>OX453077.1:10004236-10604236 GCA_949699795.1 Spicauda simplicius | reverse complement strand
TCGGTTCACCCACTCCGGTGTAATCAGGTAACAAATACAAATATATATATACAGACGAATTAAGAACCTCCTTCTTTTTAAGTCGGTTAAAAAGTGAGCCGAAATTCTAAACTATCGATATATAGATAAAACATAAAATAAGATCGCTTTAGACTTATCCCGTAGACATAAAGGCGGTAGAACCAGTGTAGTTCGACCGGGGAAGTACCACCGCCACACCTATTTCTAGTGTGAAGCAGTTCTTGCGTTTCGATGGAAGGGTGTGGTTGCCGGTACACTTTCACATGAGGTGACCATCATAGTCCTCGGGAGTAGCGACGCATTTGTGATTGACTTCAGATGGAACCCATGTTCTGCATGAAGTTCAGATGGAACCCATGTTCTGCATGAAGTTGATTACAGATGTCCATGTGCGGCAGTGACCACTTACCATCAAGTGGACTGCATGCTCGTTTGCTACTTCAGTCAAATAAAAAAAAAAAAACATGGAATAATAGTCGTAACAGTGGTAGTATGGTAGGCGAGACGTAGAATTGGCACATACTACTGCACTGTCGGCTGTTTGTGTGAAAGGCGAGCTGCCTGGGGCCCGGCTCTACATCGCTAAACGGTGGTTTAATATGTACTGTTTGATTAAACGACGGGTTGTCTTAAACAAGTGAACGTTTACATTAGATACTATAGGTTATATATATCGCAATTCGAATGGTGCTGTTGTTTTCTTCAGGATTTCTATAACAGTTGTAAAATAAATAAATAAAATATTAATTTATCAGAATTTTTTCTGTAGAAAAAATAAAATATATCAATTCCATTTCTAATTAAAATGTGTAGATATCATTTTTGTCCTCTGTTTTAAATTGAAATGTGAAAGAATTTATGAGCTCATGCAAATTTAACAGCTGTTAGGTATGTATTTCTGTATGTACGAAGATCCGATGTAATGTACTGTTTACACGATCCATGCAAAAGCATTGCATAATTTTGCATTGCCTATTTTCAAAAGAAACAATAAATGTTTTTTGTAATCATAATATCGATAACATACATACATACATAAAATAAGAAGAGGTATAGCTTCCAAATAGAAACCAGTTGTAATTGTGGTGAATTTTAAGAACAACACAAACTATTTGTTTGTGTTTTTCTTGTTAACTATTTTTTAACGAAGCGATTTCGCGATCTGTGCCACCGGGCCACAGAGCGAAGCCACAAGAATGCGTCAACGTGCGAGCAGATGCGCCCCCCACCCGTCGCCACTTCGAATTTTCACGATCACCCCCATAAATAACACGTAATTGACATTGCTAATGACCGGGCTTTTATAGGATTTTTCTTAAGTAGACACCCAGACATTACGCATACGCCGCCGTAGTTTGGCACCCGTGTGTTTACGGTTACCATTCCGGCCTGACACTTCTATTTGGTCTCGCGGGTTCGATTCCCGGCCAGACAGGTAACTGAATGATGATTTTGGATTCTTGGTCTGGGTCAGGGTGTTTGTGTATTCGTCTTTGTGTGTGTCCATGGCACCCTCGACCCAGGAGAAAATCCTACTGTGGGGCTATCAGCGTAGAAAGCGTTTTGGTAGTCTGCGCATTTGTGTGACCTCAATGCATTGTAGTCACACTGCTGACCACGGGTCTCCTCTCAGAATGAGAGGTTCACACATCTTTGAAACCTGTTCTTTAAGAGAACTCGGAGGTAGATTTCCTCACGACGTTTCTCTCTACCGTAAATATCTGTCTGCGCATAAATAAACCAATATACAAAGATTTAGATGACTGACTTCAGATAGAACCCACGTTCTGTTTGAAGTTGTTTTTATTCAATCTGTACATATTTTAAGTTTGAGCGGGGTACTGGATATGTCTTGTAACAAAAATGATTGAATACATTATTTTTATTAAGAAAAAATCCTGAAAATTCAACTAACAACAAATTATTAAATTTTGATCGGGCAAACACTACTTTATTTTCAATTACCTACACTGAAATGTAGGCACAAAAGTAGATTTCCCTTATCCGCTACATTTACGTGTACTCGATAGTACCATTTATCGTTAATACGGTACACCATGGTCTTAATCATAATTTAAAGTTTATCTAATTTATACTAGCCATTAAATTTTACACGGTTTAACGACCCAATAAAGTTCTAGACTCGGAATGTGAACTCTATTGTGTGAGCCATAAAGTTTCGTGTCCAAAGCTCAATCGTAAGCTTAGATTAAGTTCGATGAAGTAAGTGTCAAGAGTTCTCAAGACTTATTCTTTATTAGCGCTCGTCTTAATCGTTTAGTGCAGTGATTCTCAATGCATGGGTGACCCCTTGGGGGTCGTCAAAAACAAGGCACATAGGCACAATTTTTGTAATAAAAATAACATTTTAAATTTTTTACGAAAAATAAAATAAGGGTTACAAAGACCGGACGATGGGGGGAGGGGGCCTAAAAATGTTTTCATAAAATAACAGCGGTCGCGTAATATTTTTACACGCTACACGAAAAGATTGAATAACACTGGTTGGCCAAGTTATGGCCAATTTGGCAGACTCAAGGACTCGTACATTTAGTAGAACATTATGGAAACTCACAGACACATATTCTATCCTATCCTATATATTGTGTTGTTGAACTAAGGTGTGATAGCGCTATAGTTGAACACAGTTCCACCACCTCGACGCATACATTACTAACGACGCTACCCTTTGCTCAGAATTCACCCATAGTAAATGGTGTGCGTATCACGGTGCGTCGTTTTCACACGCGTCCTATTTTACAACTTTAGGCTGCTTTCACAATGTCGACTGCTCTAAATATTTCAACAAGTATTTTAAAGTGTAAAGTGGTTCTTACGTCACGATGCCAGGGAATGGTAGCTGGCTCACAAGAGGCAACCATTTTAGTCGAAAGAAGCTACATATTATCTGTGGTTGACTTCACTCTTACTCTACATGAATTCTTACTGTATTGCTTACAGATGTCCAGGGATAACAGTGATCACTTACCATTAGTTAAAAAAGAATATTTAGTTTGTCAGCATAATATTAGTCTCAAGTAGGGAAATTGAATTTTTGAAAGTTTTACAATCCGTCGTGGCAGGACACGATTTTATTCTTTAAAAAAAATGCTTATATTCTTTTTAAATTGTGTGGTCAGGGAAATAATGATCACAAGGAGTTCCAATTTAGTCTAATTTACAAATTACTTATTAATCGTTATTTATATAGTAAGGTGAGGAAACACTCATTGTAATATATCTAATATTTAATTGTTGTCAACCCGTTACTGTCATGCTGCTGGGCACGGGTCTTCTTTCATATTGAGAGAGTTATAGGCTATAGTCCACCGCGATGGCCAAGTGCGAAATGGTGGACAGATTTAATTCCAACACAGTAATGATAAACATATCGTACCATATACATAAATATTCCAAATCTTAAAATTTATTAAGGAAATATATTTCGTTAACAATTATTTTTTACGGCCAGTCGTCAATATGCCATCAGCCTTAGTTCATAACTTTGTCATGACATCTTTGTTACATTTCTAAGCTTTACGCAAAGCTTTTCGTCTAAATCTAACTTCGTGTTGGCAATAAGGGAATTTATTTTTTAGCATCCTTTAAGCAAAGTTCTCGGACGATTGAAATATTTTGGTATTCCGTTTTTTGCATAAGTTAGAATAAAAATATATTTAGAATTTAACGATAACTTATTTTTTGACGTGACAAGAACATTAAAGCAAATTGCAATATTAATTTACGTGATTAACAACGAAATTGTCAATAAAGTGTTTACAAACTGTTTTATTTTATATACAAGGACCTCAATAATTCTAATTGCGGTCATGTTTTTGTGGATATGTTATATAAATTAATCCAATAAATTTTCAAAAAAAAAAAATTATTGTATTAGTATCACCGTATCGATAACTACGTATATCGATATATTTTTTTATATATTGATACAACAATTTTAATCAGAATCAAATACTACAGATTCAAAATTCAAAAAAAGGGAAGTCTCTTAAGTAAAACGCATCAATTAAATTAATTTTAGTACACCGTTCACCGTTGTGCGTAGGCTGGGGGTCAAGGAATTAGAGATAATTCAAAAATGGCTCTGCGTGGGCTTTACGACCCATGTTTACAACATTCTCGTATTGTTCAACACATTTGTTGGGCCAGTGACTAATCTTTCTCTTCAAAAACTGTACGACGCAAACTGATGCAAGTAATGGCTTAAGGAGTGAATCAATTCTACGTTTGTTTGCGTTATATAACGTATGTTATATTTTATGTATGTTTATATATATGTTTATATATATATAAGTTATAATTATTTGTATGATGTTTTTAATTTAATATTGTGTATTTTTTTTTTGATTTGTAATGTATCTGAGTTAGTGTATTGGACTTGATGACCGTTCTAGCTAACCCTAAATAAATAAATAAAGATATTTCAATTAAAATCATTTTTTTATTTAAAACAGTAGGACGTAGAAATCACACGGTTGGATCTTGTATTGTTATTACAATTTTTTATCACGGAAACTGTAAGAAAAACATAAACACTTTTTACATCATAGCTTCACAGGATTTTCTATTGTACGACACAAGGGTGCTACGGATATACAAAAACGGATGCACAACCACCCAAACCCAGAACAGAAATCTGAATTCATCTTTCAGATGTCTGACTGGCCGAGAATCGAACCCAGAATTCTCTGCGTGTCAGACCAGTATGGTAAATGGTAAGTAAAATAAAGGCATGTCATTTTATGCCAACAGAAATAGCGAAAGGTAAAAACTCAAAACAAAGACATACACAAAGTTTAGCGCTGCATAATTATTCGAAAATTTTTATGTATGTTATTCGATAAATAAAAACAGTAGCCAAAGCTGTTTGTAACTGATTGTGTAAAGATTAATGGCTTACAAACACTGTTATCTGCCGATTAGTATTCTGTAACACTTGCAAGGTGCTCTAATTAAATATTTAAAAGTTAAAAGCCTTATGATAGTTAGGACGCGGCTGTTAAGGCACTTGTTTCAGTGTAAGCGATTAAACTGACGCGATTCTAAGCTAATTTGTTTGTCCTAAAACATGGCTACTCTTTCGTTCTAGAAGTTCTCTACAACTTTGTATACGTCTTTCTTCCTATAATATTAAGTTAAGGTTCCCCGCATGGATACCAACACGACATTTACGGACAAACGTGGTCATGGGGTTAGCCTTTGTATACCTGACACAGATGGTTTCGACTTCTATCCGTACTTTTATTTTCTATTTTTTCCCGGGTATTTCTAACTCCGTCGTAACCACGACATTAAAATCGTAGTATCATTCTCGTGTCTTTAAATTTTGTGTCTATTTTGCATCTCAGATGTTGTAATTAATTATGTTGTATTGCCAAAATTTAACTCTCTCGTTGTGTCATTAACTCGTTATGCGCCGGCAATGAGAGTAAAACCTTAATTAAAATTAGTTTCAATATTCTGACACCTGTCGTCTAGCAATTAATAAAACATCATCAAAGCTTCAGTTATATTAATTAAGAGAAATAAAATAGACTATTATAACCATTGACAAAATAATTTATACGTCTTTGCGAAACGGCCGTCTTAATTATTGGAATTATTAATTACTGTGCTTTTTGGATGTGCTTTGTAAGCAAAACACATCTGCTTCTTAATTACTCGGTTAATGTTGTTGATAAATTTAAATGACTAAGTTCACAATGTGATAAATAAAGTGTTTGATAACTAAGAATGTTAATACATTCATTTCCCCACTGTGATATGTAACACAGAATGGAAACAATATTTTAGATCGTGGCAAAGAATATTCTGTATTACACACAAAATCATCGATAAGATATTATTCATCCATCTCTTCGCACTTTGAAGTCCACTGCTGGAGAAAGGGATTTCCAAATGAAAGGTCTTGCATGCGTTAACCGGTAGTGTGTGTTGAAGTAAGACAGGAAGACGCTACTACCTTTTTGCTGGATTTATATTTGTAGTAATTTTTTGTGACATCCACAAAAAGGGAGGGAGTGCTATTATTAAAAAATGACACCACACAGCGCACTGGGATATCACTGTTTACAACTAATACTTATGTTGAACGCACTCAGATTAACAGATCACATCTAGTGCACCTATAGCTACGGCACTGCCATTGCTATACGACACCTCTCACTTAAATTACTCCGTTTATCTATACTTTCGTCACTCATTTACCGTACGCCTCGCCTAAATATAGTGGCGCGATCGACTATAAAGATAACGAAACGCTACCGGACACCATAGGAATAATTAATAAAAATATTTAAAATGTTTCCGAGAAACAACGCGATAGACACCGAAAGTCGTCGCGTGTTCGAACCGGTAAACTGTCACATGTCGATCAGATGTTAGGCGCGCGGCAGATTGACGAAAATACGCTAAGTATGAATAATACCTTTTTTTAAATGGGTAATCATGGATACCCAGCCGCCCGCGGGACCAGCTGGGTTATGCCGAACTCTTACTAGTTAAACCCACACTATGTTTTCTTCTCGGACCGTACGACAGGAACGGGCACGCTTTCGCATTAATCAGCGAATCCGGCGATGCCTGGCCGCTCCCGCAGCCCCTACGCGTGGAGCTCTCGCAGCAAGGCGCACCAGAAAACAATAATACCTATCTCTTACTCTCATCTGAGAGGACCAGCTGAGTTGTTGGGAGTAGCGATGCGTCTGTGATTGACTTCATAGAGAACACGTGCTCAATATTAAGTTGCTTACATATGGCAGCATAATCACTTACTATCAGATGTACTGCATGCATATCATTTCAGTTCGGATGAAAACAATCTAATTACGTTATTATCTAAGTGTGTCAGAAGGAGGATAATGTCTATCGAATGTATACATCTATGTCCATTTCTTTGGTAAACACAAGACACTAGATTCGAACGGCTTAAACGCAATAACATGTGCATATCAAGTTAACGGAGTGACATAGGCTATAATTATATCTATATTCTCGTAATATAACGGGGAAATATGATAGGAAAAGGGGATTACAAGGGATTTTTTTACTACCATAGATAAGATTAGTCTCACCTGAAATTGACCAGAGCGTTGCTACTTGCCCTAAGGACATAGTTGTAATTCGGTGTATAAATTTCCCTTACACCTTTGGTACTAGGCGATACCACCGCAAAACACTGGTGATATTCATCAGATTCTAATTGCTGAATAGAACTCTACGGAAACCAAATCTGTTATTCTTGTACGATAAACTTGTTAATAGTGAAGATTACCATCTTTTATACCACTCGAATACACAGATAGATAGAATTTTATCACTTAAGTGACGACCCACGTGGCAGAGCAGTTAGCATGCCTGTTTGCCACGTAGTGAGTTGGATCCTCGGTAGAATATCTGGATTTAGACTTTTATTCATGCCTAGTTCTGGCGAACTTAGTTCCGCTTAAAAGTCATAAATCTAAAACTAACAGTGTTCCTCCACTATATTATGCACGTCTTATACATAAAAACCTTACTCTTGAACACTCTATATAATAAAAAACTGTATTAAAATCTGAAGCGTAGTTTTAAAGATCTAAGCATTCATAGAGACAGACAGCGGGAAGAGACTTTGTTTTATACTATGTAATGATCTGGGTGTTTATGTATTCGTATTTTTGTGTTTAGGTACGTGGCACCCATTCTGAGTGTAGAAAGTGTTATTTAAGAGTCACTGAAATTTTAACGCTTAATACTTAAAAATTTAAATAAGTCCAGAATCTGCGGTAACCCTAACATCTAGGTGTGAAACGGCCGTTTTTTTCGATATACCCCCAAAATTCGATAACGGATTCTAGTACAATAGTCATAAAGTATATTTTACAGTAAAAATATTTGAAACGCAACATTTTAGACATTAAATTATCCGGTTAAACCATGTTTTGCATGATCTGTTGTGACAAGTACCACCCAGGAGGTACGTTAAAGGGTCTCAAACTGAAATGCGAATCGTAAACACCTTTTGACAGTATCCAAAAATGAAAAAATGCAAAGATGGTGAATAAAATTGTTGAGTTTTAAAGTAAGAATCATCCATTCATCCTTACAAACTTTCTATGTTATAATATTAGTAGGATTCATAGTGGATATTAAGTTATAGTCCCGGGAAATGCAACGAATCCGTGCTTAACTTCAGATAAAACTCTTGTTCTATATAAAATAGCTCACAGATTACCATTGGCAGTGATCACCTACCATCAGATACATCATTAGAAGGCTACAAGTTATTGCATCTACGCTAAGCGGAAACGTTTCACAAATATTAATAAGCGTAGGAAGTTATTGTTACAAAAAGAGTTAGTCGTTAAAATGGGATCGAACAGTTTTATGAATTGTTAATAGTCTCACAGACCATTTAGGACCAGTTACAAAGATTTTATGTTTGGAGCAAATAATCGGTTAACCCCAGGAGATGCAATTAACGTCGAAGTTAGGAGTGGGCGAATTTTATAAATTATGTGCGTTAAATACAATACACGCTATATATTAAATAACTTTCCATCGCTCGCGGTATAAACCAGTATAAAAAACATAATTTTTGATTCTAATAACTTTTGATAAAGTGAATTAATTCTAGATTAAATTAATTCTTTTTATTCTAGATTAAATGTTTAGTCTATTGCTATAAATTTAGTAGCCTTGGGTTCATGCGACTTCAAACACAGTGGAACAGAATCCAAAAATTTAAGAAAAAATATATTATTACTTGCTCTGAGTCAACACATATTAATGCACATAAATGTAAAGACACGCAACTTTAATTTTTAGAATATGAATGATCGTTTAGTAAAGAAGTTTTTATTTTGATAGTCTGTTTTTAATAAAGACAGACGAAAGACATTTATCGAAATAAATCCATTACTAAAAGCGATAAATTGTAAGTAGAGAGCTTCTAGAGAGACAAGGATCCATCCACTCAGCCCAGTTTTGAGTTAATAGAAATACAAATTATTTAGTTTTTCCCCCAAAAAATTAAACAAGAACAATAAAAGCCTTATTCCGTATAATTCAATAAAGTAACAAAAACACGATATTGTTGCCAACAAAAGTTTCAAAACAAAGAGATATATTTTGTTTGGATGCCAAAAAAATTCGAGCACACAAGAGGCTAGAGTCAAGAGTGAGAAGTGTCTTAATCTTTCACACCGACGCGACCACCGACCTCGTTTTTTAACTAAACTTGTCACCTAACCCATTTTAGCTACGTCAGGAGTGTGCCGTTTTAATGCATATGTAGGTATGTATATATACACGCACACGCTTTCTACACTCATAGTCCCACACCAGGATTTTCTCCTGTGTCGTGGGTACCATCGACACACACAAGACGAATACACAAACACCCAGACCCAGAACATGAATCTAAACTCATCATTCAGATACCTGTCTGTGAATCGAACCCGGGACCCTTTGCGCGTCAGACCGGTATGGTAACTGCTCCGCCACGCGGGTCGTCAATATGTAATGTATGCACGCGTTTTGTATATCAATTTCATCAGTGCGCCCTACAGCCTAAACGGTTTGATGGAATGTAACATGTGTAAAGAGTTATGAATATATTTAAATATACCTATATTCATGCAGTCTATCATATGGTAAGTGATCACTGCCGCCCATAGACATCTGTAATCAACTTCATACAGAACATGGATTCTATCTGAAGTCAATCACAGATGCGTTGCTACTCCTGAGGACTGTGATGGTCGCCTCATATAAAAGCGTGCCGACAACCACAGCCATCGAAACGTAAAAAATGCTTCACGCTAGAAAAAGGTGTGGCGGTGATACTTCTCCGGTCAAAATACACTGGTTTTACCACCACTTTCTCAGGTGGACTGCTCGCTCGCTACTTCATTTATACAAACAAATAAAATAGTAGTTGATTAAGTGACAATACACCCGTTCAAGAACAACTATAATTCTTTATAATGTTCTTAAAGATTCAGGGCTAAATATAGTATATCAGTATTGATCACAAGTGTCAATGTCAGGCGTTATCTCATTAGGGAAGAAAGGTGCAAATGCGAGTGTCATGTGTTCACGCGATTTAAATTGCTAAGCCGTGTTATATTGGCTTAAATATTACCTACCCGTCGCAACGGTCGAAATTCGACCGTAAATTAAATTAAAAAACTAAACTTCATATTGTCCAAAGTAGCACGAATATTTCTCAAATTCAAATAAATTGTAATAATTTTCAAGTTATTTTAAACGCACTCCTTAAAGGTAAAATAGGTTTAATTAGCTAAGCTGCATTTAAAAACAATAGCGGGTATTTTGACAAAGATATCTGACATTTTTGACGTAATGTTTTTTCATAGTAACATCGAATATTCTATTTCGTTTATTATGTAGTTATGTGTTTGTGTCAAATGCAAGGTAGTGAGTGTAATGTGTTTTAGTTGATTTTAAGTATGTTTTATGCATTATTTGAAAAAATATTAGCATTGCGCAATCCTTCCGTACATCAACTATAATTAAAAAAGAAATCACAAGTTTTTGCTTCACGTATAAATATATAGATGTGTACATGTATGTACATGTATGAGGCGATCATCTTGGTCCTCGGGAGTAGCAACGCATATGTAATTGACATTAAATGAAACGCATGTTCTATATGAAGTAGCTTAATGCCATGTTCGCCAGTGACCACTTACCATCAGGTGGATGGCATGCTCGTTTGCTACAGCTAATACGAAAAGAATTATATAAATATTAATGGGGGGCTTCCATGCAACTAACATGATTTTTTGCTGCTTTTGAACTGAACCCTTTGTGCGTGAATCTGACTCGCACTTAGTGTTTTGTTTGAAATATTTCTGAATACTGTCTCTTCTCCACACAAAACCTCACTTTGAATTTTTTTTATTTGACTGAAGTAGCAAACGATCATGCAGTCCACCTGATGGTAAGTGGTCACTGCCACCCATGGACATCTGTTAACAACTTAATACGGAACATGGGTTCTATCTAAAGTCAATCACAGATCCGTTGCTACTCACGAGGACTAATATGGTCGCCTCATATAAAAGTGTGCAACCACACCCTTCTATCGAAACGCAAGAAATGGTTCACGCTAGAAATAGGTGTGGCGGTGGTACTTCCCCGGTCGAACTACACTGGTTCTACCACCTATAGAATATGCGTGGAATAAGCCATGATATGACACGGAATCCACTACAATTTAACGACGTTACAAGCTGTTCCCGGCATTGATGGCAACATCGCATGTCAGTTCTGTGTCAAATGGGTTGTATTTGTTCACTATTTGCACTTAATTCTTGACGACACGTGGTGCAGCGGTTATACTGGTCTTGCACGCAGTGGGTCCCGGGATCGATTCGCGGTCAGACAGATATCTGAATCAGTTTAGATTCTTGTTCTGGGTCTGGGTGTTTGTGTATATGTCTTTGTAAGTGAATGGCACCCACGTAGGAGAAAGTCCTACTGTGTAGCTATGAGTGTAGAAAGCGTTTTAATTCTGCTGTTCTAGAATCAGTACTATGTACTTAATTCTGCATGGTGCCATAATTATTTAGTATTTGTTCAGGGAGATAGCATCGCCACACCTATTTCTAACATGAAGCTCTTGCCCTTATGCAGAAAAGTGGATACAAACTGACCTACATTTGAGGCGAACATCTTGTGGAGAAACGCATCTGTGATCAGCTGGAAGATTCAGATAGAACCTTTCCCCCATATGGAGATGATTGGATGTTTATAAGCAGCAGAGACTTCTTACCATCATATGAAATACTTGTTACTTCTGTTTTATTTAGAAAAATATATGCTAACTTTTGAATCTATCATTTTCTTGGGGTTGGTCGCAGATGTACATGGACTACCTACATTTAGGTGGTGCTGAGCACTGACATGGCACAGGATAGGTGTCTTTTCCTTACCATATCCTTGAAACCAAAACATATCAATGTTTTACGCGACAGTTATTAGTTAAAAATAGGTATATCGCCAGGTAGAGCAGTGATAGCCTAATGGTTGAAACTTGCCGTCTCAATCGGGAGATCCGAGGTTCAAACCCAGCCACACCAAAGATTTTTTTTTTAAATTATGTGCGTATTAGTAATTAATTATCACTGCTTTTCGGTGTAGGAATATATCGTGAGGAAGCCTTCACACACGAGAGTTCTTTAAAAAAACGTTCTCGGAGGTGTATGAAGTCCACCAATTCGCACCTGGCAGCGCGGTGGACTATGGCCTAAATCTCTCTCATTCTGAGAGAAGACCCGTGCCCAGCAGTGGGACGATAATGGGTTGTACCCATGTGTTGTACTACCTCTCAAGTCATACAACATAGATTCTACCTTCAGAGAATGCCCTTTTATCCAGAGGTTCTGAACGCAGATTCTCAAAATAACATCTATAGTCATAGGGCGGTACGAAGATGTAGTAGAGTAGGACATTAACAAGCAGCCCGCCCGCTAGGTGGCGCCGAGATAGGTCGCTTATCTTGTATCTGTTGGGAAAGGCTGTGGAGTCGATTGACTATTGAAAAATTTCAATAAATTTCTCATCTCCTCAGAAGACAAGATTTGTTTTTGTAACTTTGTTCTACGAAAGTGGCAAAACTGTGAAAAATGTAAGTGAAATTTAAGTGAAAAGGCTCCTTGGGTTTTTTCATTACAAACTATCAGATAAGATCAAGGCCAAAGGTGGCTATCCTTTAGAAAATTAAAGTAAACGTGTGCCTATTCTATTCTAAAAAAAGTTTGTAGTCCAATATATATAGGTATTTTAAAATTATAAAAAAGATATTATTCAACCAAATAAGCTTAACATATTAACTAGATAAATTGAGGAACTAAGAGAAAACTATTTTAAGCACATATAAAACAAACACAACTTCACAAGTGTTTTTATTAATTTGGGGGTATTGGGATTAAGATGGTCGCCTCATATAAAAGTGAGCCGGATTTAAATTCAAGTTAAATAAGAACTCATGGCTCCATAGCTTTCCCTGTCCATTAGGCTCGCTACCAGCCTTGCCCTCGGCCCTCCGATAACAGAACGAGATGACACCGCTTTTTGTTAATCGTTATTTATAGCTTTTTTATTTCAACCTTTTCAACCAGCCGACTTTTGTCCCAAACAAGTCTGTTTTTTGAATTTTAAAAACAATATGCTTCGTTTTTTGTTTTGTTTCTCTAATTTAAGGCTCAGTTCGGTGATTATCACTGTATTAGACGTTAAACGTTTTGGTGCAGTACCCGTTTTTATTTATGACTTCCGATGTTTATCTATTATCTCGATGTTTATCTATATCGAGTTTGATTCGGCTTTCACTTTTTGAGTATTCTTGGATATTGATTCCGCTTATGATTACCGATATTGTAATACGCTATGCTGATGCTGGTTATATCGATGTTACTATAATATAAACCTATATTTTACAGCCAAACGTGATAAGCTAAACTGACCGATATTTTCATTTGTATGGCACCATCTATATTAATTAATTGGGATACGGAATGGATTTTGCCGGGATTTACAAAGCCAATGCCTTTAAAGGAAAATAGGACACTTTAAAAACTTCTAGCAGTTGCATAAAACAAATAATCGAGTGCATAACGTAATCTCCAATCAAACGCACCCAAATTCACTTAAATCGTTCGTACCGGTTCGTTTAGCGGAACCAGTCCGATTTGAATAATCATTCGGTCCTTATCGCACGATCTATTTCTGAAAACGCCGGCGACACGACACCGACATGACAACGACATGTTGTACCTGTCTAATCGACACGTCCACTGTACCGTCGGTGTTTTTAAGAGTGCAGTTTTAAATGTTTATTTATATTGTACATTTATATATGAAAAGACTATGAAAGATACGTCTTTTTTTCTTGTTCTCAGTTTACGTAAGGAAAAAGAAAATTAAGGAAGCGATTTTCGTCATATGCAGTGCTCCTTCAATTTTCCACAGATAACATTCTGCATACAATAAGAAATTTAGTTTTACCACATGTTACCACTTATGGCATAAATATTTAGATTATATATATATTTAGATTGTATATAGTTGTTCCAACGCAGTCTTTAGGAGATCATAGATTTAGATTCATGTCGGCTTAAAACAACCGAATTAAGGTTTATATTTTTTACTTTATTCATTAATGTTACTAAATTTGAAAATACAATCATATTGTAATTTGCATAAGGAAAGCAACAGATTTTGTAACTATTCTATTCGAATTTCGAATTTCAAATATTCGATTCAAATTTCGAATAAATCGATATTTCTGTCTCACGGTCATCCCGAGCACCTGTCTGATGTCATGGCGCTGCCACTGCTCGATCAAAAGTCCCGCGTTCCGTTCGTTTTTTTAAAGATGAACGATGACAATCGTTTTGTTATTGATCACGTTTAAAAGAGATAATTAACGTTTCTTAAAATTGGACGTTGATAATAAGAGTTACATTTTGAAATTTTAGATAAAAGTTTAAAAGCATAAACGTTTTTTTAAATATTTTAATTAGTGCAGTGTTGTAACACTTTGTCTTTGTAAAAATATTTTAACAACTTTTGTTTGTCTGCTCTATTCATACGACAGATAAGATTAGAAATACATTTATATAAAAAAACTGTATGTTTACAGTTTATATATTGGTTTACAGAAAACAGATTTTTCAAGCTGGTTTTAAACCTGGGAATAATTAATAATACCTAATAAAAAGACTGCAATTCTCACTAATATCTAAGTCATACAAGGTTTCATTTATGTTGGTGACTTGAAACGCTCCACAGCAATGTGTATCATACTTAAGAAACAGCAGTGCGACCGCGATCTAACGCTAAAAAAAGGAATAAGACAAAGCCCTAACACAGTGACTGACACTTGTAACAGGCTTAGCTTAGCCTCGCTAGTAATTCAATGTCAGAATGTATTTTTGTTACTTGTTAGTAACAAAAATGTTATACGTATGTCATATATATTAAAAGGTTAATTAATTTTTTCATTTCAAGATTAAAACTACGGTATAATGTTTCTGAACTTTAAGTTATTTTGTAACAAAGATTGATTAAAAAAACTGTCTATGACTAAAAACGAAATGAATTTTTTTAAAAAGAAAAATGTTTGTATGTTTTTTTTTTACTTAGTGCCACTGTTTCTAATTTTAAATCTGTTACGAACATTCACAAATTTAAATCGGCTTATGAACTACGCCTTATTTTTCTAAGTGTAATAAAGTGGTAAAAGATTGAACTCAATCGTTTATAAATATAGAGACAATGTCTATATCTAAAAATATATATATTTAAAACAATTGTCTTATTTTTTTTATTTACTCCTTTTCTAATTTTAAATATCGATATTTTAAACAAAACGTATCGCGTCAAAAAACTTAAAATTCAGAACACATCCACACACTTTCATGATTCAGCTCAATGATTAGAAATCGCAATTAAGCACCGATTAATTACAAGAAAGTAAACAATTACGTGAACCGCTCCATATACGTGACGCGACTTCATTATCAATGTATCTCAGATACGTGACGGACTTCAAATCTACGAAACTTGTGTAATTTGTTTGAGGTATTCATATTAATTAGTTAATGTTCGGCATGAATTATTAGCGTTCTGTACCCTAAGAGCAGTGATAGCCTAATGGTTGAAACTTGCCCTCGCGATCGGGAGGTCCGAGGTTCAAACCCAGGCACGCACCTGATTTATGTGCGTATTAGAAATTAATTATCACTGCTTTTCGGTGAAGGAAAACATCGTGAGGAAACCTACCCACCCGAGAGTTCTTAAAAAAAAAGTTCTCGGAGGTGTGTGAACTCCACCAATTCGCACTTGGCCAGCGCGGTGTACTATGGCCTAAACTCTCTCATTCTGGGAGAAGACCTGTGCCCAGCAGTGGGCCAATAATGGGTTGATGCGACCCTAAGGGTAAAAATGGAAACCTAGAGTCCACTGTCTGTCTGTTCGTCCGTCTGTATTTCACCAGGCTGTATCTCATGAACCGTGATAGGTAGTTGAAATTTTCACAGATGATGTATTTCTGTTCCCGCTATTTTAATGAATCAACAAGAATATAAACAATTACAGTCAACCAATTCGCACTTGGCCAGCGCGGTGGACTATGGCATAAACTCTCTCATTCTGAGACAAGACCCGTGCCCAGCAGCGGGCCAATAATGGGTTGACGTAAAAAAAAACAATTACAAAGTAAAGCACTCTATATACGTGACGCGACTTCATTATCAATGTATCTCAGATACGACGGACTTTAAATCTACGAAACTTGTGTAAGTTTTTTTGAGGTATTCACATTAATTAGCTAATGTTTGGCCATGAATTCTGTACCCAAAGGGTAAAAATAGAAACCTAAAGACTCCGCTGTCTTTCACTAGGCGGTAAGAGTATCTCATGAACCGTTATAGCTAGGCAGTTGAAATTTTCACAGATGATGTATTTCTATTGCCGCTATTTCAACGAATAATTACAAGAAGTAAACAATTACATCGTGAACCGCTCCATAGGTATACGTGACACGACTTCATTATCGATGGATCTTAGATACTATTACTAAGACTGCTATCTGTTTGTCTGTCTGTGACCAGGCTATATCTCATAGCTAGACGGTCGAAATTTTCACAGGTGCTGTATGTCTGTTGCCGCTATTTCAACGAATAATTACAAGAAAGTAAACAATTACGTGAACCGCTCCATATACGTGACGCGACTTCATTATCAATGTATCTCATATACGTGACAGACTTCAAATCTACGAAACTTGTGTAATTTGTTTGAGGTATTAAATAAATTACGGTACGGAACTCTTCGTTATTAGCAATTTATTTTTTATTATTATCAACTGATTGTAAGTTGATGTAAAGTAATGTAATAAGCTGCGGTAATAAGGTAAAAAAAATACATTTCATTATCGGACTAGCTCGTCGGCTCTACATTGAAATTAGGGAAATAATGCGTGTTATTGTTCTTTCATTTATATTCAAAAGAATACGCGTTAAGGCAATCGTTCTAAACATAATATGCAGTACAGGTTAATTTTTACCCATCAGAAATATTTTGCGAGATATTTACTATAAACAAACGTTTTTAGTGATTTTAAACTTTTGACCGGTTTACGTGATCCGACTTCATTATCGATGAATCTCAGATACGTGACGGATTTTAAATCTACTAAACTTGTGTAATTTGTTTGAGGAATTCAGATCAATTAGCTAATGTACGGCACGCATTTTAATTGATAGAAAGGAGACACACGTAATTGATCGAAATAAATTGTAACATTTAGTGTAGTTAAGTTCCAATTTCTCTAATAGGAACGAGAGATTTTTCTCACTATTTTTTGGATCTACATATTATTACATTTTTCAACTAAGCGACTGTGGCCAAGCAGAATGTTGTATCTTAAATAAAGCATAAGCATAGCTGATATTGTGATTTTGGGGAGAGGGGGGAATGGATGATCCAACTGCAATTGAATTGAAAAAAAAAACTGTAAACTGGATTAGAAAAATAATTGGCTAATCTCTGAATGTATTTAAATAATTGTTTAAGGAGTGGTGGGATGGCTCTGTAATAGAATCTATCTCCAATTTTCGTCGTCTACACCAAGATGGATAAGGGGGAGGGGGGGGACGGCCTAAGCTTTATGATATAAAATATCAAACACAAGACACAAAAACTCGCTAGCTTCATAGAATCCAAAGCAGAATTGTAACGCGCGCCAAAATAAGAAATAAAATGGTACACGAAATGTCGGGAATGTATCCACGTGGGCCGAATTCATGGCCAAATGTAAAGCTCCCGGCCCTGTTTTATTTTGGATGTCTCCCATTTGTTATACATAATACATGTTGGGACCGTATCTCGGGATCGGGCGACAGGGAATTCGGGGACGGCGCCACCGAACCAAAACTGGATACAGGTTGCTCGGATCGATTTTTCTAGAAAGTATTTCGGTATTTATAAATACATGTACACGATAAACAAATATATACTTGAAAGAAATTCTGTATGTCTGTCTATAAGCCTCAAATGCTTATTCGTAGGACACAAAAACTTAAAAGCTTTTATTATTCGCTTTCTTGTTTATCTACTTTGTTATAATATTTAAAATCGGTATTTAAAGTCTATCTGATTGTCTGTTTGAAGAAAAAATAAATGTTATACTATTGTTATATCCTAAGACATCTATTTTTACGATTCTAATTATATAATTATGGATCGGAAAAAAATGAGGACGTGGGTATTAAAACATTAGTTTTTTCATTTCATTCATTTTTCAAACATTTTAACGTTATTGGAAAAGGAAGTTCTTGAACAATATGTAAGTTATATAAAATTTCTACAGTTAAATACCTATTGGAACCTATAGAACAGCCTGTATACTTGATATTTCTGATCTGGTCACAGCGGAATGCGCTGCTACATAAACTTATGAGTTACGAGTTTTTGTGTCTCCAAAAATGATGCCGGAAAATTAAGCGCACTTTAAGACACAATTTGTGATTTTTTAGATCTGATTGAAAAGTCTCCTCTGGCAGAGACTGTTGATTTCTCAAATATTCTTAGTCACTCTTAAATATTTGTGGATTAAATTATAAAAAACCTCATAAGTATCACTTTAAGATGTTTATTTTCGTGAACCTTTTCAAATTGATAAACATTAAAAATATGGTTAGAAAAATGGACATAGCTACATATAATGGTAAATTAACTACCACTTATACATAGCCAAACGCTAGAATATCGTATCACTTACGCATTAATAGCTATTGACTAACAAAAATGAAAACCACAAACATCTATATCCAGGAGAAAACCTAAAGTCAATTTACCTACTAAAACTTATTTCATTCCTATTACAGAAACAAATTAACGTTAAGTAACTACATAAACTTTGCATTTAAACACCTTTTTCGGTTGAAGATATCGCAAAAATGAAGTTAACAAATTCAACGCGTTCTCAAAACGATTCTCCGCAAATTCACACGGTCTCAGTTTTCCGTGAACGCAAAAAATAATGACACCGTTTTCGTGTGCAGAATTCAAATGAAATGATAAATTGATCGCAAACAAAACAATTAAATCATTCTATTTATGTGCCATTGCGAGAAACGGGCCTTGGGGTTTCAAGACTAATTTGTGCAAAGCCCAGTTCCGTTTCTCGAAATTGTACAGAACCATTCCACGTACGTATACAGATGAAGAGATCGTGCTTTGCATGGTAATAGGGATGTGCTGTGAGAAAAAACCGAAAAAACGCGATAAGCGTCGCTGGTCACGCACTACCGGGTGTGGGTGAGATAGTGGAAATTAGCAGATCACTGCTTGTATGATTCCCATTTGAATTTGTGTTAAGGAGTTCCGGCTTTGTATGGCTTTATTTATTATTAAGCAAAAAATACTCATAATTATTATCATTGCTTTAATTGTAGCCAGTCTATTTCCTATTACGAACTAACACATTTAAATATCAACATAATTTATTACTTCTATCTGACGGTATACTTATATAGTTTGCAAACTATTATATCAATACTTGGGCGTTCGCCTAGGCGTTTAACTAGGTCCATTAATATTCATTATTCAAATTATGTCAAACGAAAAATGCTCCAAATTTATTGATATATAAATCAACTGTACAGTATTTCGAATCAAAACCAAATGCAGTTCGACAATAAATAGTCATAGGAAGGCGTCAGCGGAAAATGAAACTGAAATGCACTTTGTATTGGCACTTATTGGCGTGGCGATTACTTTTATTTGCTGTAAGAGCACGCGATGCCGGATGATTTGTTTGACAGTGCCCGAGCAAATCCGATAAACATTGTTTTGTACCTTATTTGTGTCAATATAAAGTTACTATGAAAGTTTGTTCCATACTGTTCTTACCTAAGCGGAAAACATTTTAAAGTTCGATCACATAATTATATTTTTGGATTTTTATTATCATAGTAACTTATAATTAGGGGAAATCGTTATGAATTGAATATTTGAGAGTGACACGTCAACATAGGAACTATAAATACATACCTACTGCCAACTGTTGCAACAATCAAAACTAATCGATACTAGTTGTCAACGTCTCAAGGCCTTTGGAGAATTAACCTCATTGACCGAAGTGTGAATTACTAAGTTCGATATGACTAAAAATGCATATACATATACTCTATGTAACTGGCAAACTTTGATGATTTATAGTTTCTAAAGACGAACAGAAAAGTATCTACAATTATGTCTATAATTGTTGGTAACAACTATATATATAGTTGTTTCCAGCTGATGAAAGTTTCATGAACTAAACTATAGATAAGTCGACCTATAAAAAGGCATTAATAAGTAAAATCTCTAAAACATTTTAACTTAGATAAGTAGATAGTTTGAGCAATGATTTTCATACTTTTCAACGTTGTACATTGAAGTTTTTCGATGAAGGAAAACATCGTGAGGAAACCTACACACCCGAGAGATCTTTATAAAAAAAAAAGAGTTCTCGAAGGTGTGTGAAATCTACCAATTCGCACTTGGCCAGCGCGTTGGACTATGGCCTAAACTCTCTCATTCTGAGAGAAGACCCGTGCCCAGTAGTGGGACAATAATGGGTTGACGACGACATTGAAGTAGCACACGTCGGTGATATCTCTCCAGTCGAACTGTAATGTAAATACCACCTTTGTGCTTTATGCTTCTTGTTGTCTCAAGAAACCCAAAGAGGAATTTTCTAGAATGATGCATGTTGGTTTAATGATTTTCTTCTAGATGTTTACAAGCTAAATAAATTGCCTAATAATAACGTCCGGGTCCAGTCGGCTCGAGTGTTCTACGTATATTCCGATCACGGCAAATGACTATTCAATTGACGCCTCGTAACTCTTCCAAAGTTTCGGACAGCGTCTAAACTGTAACAAACGCGTGAAACACCATCTGAATTCGCAATAACGAATTAGCATTGTCCAGTTACGTTTCCGTGTGCCATTTGCAATTGATATCAGTTCTAGGAGTCGGCCTGTCTGGCCGTTCTAACCGTTTTCGGTGATATACACAAGGTCAGGAAAATACGATACATCCGTATGGTGTATGATATCATTCGGTTTTAAATTTACGTTTGAAGTTGATTTTTGCTTATACGGACTATCATGAATGAATGAATTTCCACATCCACATCAACCCATTATTGGCCCACTGCTGGGCACGGGTCTTCTCTCAGAATGAGAGAGTTGCGTCCACCAATTCGCACTTGGCCAGCGCGGTGGACTATGGCCTAAACTCTCTCGACTCTCTCATGAATGAATTTACTTGTAACTAATAACAAATGTTCTCCTAAAAACATGTTCTTTCAATATAAAATTAAATTAACGTAACACTTCTACTAGAAATTGAAACCAATCGTCGAAATATACATCTTAGGCATAGTTTTTTGCCGAGAAATGGAGTTTGCTTATTTTTGCGCTTAGCAGAAGTTAGGCCATGACAGGGCGGGTGCAATGCTGATTACTGCCTTTGGCAAAGATCAAACTTCTACGTGTTCTTAGGGGCACAGTTTTAACCGTAACAAAATATTTGAAGGTTTTTAAATACGTTAAGAATTTTTTTTATATCAATCTAAGTTTTTGTATGTCTATCTATGCTACGTTAATTATTTTGTCTATTTTTCATATAAGATAACACATATTGTAATTAGAGACCTTACGAACAATAGAAATGAACGATCCGCGTGCGTATATATAGAAAATAATAGATTGAGGACTGAGGACTGAGAATCAGACTTTTTTTTCGTATTTTAGGCTTGTCTTTGTGTTTGCAATCGTATGGCAGCAAAACTATAGTAGGTATACAGCAATTGATTAATTTTATTTCAACTCCGTCACAGGTTAAATTTTAAAAAATCATTTTCTCCTAAAATTTGTCGAAACCGCGTTCATATTTACTTTCATAAAAAATGACGATAACGGGTGAAAACCTACAATAAATATGATAGCCAAATAGCGCAAATACATAGTTATTGTGCAAAGCACATCTACTAGGTAGGCAATGCCTAGGTCTATTTAGTGCAGCCAAGTGTGACCTTACGTGATAAGATTTGCGATAGGCTGTAGCAGTTTGTCTGATGTGCATTATCTGTGAATGTTCTTCCTGTCGTTCGTTCCGATGATTTTATTATCTGTGGGTATATTTTCTTATTATGACAGATAATAAAATTTGACATTACAAACGTTTTAAAACTATTAACTACAATAAGTATTGAATGAAACTAGTACTAACAAAGTTATTAAAGTTAGGCTGAAAGGCAAGAAGCCAAGGCTGTAAAAATCTTAATATTATCATCTATTAATATCAGAAACGATTTTTTTTATTGTTTCCTAAATTTAATTGTAAAGAATGATAACATTTAATTATTGGTATTTTTATTATTTTTTTCATTTCCTATGTTATATTATTATTCATTGCATTTTTTTTTTATTTTATACTTATATTTTTTTATTATTCATCTGTGAATCGAGTCTTAATATTTTTGTTACAATATTTTTAGACCTTCAACGATGTAATATTTTCTATAGCTATTTCTGTCCTAGTTGCTTATAACATTAATGTTGTAACTTGTAACAATGTACCTATTAACATTACACTAGGTATACATTGTAACAGAACACGAGTATAGGCCTAGATATTGTATATTTCAGTACTTACACGTCTTTGTATACTGTGTAACTCACTTAGTTTAAGCCCAATAAATCCCTTTACTAAGTAACGGGATCGGCTACCCCAGTGTTTAAACTAGATTGAAATACCCAGTTCAGAACTAGTACGTAGTTATTCTAAATATTTAGCAGTTTACTGTCACGACTTACTTTTCTATCAAAATAAATGTGTTGTTTTATTATTCATATTTTAGGATATTGAGATTTCAAGATGGTAGAATGCCATACAGATTTCTAAAGCGAAGTTTTACAGTTTTTCGGGGGTAAGTTGTGGTTGCGGTCTCACTAAAGTGACCATCAGCCTTTGGAAGTAGCATAGTAAATATCAAATGAAATCAGGCAACAACGGTGATTAATTTCAGATAGAACTCTTATTCGTTGACGTTGCTTACGGATGTCCTTGCGTGGAATCTGTCATCAGGTAAATGACACGAACTGTAGTAACGAACATGTAGTTCGTTTGTTATAACAGTTCGAAAAATATTTGTTGCTAGCTTTTTCTGAAACTTGCGACATTGAGTAACTAAAATTAGTGTCGATTTTCGCTTGTACATGCACATTAGAAATATTTTCCAAAAGAATTATCTAGAACCTAAAATAAAAAAAAATAACTAGTAACATACAATCTAATCAGTTTTTAACTTCGACACAAAATTACGACAAACCAGGTTACAATTTAAACTAAGTAACCGATAACACATAATATATGGAACGCTACATTGTAGGTATGTAAGTAAAAACTTAGCAGTGCTAAGAAAACCGGTATTTAGTGGCAATATAGTCACGTCTCGCCACTTTGTTTTCGTGGAAGGAAGTGGCATACCACAAGCCTAATTTTTTACAACGTTTAGGTCAGGGGATTTTAAGTGATAATTTGTATTTGGACATTTGTATTTTGGATAAACTTCAATTGGCTTATTCAGTTTTAAGTGATCATTTTGTCGGTTAATATCTGTTAACAACCCAAAAATAGGTCGGCCACAAATGCGAGCTTTTGAAAACAAAGCCATAATACCTCGTGCTTTCTTGGGCTTACGTCTTACAGAACTTTTTAAAGTTTTTAGCTAACTGGATATACGAGCAAGAGGCCAAGTCTTGCCAGGTGTTAAAACCGATGTAGTTCGACCAGAGAGGTACCACCACCGCACCTATTTTTAGGGTGGAGCATTTCTTGCGTTTCGACAGAATGGTGTGGTAGCTCTTGGGGGATTTTTTTTAATAATAATGAGGTAGCAAACGTCCATGCAATTCAACTGATGGTAAGTGGTCACTGCCGCCCATGGAAATTTGTAAGCAACTTTATATATAACATTGGTTTTATCTGCAGCCAATCACATTGCTACTCCCAACCACTAGGATGGTCGCCTCATATAAAGTGTACCGGCAACCACACCCTTCCATCGAAACGCAAGGAATGCTTCACGTTACAAATAGGTGATAAATTAAATTAATTTGGAAAGGACTTAGCATTTCTTTAGCTTACAACCCTTTACAAGTTATTGGAGCTCTTAACTGACTAGACGTATCTAGAAATAATTAGAAAATAAGAATACACTTATATTTTATTTTATTTATTTTATTTTGTTATATTTGGGAAACAAACAATTACATAGTACTTAATTAAACAACACAGTAAAATTAATACACATATCAGTGAAGTTTCCACTGGTTACATATACATTAATGGCGCAAAATAAAGAAAGCAAACAAAAGCAGATAATAGTCTTATGAATTAATTTAGAATTTTTAATTTTTTTTAAATTTTGACAAAAAATAACAATAACATAACAATAAGCAAACAGTATTATTAAACCAATATATATTTATATAACCCTATTTTATTGTGGCTATTGCCTGTTTTACTTCCCTTTTATACGTCCCTATAGGGCAGCTGAATGGATCGAGGTTCAGCAGATGTCGATTATAAAAATTACATGTGCGATGAAGGAACATGTTGTTCAAGTATTTTCTTTTACAAATAGGTACGTGAAATAGAGACTTATTACGTGAACTTATTCGAGAGCATCTCAAGTTAACGTTGCGTAGGAGGAAGGGCGAATCAACGTAACCATTTAATATTTTATACAGAAACATTTGGTCTCTTTCAGCACGTCTATCAGTAAGATTTGTGGTATGTGGAATGGAATTATATCTGTATTTAAAATGTTTCTTGTATAACTTATGTATTTTATCTATTTTATTTATTTGAGTCTTATATTGCGGGTTCCATACAACTGAGCCATAGTCTAATAGGGATCTAACGTAAGCGTCGAATAGCAGTGAAAGGGTAGAACCACATTTAAAATCTTTAGATATCCTGAGTATGAAGCCTAGCATACGGTAGGCTTTGGAGATAATGTAGTCTAGGTGTGCATTGAAAGTTAGTTTATGGTCAAGTAACAAACCTAAATCTTTTATTACTGTGGTGCGGACTAGAGTCTTGTCCTCAATTCTGTAGTCAAATTTTAAAGGGCGTGTATTTCTCGAAAAAGTTATTACATTACATTTACTAATGTTTAAAAATAGATGATTATTCTTACAGTAAATTTGAAATTGAATAAGGTCCCTTTGTAATTCAATACAGTCAGATTGGGTTTTAATTGGTCTAAAGATCTTTATATCATCAGCGTATAGTAAAACATTGCAGGAACTAAAAATAGAGATTATGTCGTTAATAAATAAGTTAAATAAGAGAGGACCGAGATGAGAACCTTGTGGCAAACCCGAAGTGACCGGCAGAAATGAAGAACAGAAACCCTTAATTGCGACAGCCTGACTTCTTTCTCGCAGATAAGATGTTAACCAGCGCAAAAGATTTCCTTGTATCCCCACTGCCCCCAACTTGCGCACCAAGACCGAGTGCCTTATTTTATCAAAGGCCTTCGAAAAGTCAGTATATATTACGTCCACTTGACATCCTCTATCCATAGCCGATGCCACCTGATGTATGAACTCGCACAGATTAGTTTCTGTCGACTTCTTGTTGACAAAGCCGTGTTGTTGGTCAATAATTATAGGTCTCAATAATGGATAAATGCGGTCATACACAATTTTTCCAAAGAGTTTTGCAATTATATTTAATTTTGATATTGGTCTATAATTATTAACCTGCTGTTTGTCACCGCTTTTAAGAATGGGAGTGATGTATGTTTGCTTCCATACGAGCGGCATAATGCCAGTTTTTAGAGACAGATCGAAGAGAAAATATAATGGAAGCGATAGATGTTTATGGCAATTCTTAAGAAAAACGGGTGGTAAGCCATCTGGGCCCGACCCTTTTTTGGGATCCAAACTTTTAAGATACTTTTCGACAGTCTCTACGGAAAAATTAACAGAATCAATTAATGTACATGAGGATGGAGTGAATGGTGAACTGGGAATGGAGAATAAATGGGAACCTGAATCTTCTTCAAAAACGGAATGAAAAAAATTATTAAAAATATCACATGTACTCATGGTATTATTTGATACAATATTATTTAGGATCATGGTTATATTATATTTTTCAAGAATGTCATTTTTTTTATAATTCTTCAAGGGCTTTCCAATGATTTCTATAATTAAGAATAGTACGTTTATTTTTATGTGCCTACACAAGTACTATTTCCAACGTTGATAAAACTAACGACTTTTTCGTCATAAACATGGCGTCAAACATAAAACAAACGCGGTCTGTCATAAAAGAGAAATAAGTCCTTATTTTAATACAAGTAACAACAAAATCTTTAATGTTTAATAACTCAAGACATTATCGGGCGCATAAATCAAATGAATTTACTCATTTTTAAGTGGGTATTATCTGGCGATTACGATAGGTGGAGGCTCTTCATGAAAGAAACTTTATTCCTAACCTTTGACGTTCAGATAGTAGTGAATAGAGCCGCTGATAGTGCAAGTAGCGATCGTTAAATATGGGAACGATTAGGGTTATCTTGTGAGATACTTTAGTAAATGTTTTGTGAAGTTCTTGTAGTATAGATGGTAGGTATTGGAGATGTAGATACTTTTATATAGCTGAATTAGCAAACGAGCATGCAGTTCACCTGATGGTAAATGGTCACTGCCGCCTAACAATAATAATCTAAGGACTAACTTGAAACGCCTTCAACCAAAATGCAGAAGCGTTTAACACTGATGTTATCAAAAATAGGAGTGGTGGTGATGCTAAACTTGAACTATGAAGGTTTTTTCCATATTTCTATGCCTCCAGTGAAAACGGGTACCTACATATAAATCAACCAAAATTTAAGCCAAATTCACTTCTTCTACCAAACGTGTTAGAAAAACGATAGATATCTATTCTAACAAGGATATTTATGAATTGATCTCATTTCAGAAAAACGTTAAAAAGCCCAAATCTGTCGATCAGTTTGTCTTACAATTACGAAATAAAAAAAGATAGTTAACTATCTAACATGGATGTCGATTGGTCTCGTGTCAGAAAAACTTTAAAAAGCCAAGATCTGCCAATATCCGTTTGTCTAACAATTACAGTATACGTTTTATAATAGATTTTTACGAATAAAAAATGCAGATTCATTAAATGCATTTAAAAAGGAGTTATCACAATACATTGTTGATAGTAGGATTGGTACTTAAACCTTAAATGATTGCCGTTTGTGTAATATTGCATTTACAATTTTATTGTTTGTGGATATTGTTCATGATAGGATTTATTTAAACATTTATATATGATTAACATTAATGTATGTACAGTGTGACGACGCATAAGTATCTTTTCTATGAACTATGTTCTCATGTAAGTGACAAATGCAATAAAAATCAATACTTGAAAAATAATCCAAGTCTCGCAAGTCAGTTTTTCCACCGCCAAAAAATGTTGTGAGATCCATGTAATACCAAGTCGATTATTAATTTATTCAGTCCCTGCTTAAAGGAACTTTCTGACTTAAGTTATTACGTAATGTTCTAACCTAACAACATCTTATAGTGACCATATCAATATTAAAAATCTTTAACGTTTTTAATAAAAAGGTTGACTCGGCAGTGCCTTAGATTTTAGATGATCGGTCAGTGAGTGAGTGACAAATAAGGAAATTGGACTGGTTATAATTCTTAAACTACTGGTTAAAATTGAATGAAATTTGAACTATACCGTGTTCATACACATGCCTTCTTGGGTATAAAAAATTTGGGCTTCTACTTTTATCGAAAACGAAGTTATAGGGGGTTGAAAATTGCCCGAATTGCTTCGAGAAAAGTATGGTACGGCCGTGGCGCTTTTTTGCTCGACTTGGCGGGGCACAGCCGTGCTCCCAGATATGTCTTTTTGAGAATAAATGTCTTTAAACTTTATAAATTTGGCAAAATTAGACTCGTAAGCGATAAAGGCGCTTAACACTTTATAAGTTAATTAGTTTACAGAAAGCTCGCAGGAGCAGGAAGTGAGCGGCGCACATCAAACGTTTCTTGAACACACAATACAATTACTATTGTTAGACCTAACGTGTCTTTTAAGGCAAGAACCTACAATGACTAGTCTATTATGAAATGTACGGTGGGCAAAAAAGTCGTAATGGCACAGAAAGGGTGAGTTTTTTTGCTAACTGTAGATTAGCTATTCGTGTTTTGTTTGAGGAAATCCATTAATAATGTGAGACTTTTAAGGTGGAGAGTGGCATAGTCGAGGCAAATATAATTATATCATGAATGGGGGGGGGGGGATGCATCGAAAGATGAAGGAAGGGGGAAGGGGGAGTTCGTCAACAACATTTTTAAACTCACTTCAAGTACTTAATAGACGCCTTTTAAGTGGACATTCTTAACAATTTTATATCCTCCTGTTCGGCAATGTGTGTCGTCAACCCATTATTGTCCCACTGCTGGGCACGGGTGTTCTCTCGGAATAAGAGAGCCATAATCCACAGCGCTGGCCAAGTGCGAATTGGTCGACGGGCAATGTATTCACGCTATTTATACTTAGTACCTGAATCCGATTTCACTACCCTGGCCTTCGGTACTTCGGAGGCCTTATGAGACACTAGAATGTTTCATAAGGCCTCCGACAAACGTTTTTACGAGTTCGGTATACTGATAACTAGAGATTTTAAGCTTAACATGGCATGTGATGTAAGGAAGGACGCAAATTTAACCACTACCGGCCACCCATCCAACGACCGACCGCGCTCGGAATTGCTTGACTTTGTAGATCAGATACGACATAGGAGCCGTGGATTCGTGCTTCAATTTAAATTACATTGTATTTATGTAATTTGTACTTTTTTATTAACAAACACTAATAATAACTCATTGTGTTTAAATAAATAATCGTATAATTGAAAGAGGTCATTGCATTGTACAATTCTTACAGAGTAATTGATTTAATGTGCAGATAACCTTTAAAAAGGTTTTATTGAAAGCTATAAAATGACAAAACAAAGGCTTTTATTGTTATTGTTACAATATACAACAAGTAGGTAGGTTGTTGTTCTTAAGAATTTATTTCTTAAAATTGTATTACTTATAAAAATCAATAGATAAGTTTGTCCAAAAATTGATTAGTAAGTTTAGAAACATTAATAATACATGGAATATAATTAATAATAGTACATGGAAAATATCATTCGAATATTTTTCAAATCATAATCTTGATATTTTTGAGTATCTAATGTAATAAAATAAGTATTTCTCTTGATAAACGTGAATTCATATGATTTTAAAATATTTTAAAAGATACATGTAATAAAGTAATCACAGCAAGCAATTTCCTGGGCTTAACCCAGGAAATTTCTTGACCTTGACGTGATAAGAATAGAGCACTACCCCAAATATGTACTTCGCGCTGTGAGACGTGCAATATCTCGTACGTCATCAAATACAATACAACAAGACCATAGCTCTACTAGAAGTGCCAAAAAATCTGAGCGTACTCGTCCCCAAAATGTACGTTAAAATTCTAAATTCGAAATAGAAGCGCAACTACCAACGGCAGTGAGGCTCAAAGCGCCAAACCTTCACAGTTCCCGAAGAATTGAAGGGCTCTCGACTCAGTCAATCACCTGTTCACTCGTTTTAGAGCCAAAATTTTACAGAAACCCCAAAAGGCTTGAAGAGACATCCCTTGTTTGCTTTTGAATAGTTATGAGGTTGATAAGTACGAAAAATGTACAATTGAATGAGAAAAGAAATAATGAATGGTTTTATTAGTGCTCCAAATAATTGCCACACTATGGGGTACTGATTTAGTACAATACGCAACGTATAGATTTACTGTTTAATTCAACACCGGCTTTTTGATAGCAGCTTCAGTTTCTGATATTTGTTATGTTAGTTTACAGGATGTGGTATTACAAAACTTTACGATAAAAATACATATAATTTACAAATTTGTGACAAATATTAATAATTTTGCACAAAGTTGTCTAAAGCTTGTGTATAAAATTATTAAAAAAAAGTAATCACTGTAGTCATTTTTCTTAAAAAAAAGGAGACAGAAAATTGCGCTACAAAAAAGGAGAATTTATAAGAAAGAAGTCTAAGTAGGTACTAATACGAGAACACTATTAAATTGTAAAGAATACGCTCTCAGTTATTATTCAAATCTACTTCAAGTGTCAGTCTAGTTCGGACCACAAATTCTATGTATTTTATCTATGTCATTATCAACCCACTGATCGTCCCACTCTTGGGTCAAGTCTTTCAGAAATCGAGCCTTGTTCATTCATGATATACTTAAAATATGAGTTTAATCTAGACACTTATCGGTACTGTATTCTGACATCATATTACATTTATACTATGCGCAAATGCGCACAGCACTCACACTACATTGAAATTAGAAAACAGAGTTTATAGATAGATATACGAAAACAATAGACTGCACCGCAGGTCTAATTCCTCGTCCAAATACGGTCAACTCAACTGAATTTCAACCTTAGGAGTCTAAACATGAGGTCCACACGCCGCATGAAACGCAAGTGGTATAATTAAAAAATCACACATCCAATCAGTCGAGCAAATTTACTCTAACGCGAACTACGTAAACCGTACAGGCACCCCTGTTTCGAGAATAGTTATGCTTGATTTACATCGCCTATTGCCTATAAATATAAAATTGAACGGCTGTCCGTTATTTTACATGTTATTGTAGTTAGTGATAAGTTTTGGTGTGGACGATAATAGTTCCAGTCAGCTTACGGATATCTTTGGATTATTTGTCTTTAGGACTTAATTAAATTTGACATAAAATTTCGCAGTATGTGATATTCATATTTTTACGATTTTTTATACATTTAAAACTATATGGAGCTTCTTATTTATTATTTAGTGTAACTTCTGTACAAGTTACACTTAGTTTTTCAACAATTTACGAACAAAATCCAAGCAAAACTTTAAACAGTTTTAATTATTTTTATAAATAATGATAATAATATTCTTTATTTCAGACCCTGGGATCCATAGATTTCGTTAGTATAGTAAATTCGATATACTGCACTTAATGACTTATAGAAATGTCGTAGGCATATTTATTAATCTGTGAAAAAAACTTGCACCGAGGATTTTTTTCTAAATTAAAAATACGTTCTATACGCTAAGCCACATATAAACCGGGCGTGCGTTTGCAAAATATTTTTCTAAAACCTCTCTGAATGCGAATCCGCTTTAAACGCATCATCGCTCGGAGCTCATCGGAGGCTGCGGAGTCGACCGTGTCGTGCTAATTAAGGCACTCGTAAAACGCGAGGGTCCGACGTCAATCAATGTTAAGAGGAACGACTTATTGGCGTCAACCCGCCGGAAACCGTGCGAGTAGTGGTTTTGTCTGCGGAAAATGCGATTTTTTGCGGGATTTTTTACGACTTTTCCCGTTTTAAGTTCGAGGATTTTGGAAATTTTGCCTTTTTATGTTTGGAATTTGCTTATTTTTTATAAAATTTACCAACGGAATCTATGATTAAGTCTTATGATTATATTTTCTTCATATGTAAGGCAAATAAAATTACATTATTGACAAATAAAAAAAAAAGAACTAAAATTACACTTCACTTTAAAATAGTTTAATGATTCGTAAATTTAAATTCATGAACCCTTAATATTATAATTTCTAATTTATGTTATATTTATTTGTACCATATCTGGTACTACTAAGCTCTATGATGATGTACAATTTTCGAATTGCCAAACAAGAAAAAATGCAAGGGGTTCAATTTTATTTATATATTTTCTATTGTTATAGTATCAAGTAACCAATGTTACTTGAATTTTGTATCAAGCTAGAGACAAGCGGTAGGAAGCACTAGGTCACGAGGCATTCCATGTTAGTTCTTGCATTTAAGATAGAGCTGCTCTAGTAATAATAGGTCAAAAGTGTCTATCTTTTGTTTATTTTGATGTATAGTATAGTAAAATGCTATGTATGCACGTTGATATATTATTATATAACGTACTGAAATACAGGTATTATTTTGTTTTGTATATGATTTTTTGAATCATCTTGCAAGCGTTTTTTATAGACTAAGACTTACTGAGAATGATTCGAACTGTAGCTGTTCGGCTGATCAACGGATTTTTTTTAATCTTTTGTATTACGACCCGCGTGGCGCAGCGGTTACCGCACCGGTCTGACACGCAGTGGGTCCCGAGTTCGATTCCCGGCCAGACAGGTATCCGAATGATGAGTTTAGATTCTTGTTCTGGGTCTGTTGTTTGTGTATTCGTCTTTGTGTGTGTCCATGGTACCCACGACACAGGAGAAAATCCTACTGTGAGGCTATGAGTGTAGAAAGCGTTTTAAGTTTTTTTTGTTAAAAACACAGTTTACTTAAATTTAACCGATGTTTACCTTTCGGTTGTGGTGACAAACGATTAAGGTAGTATTGTCTTTGATTTATGTTTACTCTCTTACTAACGCAGTCGGGAAATATAATAAAACAAACAAAATTTACATCAACTAAATATAAATGATCGTCAATAAGTAAATTCAGTTATATATCAACATAATTAAAATGTAAATTTTACATTCTCCTTTGAGAGCAGTGATAGCCTAATGGTTGAAACTTGCCCTCTCAATCGGGAGGTCCGAGGTTCAAACCCAAGCATGCACCACTGATTTATGTGCGTATTAGAAATTAATTATCACTGCTTTTCGGTGAAGGAGAGTTCTTTAAAAAAAAAGTCCTCAGAGGTGTGTGAAGTCCACCAATTCGCACTTGGCCAGCGCGGTGGACTATGGCCTAAAAAAACACTCTCTTTCAGAGAGAAGACCCGTGCCCAGCAGTGGGACAATAATGGGTTGACGACCGTTTATATATATTTGGGGTTGTTTGTTTGTTTGTTTGTTTAAATCCAACTTTGGAATGCCTATCTTACTAAAAATTACTCCTGATAAAAATAAGTCTCCTAATAAAGAAGTTTTACTTCTCTCAATAAAAAGAGTACGCAAAACAAACCAAATGTATGGCGCAGGTTTTATTCTGTATGATGTCACCCAACGGCTTGAAGGTTAAATGAATTGTCATGTATGCAGATGAAGAGTTACGCGTAATTTCGCGATGCAAGGGCAACGCTGACGAATATATTTAACGCGGCAAATGGTTGCAATTTGCCGTGTCTGTTTGACGACCCATGTGGCTGTTCGGTTAGCACCGGTCTGACATGCAATGGGTTCCGGGTTCGATTCTCGGCCAGACTGATCTGAATGAGGATTTTGGATACTTGGTCTGGGAGTATTTACGGTTCTTTAGACGTGTCATTTATGCAGGTGAAGAGTTACGCGTAATAATAATATAGTTATAATAATATTATGTAATATAAAATATAATAATACGAGTGTGTATGTGTGCGTGTGTGTGTGTGTGTGAAATAACGAGGAATATTGTAAAGGTGAATGTTTGTAAGAATTAATGGATGGATAGATAAATGTTAGTTACTCTTTTAGGTAAATATCGCATAGTTAGGTCTTTACGGACGTGATTGGGTACACAGTTTATGATTTAGACTTAGCCACGGTAATCCTGACCCAAGATAGTGAAGTCGCGTGAAAAATCTAGCATTAAAAGAAATAGGAAATGGATCGTCATACAATTTGAGTTGACGATTAGTTTGTGTTGATTAAAACGCTTAGGTAGGTGGTAGAATCAGTGTAGTTCGCCCGGGGAAGTACCACTGCCACACCTATTTCTAGCGTGAAGCAGTTCTTGCATTTCGATGGAAGGGTGTGGTTGCTAAACTTTTATATTAGGCGACCATATTAGTCCTCGGGAGTAGCAACGCATCTGTAATTGACGTTAGATCGAACTTCATGTTCTATATGAAGTTGTTAACAAAAGTCCATTGGTGGCAGTGACCACTTACCATCAGGTGGATTGCAAGACGTTTGCTACTTCAATCTTAAAAAAAAAACAAATGTAACGTGCTGAAAAAATAATTCAGAGAGCTTATGCACTATCCGTGAACAAAATTAACTATTCTTATAGCAGTAGCGCACGATGTCATTGTGCTACGGGGGTAAGATCCCAGGTGAGGCGAGTATTGGGTTGTCAACTGGTCTAGAATATAGATTTTTAACTTAGTTTGGATGGCCGAAGAGGTATGTGTAAGGAATAATGCTTTAAGAAGTTGTAAGGAAGGTTCTAAGAAAGATTTTGGTAAACATTGACAGTGTTAAGTTCAATTTAAAAAATACGTAGCAGGGAGTTCCTATTATTACTGTATTACTAAGAAGACCTAAGAGCAGTGATAGCCTAATGGTTGAAACTTGCCCTCTCGAACGGGAGGTCCGAGGTTCAAACCCAGGCACGCACCACTGATTTATGTGCGTATTAGAAATTAATTATCACTGCTTTTCGGTGAAGGAAAACATCGAGAGAAAACCTAAAAGTTCTTTAAAAAAAAAAGTTCTCGGAGGTGTGTGAAGTCCACCAATTCGCACTTGGCCAGCGCGGTGGACTATGGCCTAAAATTCTCTCATTTCGAGAGAAGACCCGTGCCCAGCCGTGGGACAATAATGGGTTGGCAACAAGAAGACCTATTATAGCGCAATCAAAAAGTATCACTCATCAAATTTCAAAATATTTTTTTTTTTTAACTTATTATAGGCTAACGTTTGGCCGCGATCTTACCTGATGTTAAGTAAGATTGCCTAGATAAAGCCTATTCACCCTCGTCTTGAAAATTTCTAGATTATAAGTATCGGGGAACAACGAACGCGGAAGAGATTTTAACCAATAAAAGATAAATAAGAAAAAAACGCATCCGTGATTTACTTCAGTTAGAACTCCTGTTGAAGAAGTTGCTTGTCTATGGGCGACAGTGACTTATAATCAAGTGGACTGCGTATTGCTACATCAATAAAAATAAAATAAGATTAAAGTCCGAACTGCCAACCCTAAGTTCCCAGGTGAGTCGTGCTTACAAAATGCACTTACAAGGACGCGGCTTAGAAATCCGCTAAAACACGTGCTTCATTGGGAGACCAATCGATACGGAGGGGAAAGTGCCGGGTTTTCTTTCAATTTTCCTTTATTTAAAGTGGCTGCGTTACACGTCTATGCAAAAAATATGGACTGACGCTTAAAATTAACTGCGATTTTGCCTGACCATGTAGAAGTGTTGGTTAGGGTCCTTAAGTAAACGACTAATAGATGAAATTGTGCTCTGGGTCTGGGTGTTTTTAGTCTTTGTGTGTATGTTGGTTACGTAAACAGGAAATTTGGGTGGGAAGCTGCGAGTATTGAAACGAAAGCATAAACACGTTATATTTTGTGTAAAAAATGTAAACGACAATATTTTGTTAATCTGTTACAAAACTACTATAAGGAAATAAGAGAACTTTACAGTGTACATCGGAAGTAAATTCCTTGTTTTTATAAGATAACATCATACATTTAAAAATGTTAAAATAAAAACAACATAGGTATTATCCAAAAGACCAAATTATGTATCACCTTTTTTATTTCCTCGATTCATTAAAAAAAAACATGAGAACTACGTATAAAACCATATTATAAGTATAAAAGTTCTATATTCGAACACTAGACACCCCTTCCGTAGTCTTACATATAACGTTTGTGAGGTTAATTCCATAAATACGCTTATGTAACATTTCATAACATAAAACACATCTTAAAATTATTTAGTCTCCGTCAACGTGGGAAAGCGCGTGTTAAGCTGTTGTTTGACTGTAAGCGAGGAACGAGTAGCGATTATTATCGGAAAACGCGATACTTGTAATTAAAATCAAGACTCAGTTGACAATGATTGCCTCTATGCCGGCATTACAATTCATTTACATTGAATATTTTTTTATTATATTTATGTAATATTGTAAAACTGTAACTTGGAAAACTTATTCTTAATAGAATGGATATAAGAAAATTTATTTGTTGTTATTATATTTTTAACACTACTAAAAATGTTGTTTTTTTTTAATTTCAGGGACAAAAGAACTATATATTCGAATCATAAAATATTAATGAAATGATATAGAGGGACAAAATCTTAACTTAAAAAAAACTCTATTAACTTTATATTTATGCGAAAAATAACCTCAGCTTGTGTTTATACCACTTATGTTTTTTTTTTTTTTGTAATTTTGAATTCCTTAGGAGCGATATCGCTTATCGCCGTCCTTTTACAATGAAACATCTGTAAAATGGAGCCAAATTCCGAGTGAGCTCGACGATTAGTTAATTGCAAGATGAGTATAATTTTCTCCCCCAATTCGTGGCCCTGGGGAGAGGGCTCACCGAGGTTTCACTTATCTTTAACGCGAAATAACTACTGAGGTTGCTAGTTTAGAAATTGCAAATTAATTACAGCGTATCATGTCTTTGTATACTTTTAGAATATTTGAGAAACCTTTAGATGCTTAATATTTACGCCTTATGTTTAATTGTATGTGTTCTTAAGCAAACTCATACATATGAACACATATGATAAAAATAAATGGTTCGTGTGTATTTAAATTACCTATATTTGAAAAAAAGATAACATGAGGGATGCAGCATAAATAACAATAGACATTTTTCCATCGTTATATATTCTTTTTGAATTTAAGTTACTCTTTCTATGTGTTTAGTGACTAGATTTAATTTAAAGCATTAAATTCCATCTACTGTATCACAGGTTGTTACAATTTTAAATGTTATATTTTTCAACATGGTTGCGAATGCTGGAACAGCTTCTACTTAATATTTTAATTAATTTAAAAACGTAATCTTTTTCTACTATACATTAAATCCAATACTTCAATTTGGCCTATGCGTGTCATCGACAAAGTAGAGACAAATTAGGAATTTGTCTTCACGGTCTAGACCAAAAATAGGAAATCTATTATACGACTATTTCATGGAAGACTCTTGTGACCCCTTAACGTCACGTGATATTTCGACAGGCCACTAGAACAAAATCGTATATAAAAAAAATACCAATTTACAGTATAAAGCTTAGAAGTTTTGTCGACATACAAACATTGATTACTTACGCCAAGAAAGACGTTCTATGGAAAATCATTGTAATACCTATTTAGTAACCTATTAAATAAGTTCCTAAATGGCTGTTACAACCAATTATTACAATCAACAAAAGCCCATACTGTAAATTGATATTTTTTCATATACGATTTTGTTAATTATTTATTTTGTTAGATTTGTTAAGTAAGTAAAAAAAAATACGACGATAAAGCCGACATTTTTTCATGTCCATGTTAGCAACATCTATGCCGTTTAATAATCGAAAGCGGAACTGAAAACATCAAAACCACACAATTTTTATTTCACCTGGCATCAAACCTTGAACCTAACGTTAACTCAACTCATTCCCATAGCGAATTCTCATACTCAACTAAAGCTTCAGTCGACCAATCTGTCTTGCTAGAGAAATTTAAATTGGCCCTGATGATCGTGTGAGCATATGTCCCTCGGCCTCCGGTCGCAAAAATCAGCCCGGGCTTTGCCCTCGACCGAGTTTAAGGCCCCTATATCGAAATTAGTGCACAGTTCAGCTGTTTATGGCATTTCGTTGGACAACTTCCTGGATTGTATTTTTATGTTTGCTATATCAAAATGGCGCGATATATTTTGTGCGGATTTTTACAATTGCAAATTATATTTATTAGAGATGCGCCTAATAGTGGTTTCACCGAATAACCGAGTACCGAATATCATTCGGTTTAGCTTTATCGAACCGGATATTCGGAGAATTATTCGGTTTACCATTTCTTATAAAGAAAATGCGAAGGTATGTTCATAAAAAAAATTCGATTTGAGATTTATAAATAAATGTTGATATAAGAAAGTAATATGTATAGAAAAATGAGAATTTGATTGAGGTTTCAAAAATGTTGATTTGAAGTTTAATTGTTTTATATTATGATACTGAATATTTATTCGGTTCAACTTTTACCGAACCGGATATTTGGCGAATTATTCGGTTTACCATTTCTTATTAAAAAACAACTGCGAAAGAATGTTCATAAAAAATGTTGATTGGAAGTTTAATTGTTTTATATTATATTATTGGCTTTATTCAACACACTCTTCATAGGATTTCTTTAACTTATAACATAAATTTTACGTGAAAATTTGTCTTTTTGTTACCGTGACGTGTAGCCAAGAAAGTAGTACTCGAACCGAATATAATCGGCACCAAAACCGAATAATTCGGCCGAATAGTGAAAATAATGCCGAATACGCCGAACACCGAATAAGAACCGAATATTCAGCGCATCTCTAATATTTAGGTATATTATAAATTCAATATTTGAAAGAAAAAAAGAAAGAGTTATTTGTAAAAAATAGTACAACATAATGTGGCATAAATAAAAGAATACATAATTAATATATCATTGATTTTATCAGTGTTTATATAAAAAAAAAACAATAGAACCACATCTCTTTTAGATTACACCAATTATTTTACCAAAAGTTTATCTATGTATTTGTAAATTTGGAGTGGCTTTAACTATCATTCAAAATTATGCATAAAAATTAACTTACGAATTTTATGAACAAAATGTCAGAATCCGAAATCAGAAATGAAAGATAATCACCGCCGCGCTATATTATTATTGCTGGTGGAAATACATCGTTAAAAATTCTATAAAGTTAGACACATTTTAACAAGACTTGCCTCGTGATTTTACCCGCGTTTGAAAATGTAAAATAACTGGCATAATTTCTTAAGGTGCTATTTTTTTTCACATACCTCCGACAACTTTTTTTAAGAACTCTCGGGTGTGTACGTTTCCTCACGATGATTTTCTTCACCGAAAAGCAGCGATAATTAATTCCTAATACGCACATTTTTTTAGAAAAATCAGTGACGCGTGCGTGCCTGGGTTTGAACCTCGAACCTCCCGATCGAGAGGGCAAGTTTCAACCATTAGGCTATCACTGCTCTATGGGAGGTAGTTACCACACAACAATCATAAGTTGGACTGCATGCTCATTTGCTACGATAATCTTATTAAAAAACTTCTTAAAAAAATCTAATATTTTTTGATAGAGCGGACGGATTTTAAGGAAATCTAAACAAAATGACACATGAACATACGAAATATAATTAATCCTTAAAGTTTAAATTAGTTTTCGTTTGATGCGATTTATATTTCTTGTCTGTCTGTTAGTCTGTAAACATAAACACAAAGCATAGCTGTATACATAAGGACAAACTATTATTATTTATTTCCATTTCTTGAAACTACGTTTTTTGCCTGTGTATATAATGTACAAACACACGGAACTTTCATTTATATTACATGTATGGATAACTTTTCTCTAATTGTACCGTCAGATTTATATCATAACATAACTGACACAACATTAAGAATTCTGACAGAACGTTGATATCACAATCTGCATTTATGGCATTAAATTGTATAATTCAAGAACAATTTCGCCGCGGCACTACATTAAATAATTCCAGCTCAAAGCGATTTGTGGCGGAGATAAGGCTAAACGCAAAAAATGCTTTATGCTCGCTTGAAGCGTCAAAATGACTATAAAAAAAGAAAAAATAGATACTGTTCTTCATGTATTTGATGCCAGTATTAATTTTAATTGACATAATTATTGTATTTTCAAGTTTCGAACAAGTTAGATTTCCTGTAAGGGTTCGCGCATACTCCTGTCATGTCGAATCGATCACGGTTCATTTAATAACGCGGCTAATTTATTTTTTGTATTAAATATAGCGTTTATTGATTTCTGTATTTGGTGCAGTAAATTTAATTACGACTTTGTAGCTTGTTGGCCATGTCCATAGTTGCGCTTGACATAGAAAGGGTTGTACACCACGTTTAAACTAATGTAAATTGTTGACAAATGCATTAAATTTAGAGAAGAAATTACTTAAATGATTTAAGTATATGAATTGGCAAGTAAACAAAAATACAAACTGTCTTCATCCACAGAAGTAATATTTATTTGTGAAAGTTGAACTGCAGTCGATTTTGTCATTTATAAATTCAATACATATTTTAGGTATACGTGTGTCATTCTCTGCCGACATTATAAATCTGCACTTATTTACTCAACTCAATTTACACACAAAATCTGCTACATTTTAACGAGGCAAAATATTAAATATTTATATTTCAGAATAAATTATTTTGCTATTAAAGACGGTAAATATTACCTTTTTTTATAAAATGCCGACTACGTAACAATATGTAGGCTTTATCAATAAAATATTTCTTTCTTTTGCGTGGAATTATAATAGGCCCGTTCGTGTATGCACCAACCCTAAGCGTTACATACCCAGTGAGCGCGCAAGATCTTTAATATTCATTGTCTTCCAAGTAAACGAGTGTTTATAGCAAATGTACTTTTTTACTTCGTTAATAAATTGCTAAAGTTACACGTACGCGTTATAAAAACGTAGCCTTATAAGATATTAGATAGGGTTGCCAGTAAAGGTCAAGCTAAACAGAATAGAGCCATAAAATTTGTCGTTATGAATTATTGATGGTAACACCTAGCTGACATCGCTACATAGTATAAAACAAAGTCGCTTCCCGCTGTCTGTCCCTATGTATGCTTAGATCTTTAAAACTACGCTCCGGATTTTAATGCAGTTTTTTTAATAGATATTGTGATACAAGAGGAAGGTTTTTACGTATAGTAAATGTAGAATATAGTGGAAAAACACTGATAATTTTAGATTTTTGACTTTTAGGCGGAACGAAATTCGCCGGATCAGCTAGTATGAAATAAACATAAATAAACATTTCCTAAGTTAGCTTCTTGTAAGTGTTAGACAATAACCACAATACCCATACCCATACCAGAACAGGCATTTTATGCCTTTGGGGTGTTTTATAGCGTGGATTTGAACATGGACGTTTCTAATGCTCTACGACATTTATATTTGTCTACAAATGTACAGATAACTTTATGGTAGAAATTATTAGTCTTTTTCTTTTAATTTCAGACATATCTAACATTTTTTACACGAATGCTAAGAGGGGGACGGTAATAAATACAGTCCGAAATTTGTTTGTTTTATTTAATCATCAATAACATCCATTTCTCGTCTTGAAGTAAAAACTTTCTCAGAGCGTTTCGGCTTTAATACCAAAACGCAAGGAGAATAGGTGAGCGCGTAAACGCAATGGCCTAGAGATAAGAGCTATCTAGCAGCAAATGAGGGTTTTCAAAAAGCTTTCTAGAATCTAGCTACGGTTATCTTGTGAAATTAAGTAGTTTCTTACTGCTTTTTCATCCCGAAATATCATGTGACGGTTTCTACTCATGTTTCAAGGCTCATCGTGGGTGTATGGTAGTGTTGCCCAAATTCAGTCTTGGTCTTGCAGTCTTGGTCTTGTTCTTGCGTTTTTGCAAGACCAAGACCAAGAACAAGACCGCGTATTTTTAGCAAGACCAAGACCAAGACTGACCGTGCAAGACTTGAGCAAGAACAAGACATAGCCTGCAAGACTCTTGCGTCTTGCAGCTAGGACTTAGCGCTATTTCACTGAGTAGTTAGGTGTAACAGTTCGGTGTATAGGTAGGTACGCTTAGGAATTCTATGAGACGCAAAAAACTGTATCAAAGAATATGAAAAACTGGACCTATGCGCATTACGACTAATACCATAAACATAGCGAATAAAAAAATATCTATTAAAATCAAACTGAGTGCATGCATAGTTATGTTTTAACCATCGGCACTTTAATAATGCGGCATCAAAGGTTTTGTACTTACTTCTCAAAGAAATTTGCCGCTTTTCGGAAGCACATGGTTATGATACACGCGCCGGCGGCTTCTTTTGAAATCTAAAACAATCGTTGCCGCCACGCCGAAATCAACATTTGACACTATTTGATTGCCGCCATAGGGCGTAGGTATACTCATGCAAAATAATTTCGAATTTTAAGAGTACCTACAGGTGTTCCAAAGAATAAATAAGTTTCAGAGTGCTTAGAATGAAAATGAATACATTATACTGATCACGCAAGTAGTATTATGATTGGGATAAAATGGTAAGGATAGGTAGTAGATGTCATATTAATTCATTCTAGTAAGTATATATTATAATATTGATTACTTTTATGGTTTTAAACTAATTACTTAAGTTGATTGTTTTTTACATGTTTTAGCAAATGTAAGCTTATAAATCATAAATGTTTATTAAGAAACAGTTACTTCCATGGAAAACGACATATAGGTCAGTTGATTTTTCGAATTTCTTATCAAATCTTCAGTCATTTATTAATCTGCTTGATCTGTACTATGGCTATGTTAATTCAAGCTCACAATGTTCCAATTCTAATACGTTTTTCTAAGATTTAAAGTAAACCTTAATAAATAGTAATAGACTAATAGGTAATTGCAAGACTTGCAAGACTCTTGCTGCAAGACCAAGACCAAGACCAAGACTGGGAGCGCAAGACCAAGACCAAGACCAAGACCAGGTGTATTGGCGCAAGACCAAGACCAAGACTGGCTAAGTCTCGTCTTGTTCTTGCATTTGGGCAACACTAGTGTATGGACATAATTTAAAAGTAGATCCTCAGAAATAATGTAATAATGTAATATTAAATGTATATAGGTATGTATACATTTAATATTATATTATTACATTTTTTCTTTTTCATTCATTTTTTTACAAAATACTAGCTGTCCCGACAAACGTTGTTTTGCCATATAAAAAAATAAAAAAAAATGTTAAGGGTGGACAACCCTTAAGAGGTATGAAAAATAGATGTTGGCCGATTCTCAGACCTACTGAATAAGCATATAAAATTTGGTAAAAATCGGTCAAGCCGTTTCGGAGGAGTATGGCAACAAAAACTGTGACACGAGAATTTTATATATTAGATTACGATTCCCGGTTATGACCGGGAATCGTAATATTTTGTTTTCGAGGGGGAAACCTTCAAAAGGTACCCGACGCCGTGGGAGTGACGCAGGGTTAAGTGGGATTTTTACCGTACTAAAACCATTCCGGTGGCCGTCCTCGGTATAAAGAGGACTCCGGGAACTCGGACCGACCGCAACCGGAATCCTCTGAGCGCGTTGTTCCATCGGGCTCCTCCCAGATAGGCGGCTGGGCCCATCGCTCCGTCTAGTCTTTGCGACGGTATGCGACCACATATTCCGCCGTCCTTCCCGGGATCGCCTGACCGAACGGTTCGAGCTCCCAGTCTAGCCGCCTGCAACCCCGGAAGCCCCTTTTAGTCGCCTCTTACGACAGGCAGGGGATGCCGTAGCCCTATTCTGATCCCGGAACTACAGGGACGATTGTTAATGACCTAGAATACATAGAATCATTATGTTAAACGTGACCGGAGCGTGCAAAGCCGCGAGAATAACCTACTCTCATTAAAGCGTCATGTATCGCATAGTATTACCTCCAACGATAGTGTTTGCGTGTTCATATCGTGATGGATTCTCGTAAAAACCACTGGTCCACGGTCTGTTGGTTCGTGGAAGTGATGGCATAACACATCGTAAATAGCGAACTGATAATTGTTCTGGGAATCAATTACTGGCTCTCTCTTTTATTTCTAACCCGCTGGTGTCACGGGAAAAGTTTCTTAGGACCTTATTCATCTGATTAAAGTAGCAAACGAGCATGCAATCCGGGGTACAACCCTTATTGTTCCACTGCTGGGCACGGGTCTTCTCTCAGAATGAGAGAGGTTTAGGCCATAGTCCACCGTGCTGGCCAAGTGCGAATTGGTGGACGCATGCAATCCGCTTGATGGTAAGTGGTCACTGCATGAATATCTGTAAGAAGCCTCAAACGGGACATGGGTTCCATCTGATCAAATGCAGATGCGTTGCTACTGCCAGACCACACCCTTCCATCGAAACGCAAGAAATGCTTCACGATAGTAATAAGTGTGGCGATGGTATGTCCTAACCACCACTGCCACTGCTTTTTTTTTTGGATCGAAGTAACAAACGAGCATGCAGTCCACCAGATGGTAAGTGCTTACTGCCGTCCATAGACATCTGTAAGCAACTTCAAATAAAACATGGGTAATATCTGAAGTCAATCACAGATGCGTTGCTACTCCCGAGGACTATGTTGGTCACCTCATATAAATGTGTGCCGGCAACCACACCCTTCCATCGAAACGCAAGAAATACTTCACGCTAGAAATAGGTATGGCGGTGGTACTTCCCCGGACGAACTACGATGATTCTACCAACTTTTTATGTCACTGGGGAAAATTACAAAACTTCTAAAACAAGGTCGGTTTACAATGTCCGAAGTGAAATTAAGTAGTTTAATTGGGTACTTATTATCCTTAAGTCATTAATTTCTATTTAATGATTATTAAATTCAATTGTTCAATTGCACATTCTCTAAGGACATTGTTACCCCTCACTGCCTTAGAAAGACGGTATTTTTTTGCACTTACTGTAAAACAGATCCCTAATATACACGCTCACGCATACGCTTTCTACACTCATAGCCCCACACTAGGATTTTCTCCTGTTTCGTAGGTGCCATGGACACACACAAGACGAGTACACAAACACCCAGGCCCAGAACATGAATCTCAACTCATCATTTAGATTCCTATCTGGCCGGGAATCGAACCCGGAACCCATTGCACGTCAGACCGGTATGGTAACCGCTGCGCCACGCGGGTCGTCAAATATATATACAAATAACCAAAATCAATAATGCGATAAAAGTGTCTTGAGTTCAGTTTGCTGATATGACATAATAGGATTACTTTTTTAAATATTTAGGCGAACTTCGTTTCGCCTAAAAGTCAAAAATCTAAAATTGTCGGTGTTCCTCCACCATATTGTGTATGTATTATACTTAAAAACCTTCCTCTTGAATCATTCTATCTATTAAAAAAACTGCATTAAAATCCGTTGCGTAGTTTTAAAGATTTAAGGATACATAGAGACAGACAGCGGAAAGCGACTTTGTTTTATACTATGTAGTGATCATAGCACACCGAAGTCAATGCAGTTAATACACATTTAAAATCATTTTAATCAAAAGCGTAAGGCGATCATGTTAAGTGGTTAAATTGGTGACCATTTTCATATAAAGTATCGGAAATTGTTTGCAATGCGTTTTTATATTTGCAGATTGTGACAGAGCGCTTCAAAATAGTAAATCTATCTATGAAACCACTACTGCAGGTGTGATAGTTAATTGTTGTTTCAAACTGTTAATTTTGTTAATTAAAACGCATCAGTACGATGCGTTTTAATTTGAGGCTATGATAATGCAAAGATAAATGAGACGTTTCGACTCTTACTAAAGGTGGTAGAGTGCTTTGTGGTTTGAGTACGATGGCACTACCGTCACAACTATTTTTGCGTAATAAGCAGTGTTATGTTGCTGTATTCCGGTCTGAAAGGTATGATAAGGGAGACATATTTGTTCCGAGTAGCAATGCATATGATAAACTCACATAATACGGGTTATATCTGGGGTTGATTGTAGACATCCGTGGGATGCAGTGACCACTTATTACAAGATGTATTGCATACTCATTTGCTACTTCTATGTTTTAAAAATAACTTAGTCAAGATTTTAGGCAAGACTTCAAAATGGATGGCCAATGGAGTTTCTACAGTCGTCTTTCAGCGACAGTCGTTTATTTTGATTTTATTAATCGAGAATATTTTATTACAAGAGAATATCAAAATTGGATATTATAAACAAAAAAATTAAAAGCATATACATAGGTAGGTAGTTATTTATAAAATTACATCACATGTGAAAAAAAATTGAACGTAATACATATAAGACGGTTGTGGAGCTTGTAGGTAGTGCAAGGCCTACAGGGAGGCGCACTGAGTACAATGCTCACTGGGAAGAGCCCGAAGAGGGCATCGCGCTCGGAGGACACCGGCAGCGGTCCGTTGGAGATTCCGGTGTCCTCCAAACAGAGCCAAGGATGCCAAGGATGGCCACCGGGGGAGTTTTAGTGAGGTAAAAATCCCACATAACTCGGCGTTGCTCCCACGGCGTCGGGTACCTTTGGAAGGTTTCCCCCTCGATATCAAAAAAAAAAACAAAAAAAAGGTAATGCAAGGCCTATGAAAGCACAAGGTATTGTGCACGCTAAGAGTAATTAGATTATTAGAGAGTGATTAAAATATGTTAGTTAACATCGGAAGGCATTCAACCGATTTTAGGAAAGACTAACCCGTCTATTACAGACGCAAATCAGCGACACTGATACTTAATATCAGATGGTTGTAAAAGTGAGTTTCTAGGAAGCATTAGGCATCTATAAAATGCACCCTGTAGTTCCGGGACCAGAATAGGGCTACGGCATCCCCTGCCTGTCGTAAGAGGCGACTAAAAGGGGCTTCCGGGGTTGCGAGCGGCTAGAGTGGGAGCTCGAACCGTTCAGTCAGGTGATCAGGGAAGGACGGCGGTATGTGTGGTCGCATACCGTCGTAAAGACTAGATGGAGCGGTGGGCCCAGCCGCCCATCTGGGAGGAGCCCGATAGGGCAACGCGCTCGGAGGATACCGGTTGAAGTCGTTTCGAAATCCCGGAGTCCTCCTTTTTAGCGCCGAGAACGGCCACCGGGGGGGTTTTAGTGCGGTAAAAATCCCACATAACCCTGCGTCGCTCCCACGACGTCGGGTACCTTTTGAAGGTTTCCCCCTCGACAACAAAAAAAAAAAGGCGTCTATAAAATAGGAGGTATTCCGTACACAGTGTCTTTAGCTTTCGCCATCATCACCAACTGGCATGTTGAGGAGCAATTAATTAGTCAAGACACCGACACGGACATTTCACGCCCGTACACACGGTACATATTGTGTACAGAGTGATTATATTTGATATACATGATACGATGATTAGAAATTATCTTACGGTGAAGGTAAATCGTAAGCCTACACACCTGTATGTTGTTTAAAAAATGTTCTTAACGTTGTGTGAAGTCTACCAATTCGTACTTAGCCAGAGCGATGTGTTATGAGCTAAAACTCTGTCATTTTAAGAGAAGAGTCCGTGCTCAGCAGTGGGGCTTTAATGGCTTGATGACAATAACGACGACAACAATATAAGAATGGTAAAATACGACATATTAAAGATCTGATCTAGCAATGATTTTCATCATTTAACATTGTTTTAATTTAAAGTTTGAACTATTGAGAAGCAATTAATTAGTCAACCAACCGACTAGGTCATTTCACGCCCAGACGCAGCAAATATTGTATAGGGTAATTCAGGGTTATGTGGCCAATCGTTTAATATAGCCAGTAGAAAAAAGTGTGTGTGTATTTATGTACACGCGTTAGAAGTTATACTTCTTTGGCGTACCAAAATAAAAATCTTTTTTAAAAAAAATATTTATCGCTTTAGTTTCATAATTTTTCCATAACGCGCTAAAAGAAGTACCTATAATTAAAAAAAAAACGTGCGGCACTCGGACACTGCCGCGGTAAAGCTATTGCATAGCATTTTCATTTCAACTTCATACTGTGACTTTTGTGTGACGAACCTTAAAATTTAACTCTCACCTTTTTTCATAACGCGCCTAAAGATGTATAACTTCCAAAAAATGCAAATGTGAAATTTGCGAACATGCAGTTCACACAGTGGTACCTAAATGGCAACTGCCACTACCTGAGGTAGGCCATAGACGCGTTCCTACTCCTTAAAACGAAAGCAGAACACCTTGGAAAAGTATCTCGTACACCAGCTTAACAAACTTTTCAAACCAGAACACAGCGGAGCTTAATACAGCTATTATTGTCTATACAGCTAAACCATAAAGGATTTAAGAACGTTAGAAACAATTCGCCTTTGAAATTTTTAAGTTCCTATTACAGCCGCAGCACTTAGGTACCTACTTAGTCAAAATATATTAAGTGTTAATATGTAACATCCTGTATCTCCACGAGTACTTATATAGGCAGATACTTTTACTGGTTGTTCAAGGAATTGTGATGCTCAATCGATCTCATGATAGAAATTCAAATCAGACTTGCAAGTAGCAGCGACAGTTGCTTCGGAGAAAGCCTTATCACCTATTTCTATCTTAAGTAAGATAAAATGACTACTCAATGATAACTGACTCAATAAAGATAGAAATAGAGCAATAGACATTTTTTATTGATTGTAATATGCTCTTTTGATCAATACATTTTGAAAGTCTATAGTTAATTAGTGGTTGGGGTTGTATATTTAAGCTACTTCTGAATATCTGCCTTTTTATATTTTAATATTGCCTTGGCTTCTTGCCTTTCCACCCAGTTTGATTAACATCAATAAATCATCTATCATTATTCATCATTAATTATTTATTTTTGTTATTTTATTATATTTCCCCTAACTAATTTTATGTTTATTGTCTTTAATTTCAGAAACAGTGACATTTACTTTTTATTTTAGATCTTCTAATAATATAAATTTAATACCTTTATGTGTCTGCAACGACACAATAGAAAACACAGATTGGCAATGACCGATACATGAGCACAGATAAGACATGATATATATAGTCTGTACTCAGTACGATAGACTAGAGCGTCAATCAGCTGTTCGGCTTTCCGTAAACAAGCCGATTAATTAAACAATCGCAATAGGCGACAAATGAAGACGTTATCGTTTGTTTACATATCACGTTACAGACCGCGCCCACAAGATGGCCGCCGCTCTGACCAGCTGAATTACTTCTGGCTGAATAGCACGGCAAGTGCAAACGGTCAGTGTAATTCGAGATTAAAAAGTAAAAAGTTTAAATTTGGCGGGAACGAAACTGACAGCGCTCGCCGGCTACAAATTTGAGAATTTCATGAATGGGTGTCTTCTAATATGCTTAATTGAGTTTTGCATCGAAATTCTGTTGGAATTTTTAACATTAAATCAGATTACATTTTTTATGGTCGGTATATTAGTCATGAGTGCTAAATGTAGGCTAAAATTGCAAACTTGTTTCGAGTAAGATTTAATTTTAATCTTACCGAATATCTTTTTCTACTAAATTAAGACAATTGAATCCGTTTTCTTCTCAGTGTCTTCAATAATAGTTCGATTTATAATCATTTTTCATATTTTCTGCGTCGGAGTAGTGTAGAAGCGTATAGGTATCTACATCTAGTCGTTCTGCCATAATTTTTTAAAGTAATATATTATAAAAAATTTAAAGACGCAAGATTTTGGGGATGTAAGTATTTGTGCTTGTTACTCTTTCAATTACTATTTTTTGTTCGGGTTTGTTCATAATTACTTGAAAATTATTACAATTTATTTAAATTGAGAAATATTCATGCTACTTTGGACAATGTGAAGTTTAATTTTGAGTTAAATTACGGTCGAATTTCGACCGTTCAACGGGTGACTCGTTAAAGGAAATATGTCATGTGAACTACACAAAGTAGTTTTGAAATCATTAATACCTATATTGCATTATTGCATGAAGTTGCTTTATAATTTCGTCGAACAATACCTGTCATTTGAAGGCCTTTAATTTATATTCTGGTAAACAGATGGACGTCGTTTAATATGTACGACGACGATACGATATTTCTTTTTTCCATAACATTAAAATAGCAAACGAGTTGACCCGCGCGGCGGAGCGGTTACCATGCTGGTCTGACGCGCATTGGGTCCCGGGTTCGATTCCTGTCTGGCTTGAGACAGGTATCTGAATGATGAGTTAAGATTCATGTTCTGGGTCTGGGTGTATGTGTATTCGTCTAGTGTGTGTCCATGTTACCCAAGATACAGGAGAAAATCTCAGTGCGGGTCTATGAGTGTAGAAAGCGTGTGAGTACAGTCCAATCGATGATAAGTGTAACTAAGATGGTCGCCTCATATTAAAGCGCATCCACGCACTTTCGCCGAAACCATAAACTTTAAACCATACATGTCCTACCACTAACAATTAAGCTACAACTGAATGTACATTTATTTAATAATAATTAAAATGTATCAATATTAATAATTTACAGTAAATAATAAATTTAATCAAAAACGACAGTAAATTTAATAATTCAAATTTAGAATAAACATTAAATTTTTATTTCTTTTAGAGAAAAAATTTTGTTTAAATCAAAGTCGTCATGTTTAAGCGTCTTTTTTTAAATAGGTAAATATTATTCAATGTTCACAAATTGATAGACAGTTTAGCGTTTTTACTAGCTAAATACACGCAAGGGGCGATTGTAGAGATGTCAAACAACCAAATGCAAAATATTATCTACTTCAAAGGTGGTAGAACCAGTGTAGTTCGACCGGGGAAGTACCACCGCCACACCTATATCTAGCGTCAAGCATTTCTTGCGTTTCGATAGAAGGGTGTGGTTGCCGGCACACTTTCACATGAGGCGACAATCATAGTCCTTGAGAGTAGCAACGCATCTGTGATTGACTTCAGATGGAACCCATGTTCTGTGTGAAGTTGATTACAGATGTCCATGGGCGGCTGTGACCACTTAGCATCAGGTGGACCGCATGCTCGTTTGCTACTTCAGTGAGATAAAAAAGAAACTTGACTTTCATGAAATAAATCAGTTGTAATAATTAATAATTTAAGGCAAATTCGGTTTGATCAGCTTGTTGCATGTTTGTCTCTATGTCTCTTATTATAAATCCAATAAGATACAATGCCAATAAGAATCCAACACGCAAGGTACGAGTATATAATCACTTATCACCATATTTCTACATAATATGCCCAAATGATATTTGTGTAGTGATTGTGTAGTGAATTTTTTTAAAGAACTCTCAGGTGTGTACGTTTTCACACGATGTTTTAATTCGTCGAAAAGCAGTGATTATTAATTTAAATACTAATATGTACATAATTTTAGAAAAATCTGTGGTGCGTGCCTGGGTTTGAACCTCGGACCTCCCGATCGAGAGGGCAAGTTTCAACCATTAGGCTATCACTGCACTTTTTAATATTTAATATTAATAAGATTTGCATTAACATTGAAGATACCTAAACGTATATCGAATTTTATATGTAATATTAATTAGCTTACCTACAGGTACGCACGAATTCCAACCGCCATACATTTAAGAGAACACATTCAATGGGGTCTATTGTCAGACCCCCTTTCGCCCCCGATTCTTTAGCACTGAATGAAGGCTTTCTTAGTCGATGTCCTTTGTAAATGTCCTTAAATATGCTCAACAGTTTAACGTGGCTAAGAGTTTAAACTCCAAATGCAGTGATAGTTCGATAAATGCATTTTACTATATTTTTCATTTTGATTTTTATTTCTATCGTGAAGCATTTCTTGCGTTTCAATAGAAGGGTGTGGTTGCCGGTACACTTTCACATGAGTCGACCATCATAGTCCTCGGGAGTAGCAACGCATCTGTGATTGACTTCACATGGAACCCATGTTCTGTATGAAGTTGATTACAGATGTCCATGGGCGGCAGTTACCATCAGGTGGACTGCATGCTCGTTTGCTACTTCAGTCAAATAAAAAAAAAAGGTAGCCGACACACCTATTTCTAGCGTGAAGCATTTCGTGTGTTTCATGGAAGAGTGTGGTTGTCGGCACACTTTTATATGAGGCGACCATCTCAGTCCTCGGGAGTAGCGACGTCTGTGATTCACAAGAGTTGCTTACAGGAGTCCATGGGCGGCAATGGCCACTTACCATCAAGTGAACTGCATGCTCGTTTTATGGTCATGAAAAAAGGTTATAAAATTTAAGAATTAGTTTAATTGAGTATGTAAGTTTAATCTAATCATTTATTTTAGCTTCGAAAAAATGTAAGATAATTTGAGTTTATCACAGTAAGTAGCCTATAATCCAACAAATTTTCTGGACACTAAATTTTAGTTCTTGCGTAAAAGAGAATTAAACATTTTCACAAGATTTCAACTATACTATAGTACCTACCTAGTAACAAGGAAGATAACATTTTCAAAATTTACGACACATCTATATACCAAATAGATATATATTGTAGGTATTTGTTATCCTATACTTACATAAACTGTGTGTTTAAATATAAATCTTCTTTGTAATTACTAATTAAGGAATAATTCTATATTAATTTTCAAATGACATAAATTTTGTTACTAAACAGAAAAAAATGTCATTGCAAAATGAATCAGTGTGAACCTAACCTTCAATTAAAACACCTTCAGATAACACATTTGCTCACAATTATGCTGTTTTGTTCTTTCCACAGACTAAAATTTTCTAGAACTGCCTCAACGTTAAGCTAATTACCTACGTCGTATATTAGAATTATACATAATTTCTCTCTCTCTCGTCAACTCATTATTGTCCCACTGCTGGGCACGGGTCTTCTCTCAGAATGAGAGAGTTTAGGCCACAGTCCACCGCGCTAGCCAAGTGCGAATTGGTGGACTTCACACACCTCCGAGAACTTTTTTTTTTTTTAGAACTCTCGGGTGTGCAGGTTTCCTCACGATGTTTTCCTTCACCGAAAAGCAGTGATAATTAATTTCTAATACGCACACGAATCAGTGGTGCGTGCCTGGGTTTGAACCTCGGACCTCCCGATCGAGAGGGCAAGTTTTAGTACATAATTAACATAACTACATACATAATTCATACATCATTTCACGGATGGATAAATTTTAGGCCAATTTTTGACTTTCATATTGGTTTCACTGTTGTGATTTTCATCAAAAAGAGGATTATGTGAAAAATGTAACACGTTGAATATAATCATAATATGTATATTCAATAACAAAATGACATAATATCATATCAATCTGAAATTTTTGGCTTATTTTTTATTGACAATAGTTGTTCAGAATGAGTTGCAGAATCTCTCCACACAATAATATTGCTAATTTATAATTAATATTTTTGTCCCGTAAAAATTAATGTCCCGTTAATATGTTGTTCTTATAATATCGAAATTCCGCAATATTAGGATGTAATTTTATTTATGGGAGTAGTGTTTAGTCGTCTTTAAAGTTTAAAGCTATTTCCAGTCCCTAATATCGGTAAACAACTCTAAAAATGAAGACTGATCACCAAATAGGGATTTTCTAGTGATCTATGAATTCGATCCAATTCTGAATAGACACATAAAAAAGGTTGATTTAAGCTCTATCAAATATGAAAAAATGGAATTAGCTTCACAGTTTTGAAAAGAAATTAATTTTAATAATAAATTTTACTTCTGGGATACGAACTTTGACTTACGTTTTCTAGTCTACCGAGCGTGATGGGAGTTCTATTCTCGCTGTTGGTATAGAATGCTTTGTGATATTATGATCAAAATGGGCATATCCGATTTTAGGGGTAAAAAAACTCTGTGCGGTGGCTATCTTAAACTTAGAAATATTTACCTAATAGTAAATATCATAACTAATTGTAGCCAGGTGGTTCAACCATTGTACTTCGACCGGGGAGGTACTAGCGCCACACTTATTTCTGTGAATCAGTTTTTGCGATGGAAAAGTGTGGTTGTCAGTTCACTTTTATATGGGGTCATATCCATCTAAGTCTCTCAGGAGTGGCAAGGCGTCTGTGATTGACTTCAGATAGAATCTGTTCCTCATAGAGATCCTAACTAATGTCCATGGGCGGCGATCATCACTTGATGGTAAGTATCCTTCTCATTTCCTACTTCAATCAGGTAAAGAAAATCTTAGAAATACCTAGAAAGGAATATCATAACGCGCATTGAAGCACCTACATATTTTTAATACATACAGGTCATTTCTAATAGAATGTTAGTTCTATGGTGACAGCCATTATATACGGTGACATGTGAAGATTTAATGTTATAGCGCAACACTATCTGTTTACTTGTGCCCAGTTATTTATATAATTGAGTTATTAAGGTCTTCGCACGTTATGACTAAGTGTTTTTGGGATAATTAGTACCTACAGTTATTGAATTGACGGACGGGTGTAAGACAAATTGACTAATAATAAAGGTTTTTTGTCATAAAGCTCTAAAGACTCTAAAGTAGTGAACGGGCGTGTACTTTATCAGAGAGTGAGTTACTGTTGCCCATGGACATTTGATATCAACCTCATATTAGGTATATCTAAGTCTTTCGTGGTTCGTCCCTGTAGTTCCGGGATCAGAATAGGGCTACGTAAGGCCCTGCCTGTAGTAAGGGGCGACTAAAAGGGGCTTCCAGGGTTGCGGGCGGCTAGAGTGGGAGCTTGAATGGTACAGCCAGACGATCCCGGGAAGGACGGCGGTATGTATAGTAACATATCGTCGTAAATACTATACGGAGCAGTGGCCTCAGCCACCCAACTGGGGGAGTCCGATGGGGCAACACTTTCAGAGCATTCCGATTGCGTTCCTTTGGAGATCCCGGAGTCCCCTTTGTAGCGCCGAGGATGGCCACCACCTTTAGTGCGGTAAAAATCCCACATAACCCTGCGTCGCTCCTACGGCGTCGAGTACTTTTTTGAAGGAAGTATAGATAGTTAAGATAAGGTATACCTTCAAACCAGAACACGACAGTTCTTGACACTGATATTAATAGGCAGAAATGGATTCTTCTATTTTTAGGTAAGTTCATATGTCAACATATGGGGTTGATCAACATCACAATTGCTGTTAAACATCTATCTTATTGTGATTACTAAAACTGTACTAAAATTATAATGATTAATTTAATTAATGAGTAATAATGAGTAATGTAAGTAAAATTTAATTTGAAATGTATCATTTTAAACGCGGTAACAATAGTCGAAATAGTCAAATAATTTATTATGCATACCTTCTTATGATTTTATCACATATAACAGAATTATTTAATTATTATAAACAATAGTTACATATCACATTAACATACATAAGTTATACCTATTTGAACGCCCACACAGATGAAGTTATGCAGAATAATGCACCTCAGTAAAGCTAATTCACGTTTTCGCAATGTTAGGTTTATTGAAAGTGGCTTAATTTGCTGCACCAAAGGCACAATACAAGAAACAGTCAAGGACAAAACTTTTCCTGAAAAAAAAAACAAAACCCGCCTCAAAAAGGAATTGGAGGGAAATCTCGTTCGGAACAGAGCTGGGGAAAGTGTTTATAATTTTAAAAATCGAATATGCTCTGCATTTTTATCTTTGAATATGAATATGAATTTGCTTTTATCGATTAAAATAAAAATATTTTTGTGAGTATTTATATTTGATTAGAATTGGGTAGGTACAATCTCTACATGTATGCAAATAAATAAAAAGTAAATTAATTATTTTGAAGGATGGCGGATGGGACTATCTGTGATGATGAGTAGGTATATATTTTACGTGTTTTGAGAAAGTAGTAAGTTTAAGACAATATTTTATTTTTTATATTTTTATTTTTTTGATATTTTTCCTTAGACACATAAAAACAATAATCTATACCTAATGTACCTAAGCATTACTTGTTTAAATGTTAATTGTTTTATTTTAATCATAATCAATAACCAAAAAATCCTTAGTACGTCGGTTTTCAAATTCGAGTTACGATTCTTTCAATCGAATATTTCGATTAACTTCCTTCCAGGCCATCCCTAGCTTGTCTACGTTCCTTCACCGGAGTTTTCTTTTTCAAATTTTCACCCGCGCTTTGATGTTCCCAGTGTTACCCTCTCAATTTTGGTGTTAGCCGCCTCTTAGCTTCACTCGTTTGGATACTAAAAAACGTTCCATTGACTCATAGACTTATAATACTCTATATTGGGTTCTTTGGACAAAAAATCAAAAATACCAATGTCAAAAAAAAAGCTAATATTCTTCAATTTCAATCACTTTTAAATTGGATCAAATCTGAACCTACCGGAAATGATTTATGGCAAGCTAGGTCATTCCCGCAGTTCATTATAGGGTTATTCATTACACATTCTACAGAGAGGAGAATTTTTGTAGAGATTACTAGATCTGCTTGGAAGTACGCTAAAAACTTTGGTTAAGGGATGTCGTGGATAGTTGGAACGCCTCCGTCAATTATGTCGTCCTTACCTTATTGTCGCACTTGGCACTACTGTTAAAAATTCTACCCATTTTAAGTAAAACCTAGAAATTAAATAGGTAGTGTAAGTAAAATTATTACCCTAGTGTAAAATTATCACTCAAAACTACTCATCATAATATTTGCCTTTTTGCAAATAAACACTAAGTTTTCACTAAATGCTCACTTAATTAAGTCTATGCAGAGCAATAATTATTTATTTAAATAAAATAGTAAAAAAATCGCATCAACGAATTATAAAATTTAGGTAAATTTCATAATAAAACTATTTTTATAGGAAGTTAATCCTGTAAAAGTAATTTAAAATATTAAATAGATAATTATTTCAAACTGTATTTTTAATTAAAATCATGAAAATGCATTATTTATTAATGAACCTAAATTATTAACGCCTGAAATAATCTATCTAGTAATTTTATTTATTTTTCTAGAATATAGATATACCAAATAATACCAATAAAAATAATAATGACTGCCATTTTTATGTCAGTTTAATTTTATAACAGTATTTTCCTTTTCGTCAATTCGGCGCTAATCTTCAAATTGATCATTTATAGCAGTAGGTACATGGTAACTCTAACAAGATGGTAAGTGGTAACAAGGATTTTAGGACAAGATTTTTTTCTTTATTTGACTGTAGTAGCAATCGAGCATGCAGTCCACCTGATGGTAAGTCACTGCCGCCCATGGAAATGTGTAATCAACTTCATGCAGAACATGGGTTTCATCTGAAGTCAATCAGATACGTTGCTACTCCCGAGGACTAAGATGGTCACCTCATATTAAAGTGTGCTGGCAACCACACCCTTCTATCGAAACGCAAGAAATGCTTCACGCTAGAAATAGGTGAAATAAATAAAAGATACTAAAAAAAATGAGGAAGTTGAGGGTAAAACATATTCACAAACGAGTTCAAGCTTGTAGGCATTAGCCTACCTTTCCTACGCGAAGAATTCTATAGCAGCCAAACATTTTACATGAATTTGAAGTAGGTACCAAATAGGCAGCTCATCTGATGTTAAGTGGTCACTGTCGCCAACAATCAGCTGTAATAAAGTCTAAATAGCATTTCAAAATATTATATTAATGGTCGCCCCGCACTAGTTGGACGGATAACCTGAAGAAGAAAGCGAGAAACCGTTGGATTCAGAGGGCACAGGTCCGGTTGGAGTGGCGTTACTTAGGAGAGGCCTATGTCAAGCAGTGGACCTCAAAGGCCTGAAGGATGGACGATTTAGATCGACTAAAGATGCATTATAATTTTTAAAGACTTCGTTAGGAAGTTTCTTGTAAGTATGTATGCCTCATTGCACCCTTAAAATTTAAAACAGAATACTGCAGTCTATAAATATAACTAGGTAGTTGACCCGGCGAACTTCGTTTCGCCTAAAAGTCAAAAATCTAAAATTATCAGTATTTCTCTACTACATAATACATGTATTATACATAAATACCTTCCTCTTGAATCACTCTATCTATTAAAAAACTACATTAAAATCCGTAGCGTAGTTTTGATGATCTAAGCATACATAGGAGCAGACAGTGAGAAGACTTTGTTTTATACTATGTAGTGATGCTGCTGTTAAAAACCAGAAGTAGTTAATGATAGCCCCATAAACCACATGACAAGGTTCCAGCTCTACCAATTATTTATTTATTTAACCTTTATTGATCATAAAAAAACAATGGACAAAAGGCGGACTTAATGCTTAATAGCATTTTCACCCAGTCAACCTTAAGAAAGTACAGAAAAAATTGAAGGCTTGAAGAAAAAATTGAATTGAAGGTAATTATGATATTTTGCAAGAAATAGACACGATATTAAATATTTAATGTATTATTGCCAGTAGGATAACTTTTATTTGATGTTTCAAGCATTGAAATTTCACGGTTAGATACGCCTAACATCCTCTTTTAGGAATTAAACAGCTAATTACTTCGTTGTTTTATTTTTGCGAAAATTATTCTATTTATTACAGAAGGACCTTATAAAATTATTACGGTATAAAACCCAACAGCGACAATCGATAAAGAGTCGTGCACATAGTAAATTAATAAATATTTTATAAAGTTAATTATCTTTTTTAACCAACAGCTTATCAAAATTCTTACCTTAATCCAACTAAGGTCTTTATAAAAACAGAATTTAATAAAATAACCAATTAAAATTTGATGACGAACAAGCGACGAAATATAATTTATGCTCTATGACATAGGTCTAAATAGTAACAGTTCTAACACCTGTTTTTACCATCTTCTTTGATATCTTTAGTAGCAGATTAAGTGAAGTAACATTAATTGTTTATAGTTTTACGTTTTTTTTTTACAAAACAGACATTTAATGGATATATTAAAACAAGGAAAAAAGCTTATCTGAAATTTTACTTCAAGAGAACGATTTTTATTATATTCATTTTATTTTAAACGGTGAAAACATAGACAAAACCGCGTGATAATCTTTACTTTAATAGAGGTGCCTACAATAAAAACATGCGCTTAATTTTATTACAAATGCAAACTCCTTATAAATACCTAGTTCATTAATGAAGTTAAAATTCAACAATTTTCTTTTTTTATATCTAGTTAACTCACTTATAAGATATAAGTGTGCGCTTATTAAGACGTATATAATTAATAGTATCATAAGATATTATATTAATTACAGGAAGAAATAAAGTTAATATTCGAGCATTAAATTTATTAGCAGTTATCAATCACTTTTTACTGTGAAAATCTTAATATAATGATTATGAATTATGTGTCCTTACCACGAGGCTATCTTAGGAAATGCTGAACCGATTTTAGTAAAACTTTAGGAGTGAGTGGGTATGTTTGCCTATTTTTTTGTGTTAGGATAAGGACTGCCAAGGATTACTAATTAATTATCGTGTTCGAATGCTTCCTGATCGAATGGCAATAGTGAGAGCCTAAAATTTAAATGCTAATATCTTTATTTTTTTAAACAACTTTGAATTTCATTAGTATTCAACAGTAGTATCAAAGCGCTTGTACAAAACTCGTTGAATTCAAAAAGACAATGCAATGCTATAGTTATTTTTCAGTAAGTTACTGTCAGATTTTTAAGAAATGAACCAACTTTAGCAGTAATCCTACGCCGTATATAAAAAATATATATAAAAATGAAAATATTATAAATCTAAAGCAAATATTAATTTTATTAAAAAAATAGTCATATTGATCAAACCGAATATTGACTTGATTATATCTAGAGTAAACTTTAATGTGGAGCTTTACAAATCAGCAAAGTGCGAGAAGGTCTCGCGCTTACGATAGCGTATTAAATTATTAGGTACTTTCAGAAAATAAGTAAAAAAATCAAAATATCGTGTGGTAGTACCGAACTTAAATTACATAATAGCGATACGCTTTTGGCTATTAATTTTGAAAATTATTTTTTCAATAGAAGACACTAAGATAAAGTAACATTCTACAATTGTAAAGGAATAAAATAAGAAGAATGGATAAAATAAAGTTCTCAAACGCCAAAGAAGGAATATATAAAGCATTATTTGAATCGTCTAAGACGTAGGTAATGATCTGAGAAAAGTAGCCTATAAATATATTTACGAAGCCTTAGTTAACAAGCGATCTAAGTCTTAAAGATACAGCCTACACGTTCTTGTAAGTTCTTGAAATAAGTATTATTAGTGAATTCATACTTATATCTCTATTTTTAGATACACTTACAATGAAATGTTAGGATTTGTGATCAAGCATATCAAAAATCTTTCTAAGTTCAGAGATCTGCGCGAGGTTGACTTGTGGGTGTCATATAAAAACACCCAGACTTGGAATGAATTAATTGATCATTCGATTTTTAGAACTGTTTGACCGAAGGACGAACCTTGTACCTCACCATGGTAGAGTCGCATTTATACTGTTATTGCAAAATTGTATGTACTTAAATGCACATTAATGTAAAGGACATATATTTATGGGTTTTATGATAAAAAAAATGTAATTGTTCAGGATGTAGACAGAAACGTGCATATATGCGCCTATTTGGCGTCAATTGACTTTTTTAAGTTCTATCCGATGTCTATGATAGTTACTAGTTCCGAGGACTAACACAGAACATTTTAACAAAATTTAAACGCAATTTAAACGTTTACAGTATAATAGGAATGCTATAATGTTTACAAGATAAAATAATAAATGTGCATAGAGTCCATCAGATTAAGAGAGCCTATTGCAATACAAGGACATCTGTAAGCAACTTCATAGTTATTTATTTATCGCACCAACAAAATGTACAGGCATCCTTTACAGAAAACTAAACGCTAATATCCAGTGTGGTGGACCATGGCCTAAAACTCTCTCGTTCTGAGAGAAGAAACGTGCCCAACAGTGGGACAACAATGGGTTGGCACCCAAACGCTAATAACAAAGTATCACCTCAATTACAGTTGCAAACTGCAAGCTTTAATACCAACACTAACAAATACATAAAAACAAATAAAATTACAATTAAATAAATTTAAATTGTTGATGTTGAAGTTAATAAAAAATATTTAAGTTCCAATATTAAAATGAATTATTATTAAAAACTAGTTGAATCCCGCAGATTTGCCCGCGTTTTAAAAAATCGATGTATGTATGTGCCACGGGAGTAAGATATTTTCCCACAGCAAAAAGTAGCCTATATATTAATCCATAGTGTCAGCTAACTCCCTACCAAATTTTATGAAAATCGCTCAGCCGTTTAGACGTGAAGAAGTAACAAACATACACACTCACAAACTTTCGCCTTTATAATATTAGTATGAGATAGTATGAGATGATATAAAATAATAAAAAACAACATTTACCAGAATGCGCATATAAAAACAGTATGTGTTACTACATCTGAGGACAAAGGTGGTTGCAACTAATCTCTAATGGAAACAACTCTGTAGTCGATCATAAATGAGTCACTACATCTGAAGATTGATGTGGTCGCCTCATATACGAGTAGATCAGCTATCCATACCCGTCTACCAAAACGCAAGAACTACTTCATGCAAGAAATAGGAATGGCGGTAGTATGTACATAAACGAACCGCAATGGTTCTACCACTTGAAATTCATATAGTCAGCTAAGGTAAGGTATAAGGCTATGTGGTGTCACAAACAAACGCTATAATTCTTCCATTTATATATAAGTAGCTAATGAACATGAACAGTGATAGCAGAGAGCAGCCTAATGGTTGAAACTTGCCCCCTTGATCGGGAGGTCCGAGGTTCAAATCCAGGCACGCACCACTGATTTTTCTAAAATTATGTGCGGAGGTGTGTGAAGTCCACCAATTCGTTCTTGGCCAGCGCGATGGACTATGGCCTAAACTCTCTCATTCCGAGAGAAGACCCGTGCCCAGCAGTGGGACAATAATGGGTTGACGAGAGCTAATGAACGTCAAGAACCCTATTAAACTCTGTATTTATTATAACTCGCATTGTTAATGTTGTTTCTGGTGCAACCCGAATTTTTTTCACATACCATTATCCCACAGCTGGGCAAATGTCCTAAACTTTATGTGGCACCCAAAGAATTTGTAAAACTCGTATTTTAAAGCAGAAGCAAAAGACACTTATGCTTAATCTGATAATAAGACATTTTAATCGACCAAGGGAACTGTAGTTAAATCTACCTTTTGTAATATGAGCTAGCAAACAAGCATGCAGAAGCCTCTTGATGGTAAGCGGTCACTACTGCACACGGACATCTGTACTCAACTTTATATAAACAGAGTTCTATCTGAAGTCACAGATGCGTTGCTACTCCCGAGGTCTAAGATGGTTATATTAAAATGAGTCTAATATGAAGTTTAAGTAAGTAGCAATTTCTTGCAAGGGCTAAAATATACCTAAAAATGCTGCTATTACCAGAAGAGCCTGCAGTGAACATTCTACCAGCCAGGGATTGAGAATTTATATTCGTAATATAGCTATGTTTTACGAAGATTTTATAGCATGTTATACGGAATGGTGTGGTACCTCTGAGCTATAAAATCTCCGATTTACTACATAGATACAGACAAACATACCTACGACCGTAAAATACGGTAACGGAATCATTCTATGTTGAGTTTTCGAAATTGGGAGCGGGTGTTGTTCACGGGTTTTGGTTTGACATGCGTCTAATCTTATAGAATGGTTTTATGGTTGGAAAATTATATTAGGTATTAATTAAAATTACCTGTAGTTAAAGTTATATTTTAGGCGTTTTAATGTTTTCATTTAGAACTTTAATTTATTTACTTTTTTACGAAAGGTTTTATGAATGATTATTTATAAAATGGCCAAGGGTTAGATTTTATGTGAAAACTATGTAATGGTCTATAAAGTTTATATTTCGTAATGAATAATCGTTATGAAAAAATACTTTTAAATTAATTTAATTTCCTTTCTTAACAAATATAGTTATTTTTAATGATACTAAATTTCCTAGGAAACTTTCGATTATGGATACAAAGACAAGATATATTATTTTTAAAACCTTATTTCATATTATCATGTTTTCTTTTTGTTTTTATTTGTGTTAAACAATAATGGTAGAGTAATTCGAGAGGTTTAATACGACGAGTCGAATAAATAAGCCGGGAAAATTTAATAATTTCTGAGTATTCATAAAAAAACACTGTTTGCCTTCTTGGGCCTACACACCGTGCGCGCTGGTGCATAAATTCACATATTTTTACGTGCGCAAAAAAGGGTAGTCACATTTTAGCTCAATTAGGACTTCGAAATAGTGGTGTTCTCGAAAAAAGCAATAATTAAACAATAGGAAAGCCTTTTCCGGGCAATAAGAGGTTATTTATGCGAAATCACGCGCCGTCGGGCTCGGTTTGTGGCGAAAAAATGCGCCTAGCGTCCACCCTTACGGCGTACGACTTATTAGTGTTTATAACTGTTAAGCCCTTTATTTGATACTTATGTATGCACTAAGCCTTAGGAAATTGTGTATATTCATAGCACGAGGATAGACTTAAGTGTTACTTTGAATTAAATTGTAATTTTATGCATTGTAAATAGATTTTTTTTTGGTAGAGTTGCAAGAATGAACAAGATCATGTCGTTTTGAAATTTCTTGACAAGATATTGTTTTAAATTTGCACATTTCACACTTATTTATTTATTTACATGTAACGTGTACACTGTTAAATGATTTAAACGTATATTGTACAAGTTATGAGAACTCTTTGCTATCTTCTCGTATCATGCAAATTTAATATGATCCCAACCGGTTCTTCCGGCCGCAACTCTTTTAACTCACTAAATTAAAACGTTTTAATGTAAATTAGTTGCCTCAATTATAAACTTCATCTCGGAGGTGGTGCAATAAACTTTTGGTACGCGTCTGGCGTGAGTTGTTTTTGTAAACAACACCATGCGATCGCAGTTTCGCGATTGTAACTCATCAAAACAACACGCTAATCGGACGACTGCAATCTTATCGTTACTTACCGCTATCGACACACGTTAGGCGCAATTTACGAGTACATATTTTCACACACTACACTCAGAGACACGTCCATGAGGAGGAGAAACTGACGGGGCACGATCACACGCAACGAGCGACGGCGGCGGAGCCACGGGGCCGTACTGACCTGCCACTCTTGGTGATCACCATCTCGGTGCCCAGCTTGTGGAACTTCTCCCAGAGATCCTTGCCCTCGAGCGTGACCTTGGGATCGTCGACGACTCCGTCGTCGTCGGGCGGCAGCGGGGCGTAGGGCGGCGGCGGCGGCTTCAGCAGCGGACAGGGCGCGGACAGCGCGGCTGCAGCGGCCAGCGCGGCCGGCAAGTACGGCGGCGGCGGCAGCGCGCCCGCCGTCAGCAGCGCCGACACCGAGAAGTCGCTCGGGCGCGGCGCCAGCAGCGGGTGGAAGGCGACGGCGTCGCGCCGCTCCGCGCCCTCGAAGCGCATGCCCGCGCCGCCCGGGGCCCACGGCGCGCGCTCCACGGCCGGCGTGCCCGTCGGCTCCAGCGGTCGCGCTCGCGCCCGCTCATGCAACGTCCATGACGCGCCGGCCGGCGGCTCGCTCGCGACACTCGCGCCGCGTCAGACTCGCTCGTTCCGTGGCGACACCCGCTCGCGCGGCAGGCGTCAAACGACTGGCCGCCGGCGGCGCCGGCTCCGACACCCCTCCCGCCGCGGCCAATGGCGCGCCGCGCGGCCCCCCGCGCCCCGGCGACAGCGGGCGGGGCCGCGGCGCCGCGCGTTGTTTTTTCGCCGCGCGAGGTGTCCGCCGCCGCCACACCTCGCGGGCGCCGGGCGCGGGGCTCCGCTAATCTGGTTAATGCGGCGCGCGGGGGCGACGCTCGCGGCCGCCGCCGCCGCCTCCTTCTAATTGGACACGTTTCCGTTCGTTCATCAATTGAGCTCGTTAGGTCGGCGATATCTTTTGTGCGGCGAGGACGAGCGGCCCTCGCGCGGCCGCCGCGACCTCCCGCCGCTCATCCTCGCTGCTTTTTTGCCGAGATCTATCTGTTCTCTCGAGCTCCATGTCACTTAGCATCTTAACTTTACAACTATTCACACAAACTGAAACACGAGTTCCTTCTAGACAAACAACTTACTCTAAAACTTAAAATAGTCTCTATTCCGAAACAAAAGTTTCAAGATGGAATTTTCAATGGAAAGTAATCTCTCAACCTCTAATCTACTAAAACGTTAAGTTCGTTAAAAGTAATTCACAACAAAGCATTTTCCTCCGTGCCTCTCTACATTTACTCGCGGCATTGTCATAAATAAACCACGGTCGTGGTAACTAAGTAATAACGCTAAGAGGAAGAAGTTGTAATCGGGAAGCGCTGGGCGGAAATCTTGTGAAGATTGAGAAGGGCGAGTCCTTTAGCAAATAAAGAATTTAGTTCAGGAAATAATCAAACTGTTACTTTGTTCACTATTAGGTGTAATTTTGTGTAGCCTCTTACTTTATGAAATGTTCTAGAAACATTGTAGGTATACCAAACTCTATATTCTTTTAAATTTGTCCAACTGGTTATATCTTTCGGTGACTCAAGGGTCCCATCTACCTAAAACTTGATTTGGTCGCTTCGATTAGCACATTAAGGTGTCATCTCTACCTTATGCCGCCAACGATTTAGGCTTTCCGAGATATGTTTACATTAACAAGTTTTTAAACTTTAGGCATTATAACATCTACCTGAGTATATTTTACGAAATAAACGGCGATGATCAAACCAATCACAAATGTAGGTACTTAATATTGTGTACAAAAAAATGTTTGATTTGAGCCCATACCCATCCTGAAAACTCGGGTTTTCACTCCGCGTTTCTTTGGACAGATACAGGGAATCATACACACGAAGCGTATCTCATTCTCTCTCAAAATTTAAGATCTTTATTTACTAGGCTAGTTGACCCGGCGAACGTCGTTATGCCTAAAAGTCAAAAATCTAAATATATTAGTGTTTCTTTTCTGTGTTATGAATGTATTATACATACAAACCTTCCTCTTGAATCACTCTATCTATTAAAAAAACTGCATTAAAATCCGTAGCGGATTTTAATGCAATTTTTTTACTAGATAGATTAAACTCTCTCATTCTGAAAGTAGACCTGCCCAGCAGATAATGGGTTGACAGCATAATAATCATATGATACAGTTTTTCTATTTCTATTTATTTTTTCTATTTTATCTTTTACTTTATTTACTTGTTTCTTTCTATTTTCTTTCTTTTACTGGTACCGCCTTCGATTTTTCGATTTTCTGCACTTCCCAAAGGTTGGCTGGTAGAGAATGCTTTTTAGCATTAAGCCCGCTTATTGTACTACAATTTTTTATTGGTGCAATAAAGTGTAAATAAATAAACTATAGGCACAGTTTATCAAATATTAGAAGCTTTAACAGATTAAAGTTTGAAAATTTAGAGCGTCAAAATATTTATCTGAACTTTGAATTGTGGCTCACGGTAAGTTCTGAAAGTTCAAAGAAGCTTTCGAAGTTCAAAAGTGTAACTTGATACGGATACAGTTTCATTTGTCTTCTGGATGATATAATCTATATTACTACATGAAATAAGTAAATATATTATATATTAAAAATTGTTATATTTTTTGTAATTTTTTGTTATCTTTAAAAGTTGTTACAGACTGTGAATCGAACCCAGGACTTCAATAGAAAAAATATATCGTAACTGAATTATAATAGAGTACTTAGGTGGTTATCTAAGTAGACATAGAAAACAATATTCTTTTTAAAGTATAGATTTATATATACATATATAGCTTTCGATTATGCAGTCCAGCTGATTGTAAATGGCTACTGGACATGGACATTGGCAATATAGGTACCTCAAATAAGATTAAATACGGAGAGTATTAGATTGGTCACAAATGCTTTGCCACACTTAAGACCAAATCGTATTACTTCTAAAAAGTGCTCGTCTTATAAAGATTGCCTTACACCTTTTTTATTTTACGAGGGGGAAACCTTCTTATGGTACCCGACGCCGAGGGAGCGACGCGGGTTATGTGGGATTCTTACCGCACTAAAACCCCTTGGTGGCCGTCCTCAGCGCTGCGTGGGGACTCTGGGATATCCAACGGGACATAACCGGAGTCCTCCGAACGCCTATTTCAGGCTCTTCCCTGGTGAGCGCGCTCACCGCACCTTCTGTTATTCTATGGCATGGATTCTATATGAATTCAATCGAAGATGCGTTGCTATTGTCGTGGACTATGATGGTCGCCTCATATAAAAATATGCATCATTTATAGTATTTAAAACTTTATCTGTTAAAAAAATATCGTTTATGCAGAGCGTATATTTACGCAAGTGATACGTATTTAACGCTATCATTGCATGCTTTGATTATTATTTATTACGCTATCATTCCATTTGGTCGCACAAAGCGCTTCAGTAATTCCATCTTGCTGCGAACTGCCAAGGAGTGGACCTCTCTTACGCGTTCGTTGTTCCCCGACACTTATAATCTAGAAGTTTTTAAGACGAGGGTGAATAGGCTTTATCTAGGCAAGCGTGTAACATCCTAGGCTGCATCTTACTTAACATCAGGTAAGGTCGCGGCCAAACGTTGGCCTATAATAAGATAAAAAAAATGCTTATGGCTGCCTATCTTAGTAGTAAAATAAAATCTACCTTGTTTGAGTTAATTCACTACTTATTTTATTTAACTACTGCTATGTTTATTTCATACTATCTGACGCAGCGAACTTCGTTCCGTCTTAAAGTCAAAAATCTAAAATTTTCAGTGTTTCTCTACTATATTATACAAGTAATATACTTAAAAACCTTCCTCTTGAATAACTTTATCTATTAAAAAGCTTGCCAAGTGCGAATCGGTGGACTCCACACACCTCCGACTTTTTTTAAAGAACTCTCGGGTGTGTAGGTTTCCTCACGATGTTTTCCTTCACCGTTCACCTTCACAATAGCAGTGATAATTAATTACTAATACGCACATAATTTTAGAAAAATCAGCACTTGCCTGGGTTTGAACACCGGACCTCCCGACCGAGAGGGCAAGTTTTAACCATTAAGCTATCACTGCTCTTCACATAATAGGTATATTATAATCAATTCTATCAAATTAGATAATTAGTTGGATACGATACGAAACACACGGACAATCTGACACACAAAATATAAAAGAAATTTAGCAATGTCTATTATTTTTTAGAACATTTTTTATTAATGTAGGCGATGTAGAGACAGATGGCCTTACGTTCATCGTATGTGTGTGTGTTTACTGACGAGTTTTACGCCTACGATCTAATAGATCTGTCGAACTAGTTTCGTCTTATAAGTTATTGATGATAGATAACCCACTGACCAAGTAGGTACCTATTAATCAGCTGTTCATCTTAAAAACTTTAACATGAAGATCTCCGTCGTCTCACGTTTATATACGACCATCTCAGTTCTCGAAAGTAGCAACGGGTCTGTGGACTTCAAATAGAACCCTTGTTCTGAATGAAGTTGCTTACAAATGTCCATGGGCGACAGTGACCAGTTATTCAAAGGTGGTAGAACGTTGCAGTTCAACCGGGGAAGTACCACCGCGACACCTATTTCTAGCGTGAATCATTTCTTGCGTTTCGATGGAAGGGTGTGGTTGCCGGCACACTTTATATGAGGCGACCATCCCAGTCTTCGAGAGTAGCAACGCATCTGTAATTGATTTTAGAAATGAAATGAAATGAAATGAAATGAAATGAAATGAAATGAAATGAAATGAAATGAAATGAAATGAAATGTCTTTATTTTGCATAGGCCTTCGGGGGCGCTTACAAATTGTCAGTTACATTTATATATATTTTTTTACACTACCACCGGATCGGAACACGACCTCAACTGAGAAGATCCGGCAAGAAACTCAGTGGGTTTGTCTTTTTTCTTTGTATATCTTTTTTTATTTTTTTCTTTTTTTTTATTTGCCATCTTGTTTTTACATGGGTAACAATAGTTAGCTCCAGTATCCTGCCCTACATTTGGCCTAACAAGGAGCACGTTTGGCAGGATACGCTACACTTTGACATTTTATTAATTACGTATTGTTCAGTCCCAAGCTGTTTTATCATCTATATAGATAGAACCTATGTTCTATATGAAGTTGATTACAGATGTCTATGGGCGGCAGTGACCACTTACCATCACGTGGACTGCATGTTCCTTTGCTACTTCATTATAAAAAAAATATCAGATGTAGTAAATCTACTCGAATCTTGTTTAAAACACTCTCTATAATGATTGTAGCTTCTTCTAAACTAATTACAAAATGAAGCAACGTTAACTCAGTATTTCGAAGACCAATCCCCACGGGAGGTCTGGCGTTCGAATCCCAGACAAGCGCTGATTTTTCAGTTAGGTACTTACGTATTGGAATACTATATCATTTCTGTGAAGAGAAATAACGCGATTGTTATATGCCTCAGGGATTCTTGAAGATCTTAGAAATAAAGTTATCAGTTACCAGATATAGCCTATAAGTTCACAAAGAATTTTGCCGAACAAAATTGTATTATAAATAGTATTTAAGTTTCTCAATGTAGGACGATGAACTTAGTTCTAAGTTTAACTTAAGGATAATTAATATTTAAACGAATGTCGAAGTTTGTTATAAGTAAAATATAAAATGATGAGCGCAGTGATATTGGTTGAAACTTGCCCTCAAAATTGGGAGGTCCGGGGTTCAATCCCAGGCACGCACCACTGATTTATGTGCGTATAAGAAATTAATTATCACTGCTTTTCGGTGAAGGAAAACGTGAGGAAACCTAAACACCCGAGAGTTCTTTAAAAAAAAAGTTCTAGAAGGTGTGTGAAGTCCACCAATTCGCACTTGGCCAGCGCGGTGGACTATGGCCTAAACTCTCTCATTCTGAGAGAAGACCCGTGCCTAGCAGTGGGGCAATAATGAGTTGTACCTCAAAATATAAAATAAAATTCTATCATAGTCCGTACATTATTATCCCACTGCTCGGTTTCATTTTTATCTAAGCCATACCATACCATACCATACTATACCATACCATACCATACCATACCATACCATACCATACCGTACCATACCATACCATACCATACCATACCAGCCAAGTGCGCATCGATAGACTTCACACAACGTAATTTTTTTTTAGGGAGCTGTTGTGTGTAGGTTGCATCACGTTATTGTCTTTTACCCTAAAATAGTGATAATTAATTTCTTATATCGATGGAGAAAAAAGGTCCTCGAGTAGCGACCACGTTTAGGCAAAAGGAGTACAGGTCGCCCCCACCAGGTGGACCGATAATCTGAAGAAGACAGCGGGAAACCGTTGTATTCAGAGGGCACTGGTTGGACTGGCGCCATTTAAGGGAGGCCTACGTTTAGCTATGTACATCAAAGGGCTGATGGATAGAGGGATGGATGAATTTCATCATTAAAAAAATCAAAGTGTGTGCTTGGGATTCGAACTTCGAACCTACGATTGAAACCTTCAAGTAAAATAACATTGAACATGATAATGAAATTATTTCGCTCTAGTGACGAGCGGAACATGTTAAAATACGAGCTGCTTCAGTATTAATAATTATACTATAATAGACAAAACTATGATCATATTTTATATTAGGTTATTATCGCAGTTTCGACCACATCTACCACAGTAAGTGTCATATGTATTAATCTAGATTTTAAACTACCTATGTGCATAAATTTTAGCAAAATCCGACTGGTAGTTTTTGCGCGAAAGAGTAACAATATATACATCCTCACAAACATACATATACACAACAATACACAAACATACACAACATTTTTTTTATCAGATTGAAGTAGCAAACGAGCATGCAGTCCTGATTGTGAGTGGTCACTGCCGCCCATGGATGTCTGTAAGCAACTTCAATTAGAACATGGGTTCCATCTCAATCAAAGACGCGTTGCTACTCCCGAAGACTATGATGGTCGCCTCATATAAAAGTGTGGCGGCAACCACATCCTTCCATCGATAATAGGTGTGGCGGTGGTACTTCCCCGGTCGAACTATAGTAGTTCTACCACCTGGTAATATTCATACATCCTGACAAACATTCGCATTTATAATATTGATAACATTTATATAAGTTGTTTATTTATTTTAAATCCAGTGACTGTCAATTACACCTATCAATCAATTGGTATGTTTATTAAGGAAAAATGTTTGCATAAATTACGGCACATCAGCAATTATTACGCTAACAACTCCATTAAATTAAATAAGTTGATATCTATTAGAAGTGTTTGCGATATATTAATAGTTAATATAATTAAAACACAATTTATCTATAAAAAAATGTACATTATTCCTACACTACATGGTATAAGAATAACGTACATGTGTACACACGACAATGATTACCTACAAGTTTATATATATTTACAAGACAATTATTACCCACAAGTTTCTACATATTAATAAGAGTTATATAAACGTCGTACATTAGGGACAAATCAATTAAATTTATCCCTGATGAAGTTAATCTGTCAATAAAAACTGAAGATTCATTGCAAAAAAGGACATAGGTCCATGTTATTTATTTATTTATTTAGAAAGGATTATTACACTAATGACGACAAATATTACAAAGAAATTCAAAGGCATATTTAATTAAATTTTAATACAATAATTATAATGACAGAAACAAAGATAGTTAAAAAATAAACAAAAATATTATATGCTTTTATGAACCAACACTTTAAGAAACACCCTAAAATGCAAAAATATTGCCTGCAATTAGAAAACTTCGTTTAAAGACAATTTTATTCCTATAGCGCTAAATAGAACAGAAATTTAAATTATACTTAGAACACCTAAACGCTTTCACCACCTCCATTTATAATATTAATAGGAACATATCATCCAAATACATCTCATTCGTACCTCATTTAAATGTTTTTATTAAAGTTAATGGCTTAAATTTCCAAACGTAACCAATGTTCCCTACATTCTCCACGCTAAATTGAACTGTGTAAAGCGCCATCTATCGGTGAGTAGCATTAAACTGAATTCTAAATAAGAAAACTCACAAATTGAGATTTGCATACCTCATATAGGTTAAAAGTTCATACATATTGATTATGTAGTAAGATAGTAAAACTATTGTCGTCAACCCATTACTGTCCCACTGCTGGGCACGGGTCTTCTTTCGGAATGAGAGAGTTTTAGGCCATAGTCCACCGCGCTGGCCAAGTGCGAATTGGTGGACTTCACACACCTCCGAGAACTGTTTTTTTTTAAAGAACTCTCGGGTGTGTAGGTTCCCTCACGATGTTTTCCTTCACCGAAAAGCAGTGATAATTAATGTATAATACGCACATAAATCAGTGGTGCGTGCCTGGGTTTGAACCTCGGACCTCCCGATCGAGAGGGCAAGTTTCAACCATTAGGCTATCACTGCTCAGTAAAACTATTACTAAGTATTAATGTAAGAAAATACTACACTTATTTTTAATCTTCTGTTCAATATTTAAAGCACAAAATAAGATTAAAAACAACAAATGTAATGAAATACTGCAACGTAATCCTTATTCAGACACAAATTAAATTTTCCGCATCCCTTCGGGAGGGGGATATTCGATAATTGTGACATCTTAAGGAAAGTACGATAACCTCCAATAAGTAGGTACCGAATCTTTTTAAAACGTCGCCCGAGGAACTTTGTCTCAGTAACATTGTAGCATTTTCACATCGAAGTTTCAAGAAACGTGACGGGAGTTTAGTGTGACAAAGTTGTATCTGTGAAAAAGAGGGAAGATAGGATAATAAGTGGGTCTCGAGGTATGATCAGGAAAATTCTGTTATAAGATTTGGTTATTGTGGGGACGGGGAGTAACACCTTGAGTTCTAAATTTAAATTGTGGCGTCTTATTCCTTTATTGCGACCCGATTTTGCGTCAAGTGTCCGTGTTGGCGCAAAGTGATTTGCGTGAAGTGTCCGTGTTGGGACAAAGTGATTTTCATCTATAATTTACGACTTTACGTTTATAGAAGGTTAATGAGTTTTCATTCTTAAATAGTTTTTAGACGTACAGTAGTACATTTTTTATCGGAGTGTTATCTATTGATTGTTGCTTGTCCGTTTTGAACAAAAATGCATATGTTGGATGTCCAACATATACCTAAATTTTTTACTCTATCTACTTTTGAAGACTAAGCTGGAATGCTGGTTTAGTATGTCCTTTTCACACCCTTCAGACCAGACCACTGCATCACTAAATTCTCCTGTTATGACACAGAAATATGGTGCCTATGGAGTTAGAACCATAGGCTAAAGAAGTTTATTAAAAAATATTACTAAACCAACAAAGTCTTAATTTTTTTCTTGTTTTAATTCTCACATTCGTCCGATGAAACATTTCATTGTGTTTACTTTCATATAGGTCGGTTTTATTTCTAGCGTGAAGCATTTCTTGCGTTTTGATGGAAGGGTGTGGTTACCGGCACACTTTCACATGACGCGACCACCATAGTCCTCGGAAGTAACAACGAATCTATGATTGAATTCAGATGGAACCCATGTTCTGTATGAAGTTGCTTACAGATGTCCATGGGTGGCAGAGACTTACCATCAGGTGGACTGAATGCTCGTTTGCTACTTCAGTCAGATAAAAAATGTGTAAATTTCTTCGTAATCCGACCAATACTTTTACGTGAATAACATACACATACCTCATACATTTTCTCATTATAATATTAATAAAGTCTATACCTAATTATATTTAGTATCACCATAGATGTTTTATTATGCAAAACATGCCGCTTCCTTTGGCACATAGATGCCACATAGATATGTTTGCTATCGGAAAACGCCGCTAATAATATATGCAGTTACCGTAGGGCCACGAAACAATCGTTTCAAGCATCGCTCTATGTATTAAAGTCATGCTAAGGGCTTACTTGTAACACATTTTACGACCCGCGTGGCGGAGCGGTTACCGGTCTGACGCGCAATGGGTCTGGGGTTCGATTCTCGGCCAGACGGGTATCTGAATGATGAGTTTAGCTTCGCGCTCTGGGTCTGGGTGTTTGTGTATTCGTCTTGTGTGTGTTCATACCCACCACATAGGATAAAATCCTAGTGTGGGGATATGAGTGTAGAAACCGTATTTATTTTTAAATTCCTTAGTTAAATCATTGTTTAAGCTATCGTTTTTTGCCGTCCCCGAGTTTGAAATGATGGATAAAAACGTGAACATTAATTGTATAGAGGAAACGTTATAAACTTGTGCTATAGGTACTGAACCCTTAGTACGAGTTTTTGTTTTTGAAGGAAACGTAAAAATATAAATATTTAATCGTATTATTGTCCCACTGCTGTGCAAGGATCTTCTGTGTCACATAAATCTGTGATGCGTGGCTGAGTTTGAACCTCGGACCTCCCGATTGAGAGGGCAAGATTCAGCTAATTCATTCAATGCTCAATAAATTAAACAATCTAATACATAAGTAATAATAAATAATAATTGCTTAAGTTTTCGCCCGTACAATGTAGTGTATATTCCATGTTTACGTAGGTAAGGTATACCACCTTGCAAAATACTTACTTTTTGGCCTTGCAAATGTACTTTAAAATGATAGGCGAAAATTTTATAAACTTGTAGTAATATTGAAATTTAAACGTAAGCGTTAAAATAAATCGTTGCTTTTTTATCTGACTGAAGTAGCAAATGAGCATGCAGTCCACCTGATGGTAAGTAGTCACTGCCGCTCATGGGCTTCTGTAATCAACTCCATACAAAACTATCTATGGGTTCGTAAAACATGGGTTCTATCTGAAGTCAATCACAGATGCGTTGCTACTCCCGAGGACTATGACGGTCGCCTCATATAAAAGTGTGCCGGCAACCAAACCCTTTCATCAAATCGCTAGAAATGCTTCACGCTAGAAATAGGTGTGGCGGTGGTACTTCCCCGGTCGAACTACACTGGTTCCACCACCTTCAAAACCTGCTTATGCAGAAAAGCGATTTGTATCACTGAATAACAGTATAATCGCAAATATTATACGTCAACTTTACTTTGAAGATACAGTTTTATTTGATAAAGGCCTGGAATTGAAAACTTACTGACCGAACTTCTTCGTTTCTGATGGCCTTTTAAGTTATTTTTAATATTTTAACTTCATTAATTAAAAAGATGACACAAAAAACATTTTAATTTTTTATTTTCTTATCCCGTAAAATTTTCATGCGATTATTCAATCCACGCATCGAAAAGTATGTATTGAAACATATCCGACCATGAAATTTCGCTCCAAATTGTATTTTTTTTTTAAATTAGCTTAACGCTAACCGGGCAAATCGAACGTTTCATAGCCGAACGATTACAATAATAGATAAAGTCGGAACTTATCAATAAATGAATTACAATGAAACATCAAATAGTAAGTTGAATATGAATTAAGTTATTAATAAAGTGAAAAATCAGAAGTATAAATTGTACAATTTTTTTAGTTTTTATTTAATCTAGATTATGTTATTTAATTTTATTTTTCTCTGTTGTTTTTATATAAATAAAATTTATAATGTTCTTTCAATCTAATTATCATATTTTTTTTACCGTGGCCACTAAAGAAAATAACAAAAAATCCATAGATTAATACTAGAAGAGATTAAAATTAGAACGTTGAAATCATTTTTAAGAAATTCTTTAGTGGGAAAATGATTCCTTCGGAAATCTATGGCGCAATATTTAAAAGCATGTTTGTATATTTCTAAACAAAATGAAATTTGGATTAATGGAATAAATAATTAGTTTTTATATTTTTTGAATTTATGTTCATACCTATGTATGTCAGTGTATTTGAAATCGCAACTATTACTACTGAATTTAATGTAGGCGATATTATTTATGAGGAGTTCATATCTTAACATGACTGAAAATGCGAGGCGCATTAATCATACTTTATACTAATATAACACTACTAGCTATACCCGCGGCTCCGCCCGCGTTCAAATCAATGAATCAAAAAGTTTTTCCCATTTCACCCCCTTCGGGGTTGAAGGTAATAAAATCCCTTCTTAGTGGGCACATACATCCTTAAAAGAACCCGCATGCAAAATTTGAAACTCCTAGCACTTGTAGTTTCTGAGATTTCGTGATGAGTGAGTGAGTGACCTTTCGCTTTTATATATATAGATAAAGGCGAAAGTTTGTGAGTGTGTACGTTTGTTACTTCTTCACGTGTAAACGGCTGGAGCGATTTCCATAAAATTTGGTAGGGAGTTAGATGACACTCTGGATTAACATATAGGCTACTTTTTACTGTAGGAAAATATCTTATTCTCACGGGACAATTGATTTTTGTTAACGCGGACAAAGCTGCGGGATTCAACTAGCAGAAAAATAAAATTAACACATTATTGCATACATGTTTTGAAATTAGATCCAACTAAACCAACGTTTGGTCACATTAAGATCATAATACTATGGTATTGGTACTACTTGGTACATCGCGCCAGCGTGAAGCATCAACATTGCAACATTGTATGTGCGGTGAGAATGGTCAGTAATCCTTCATTCATAAAATGTTGTGATTATACCAGTACGTAATTAATGTGGTCGTTAGACGGATGGACGCCCTGCCATCTTCATTCTTCTATTTTTAGAAACTAGTGTTATGTGATTTTTAGGGTTATTGTCATTTTTTTTTAACAGACTGAAGTAGAAAACGAGCATGCAGACTACCTGATGGTAAGCGGTCACTGCCGCCCATGGACACCTGTAATCAACTACATACAAAACATGGGTTCCATCTGAAGTGAATCGCAGATGCGTTACTACGCCCGAGGACTATGATGGTCGCCTCTTGTGAAAGTGTTCCGGCCACCATACTATCTGCGTGTTCTACCGGCTTTACAACGGTGAGTGTTCAGAGGAACTTTTTGACCTGGTGCCTTCGTCACCTTTTCTTCAACGCACCGCTCGCCGAAGGCGGTCCTCCACGGTTCGGCTTGCACGCTCGTTTTTGCTAAGGACGTGCAAGTTGTGGAATGAGCTTCCTCCTGAGGTATTCCGAGAGCGCTCTCCTTCATAGCCGGCGATGCATTAGCGACTCGTCTAGTGTTGCGAATGCCCATAGGCGACGGTGACTACTTTCTATCAGCTCGTCTGCCATATCGTTAGGTTAAATTAAAAAAAAATTTATCGAAACGCAAGAAATGCTTTACGCTAGAAACAGGTGTGACAGTGGTACCTCCCCGGTCGAACTACACTGGTTCTACTACCTTGTTATGTACCCGACTGCGTTAGCGTGCAAATTTTCGAACTTAAGGTCGAAGTCTCATTAATGTAAGAATGTCCCTTGTTGCCAATAGTCACCGCAATTTGAATGCGGATTGGTGACCGTAGTTAGGCTGTGGCCCCAGCAGACAAACTGTTAGCAGCGGACTGAATTTGCGACGTATCGGCTTAATACGCCCTTCCATATATTTGATTTATTTGTGAGAGATTTTAGTTGACTAAGTGAAGAAAAGTAGTGTTTGTAATAGTAATGCCACACTAGTAGATAGTATGCATCACTGCTGCGGATAATCATTCTCTGATCAACTGGGAAAGGATTTAGAAAGAAAATAAAATAAAATTTGACTTCGACCAAGCCAGGTAAATGCTATCCCCGGGAAGTATGACAAATACTTTAGAGTACTTTATCTAATCGTAATCGATTGAGTCCTGACCAGACCGATATCTGAATGATGAATTTTGCTGTTCTGGGTCTGGGTGTTTGTATTTGAACCTTTGTGTCCACAGCTTCCACGAGGATCCACAAGATAAAATTCTAGGACGGAGCTATGAGCGTAACAAGCATTCCCCATCAACCCATTATTGGCCCACTGCTGGGCACGGGTCTTCTCTCTGAATGAGAGAGTTAGGCCATAGTCCACCGCGCTGGCCAAGTGCGAATTGGTGGACTTCACACACCTCCGAGAACTTTTTTTTTTAAAGAACTCTCGGGTGTGTAGGTTTCCTCACGATGTTTTCCTTCACCGAAAAGCAGTGATAATTGATTTCTAATACGCACATAAATCAGTGGTGCGTGCCTGGGTTTGAACCTCGGACCTCCCGATCGAGAGGGCAAGTTTCAACCATTAGGCTATCACTGCTCTAAAAAGCATTACTCAAACGTAATTAGGACATAAACAATAATATAATAAAATATTATCTACCTACTGCTTTTACCACTGGTAAAATTCATAAGTGTGCACCTACTACATATAACGCAATGCTTTGTACCTTTATTTCAAGGTGGTAGAACCAGTGTAGTTCTACCGGGGAAGTACCACCGCCACACCTATGTCTAGCGTGAAGCATTTCTTGCGTTTCGATAGAAGGGTGTGGTTGCCGGCACACTTTCACATGAGGCAACCATCATAATCCTAGGGAATAGCAACACATCTGTTATTGACTTCAGATGGAACCCATGTTCTGTATGAATTTGATTACAGATGTCCATGCGCGGCAGTGACCACTTACCATCAGGTTGACTGCTCGTTTGCTACTTCAGTCAGATAAAAAAATCCCTTATTACTTTAAACTTCTTTAAAAATACTTCATCTCCTAAATGTTTTATCTCAATTTTAAACCAGTCGCATTTTAATCGAACCTGGACCGTTAGAGTGGCGAAATTTACACTACCTTACAAGCCTTACATTGTCACATGGACTCGTTCCACTCGTTTCACGAGTGCCTTAAATTAGCGGGTAATCGACATAATATTGCAAGCAGCCTTAAACGGATATAACTGACTACTCATTTTTATGGTGTATTTTCGAAGAAAACAACATGGGTGGCCTTTAGACCCATCAAAACAACGCAATCAATATAAAACGTATCACATCTACTTAAGTGTGAAAATTGTTTGTCTCAACGTATTATAAAAGTTGGTTTTTCCAAATGTTTGAAATAAACAGCTCGTTTAAATTGTTAACTTTTTATTGGTAGGATAAAAGGTTTTTACCAGTAGTATTGGTATGTGATGGAAGGTTTTATTGACTTACGGTTGTCGGCGTTTTTAGTTATGGGAACATACGCTATCAGTGTAAATTACTAATAGGGCTTATAGGGCCTCGTAATCAACTCGATGGAGAAAGGCAGTGACGATTGGGTGAAGTTATACGTATCATTTGAGCAGTGATAGCGTAATGGTTGAAACTTGCCCTCTCAATCGGGAGATCCGAGGTTGAAACCCAGGCACGCACCACTGATTTTTCTAAAATTACGCACCACTGATTTATGTGCGTATTAGAAATTATCACTGTTTTTCGGTGAAGGAAAATATCGTGAGGAAACCTAAACACCCGAGAGTTCTTAACAAAAAATCTCGGAGGTGTGTGAAGTTAATTTGTTTAATTTTTTTAACCAATTTGCACTTAGCCCGCGCGGTGGGCTGTAGCCTAAACTCTCTCATTTTGAGAGAAGACCCGTGCCCAGCAGTGGGACAATAATGGGTAGTACCCCGAGTGTGTCTACGCCTCCCGGGGCAGAAATTTCTAGTATGATGTTGTGAGTCGAAAAATTTTGTAAAATTTGTTTAATTTATCCGTTACATTGTAAAATACCTTTAAATTCGAAAAATGATATTTACACCGGAATATTTATAATCGTTTTTCAAATCTATATTTTCAAAAGCAGATTTTGATACAACTAGCATTCAATTTTAAATTAAATATAGGTTTAGATACAATTATAGGTGTCTATAATAGGTATCCGTAGATCGTATATTTAGCACGTTTCACGCTTGGCTACCCCTATGAGGCTCGAGGGCTAAGGGAGGGGGACTTCTAAGTGAATGGTATACCTACCTGCAATATATCTGACAAGGGTTAGAAGGGTTGCGTAGTTGTGGGGGTACGATCTTTGGCTCGTAGTTTTTGCGCTTACGAGCTCATTTTGAAAATATAGTTTAAAAAGATATGTGATTTGTGTAATCTCGTTTCGTATTTAAAAGCTAATTTATCAAAATAAATATAATCTATGATTTTTTACAATATACAATTGAAATGTAAACTATTGGGAGGTGGTGGAACCAGTGTAGTTCGACCGGGGAAGGTTTTATTCTGATTGAAGTAGCAAACGAGCATGCTGTCCACCTGAGTGGTCACCACCCATGGAAATCTATAAGCAACTTCATATAGAACATAGGTTCTATCAGAAGTCAATCACAGATATGTTGCTATTTTCGAGGACTGACATAAAAGTGTGTCAGCAACCACATCCTTCCATCGAAACGCAAAATGCTTCTCGCTAGAAATAGGTGTGGTGGTACCTCCCCGGTCGAACTACACTGGTTCTACCATCTGATAGACCTGAAGTTGATTATAGTTGTTCGTGAGCTGTGACCACTTTCAAAAGCACCGCAGGCTCGTTTGCCACTTCTTCTATATAATAAAAAGGTACCCATTTCAATTCCGTGGCACTTATATCATGTAGGTATCTCTAAAAAACATGTATGCACACTTATCGTAACGATCAACAATTACGTATCCAATTATCGCATTAATTGGTGATAAATTTATTTATAAACTATTTATATTCATCGTTAGACATGACACGTAACAAAAACTAACCGTTTACATAATAAAGTTGATAAAAACACGTTTTTTCTAAACGCAGTTAAGAATCACTTGTTTTTGCTAAACCTTTTTCTAGGTAATTGTTAGTGTCTAGTAACACTTGGGCATTTATAATTAACTAGAAGAATAATATTTCCAAATGCGCTTTTCTACAGTTGTTTTTGATGGAGTTTTGAAAATTTCTTAATCCGTATCAAAATAATAAATAAATCAAATTTGTTTCTAAATTATATGCAAAGACATTATTACTTGTAGACTTTTAAAGCTTATGGAGATCATGGTTCAGATCTTGGACAACTACATACAATTTTTCGATGTCAACTACCTACTAGAAATCAGAATATTTATTTTTGCTTTAATAATGAAAAATATCGCGAGGAAACCACATTCTGTTCTCATAGCTATATCAAGGGTACCATAGTCCATAGTTGTGCAGGCTACCATATAATATAGGTAATAATCACATAATCCATACTTAAAATATGACTCTCCTCACAACAACAGAAACCCTGAATAGAATAAATAAGAATAATAATAAAAAATATTTAATTTAATATTTTAAGCCGACTTCCCAATGAGACCTCCCAAGAGAAACAACTAATGGAACACGTACCTATTTTTAATATCTATGGTATTTAGGCTTAACATCAAGCTTTTCTAATTTTAAGTCTAAGAAATAAATATTTATCACATTTAATTACATGATTTCGTACCAATTTTACATATTAAGTCCCAATAATATTAATATATACCGTGACTCAAAAAAGTATTTGTACACCTCGTTTTTTACCCATAACTTCAATTTGACGAATGTTAGGTGAACAAAATTTGGGTGGTAAGTACTTAACGAAGCGTAAAAATGTTGTTTATGTATATTTAATTTTAATAAAGAGTAAAGAAAAAGTTATTAACAAAAAACAAGAATTGTGTGGTCAAAAAAGTATTTAGTGAAGACAAAGCGTCCTTAAATGTTTCATAAACCTTTTTTAGACTGTTCTTCGATTATTTAATTACCAATTCAGTTGAGAATGAATATAACAATCAAAGAAAATAAAAAAAGTAAAATATGTACCTAAGTCGACGAGATTGCGTTATTATTTTTCGGAAATAAGGAAAAAAATATGAAAAATGGTCAAGAGCTGAAGTTAAACGTCATGACAATGCAGTAAATTGTAAATAAAATCGAAAGAATGGCTCATACAAATGTAAAACGAAACCCGATCAGGTCAAACAAAGATACTTAAGACGAGAGAGTGCCGTACTACCATTAGAGAAGCTTCAGAAAAACCGTTTTCCAGTGTTCAGACACTGGTCAATCACATCGCATCAACATCTAGCAAGTCCATATGTTCACAAACTGTGCATAATGTTCTGCACTCAACCAAAATATAAAAAAAAAACGTTTGGTGAAAACCGATTGCTGAGTTGCAACCGCAAAATAACGGTTAATCATGGTGGACGGAACGTTACGTTTTTGGGCCTGTATGGCATACGATGGCATTGAAATGCTCGCTTTTTTCAAAGGGAATATAAATGCACGTAAATATATCGAAGTGTAGCGCGATAATTTTAATTAAAGTGCAGTCAAATTATGCCATCGTTGTCAATATCACTATTAGCATAACAACGACCCTAAGCACACTGCACGAATAACAAGAGAATAGTTACTCTATAAAATTACCTATCAGTTAGGTATTCCAACACACTCTGGATAGTTGGTTGACACCACACACCACCAGTCTCCAGATATTAATCCCATTGAAAATCTTGGGCATAATTTAGATATAAAAGTGCACAACAGAAAAATCTCAAATAAACATAATCAGCAACGAATAATCATAGAATATAAGAATAATACTTAACCACCCATCTTTAAAATTGGATGAATCCATGCCAAAAAGATTCAAGCTATTATTGATGCTAGAGACATGCATATTTCATTTCAATTAAAAATGTCGGGTTTTAAATTTTCATGTTTTACAAGGTTTTCGTATGTGTACAAATACTTTTTTGACCACTCAATTCTTGTTTTTTCCGTGTAACTTTTTTATAACTCTTTATTAATAATAAATAAACATACACAATGTTTTTATATTTTGTAAAGTACTTACCACCCAAATTTCGTTCATGTAACGTTCGTTTGATTAAAGTTATGGGTAAAAAACGAGGTGTACAAATACTTTTTTGACCCACTGTATATATATATATATATTTTTAAACGCTTTCTACACTCATAGCCCCACAGTAGAATTTTCTCCTGTGTCGTGGGTGCCATGGACACACACAAAGACGAATACACAAACACCCAGACCCAGAACAAGAATCTAAACTTCATTCAGATACCTGTCTGGCCGGGAATCGAACCCGAGACCCACTGCGTGTCAGACCGGTATGGTAACCGCTGTGCCACGCGGGTCGTCGAGATAAATAAAGAATAACAAACTTCATATCAAATCTATCACGATATTTTTCTTAAACATGTACGCCCCGCTAGCGCCATCTGTTGGAGAGTGGCATTAAACAATGTAAGGGCCGTAATAGAATCACACAATAAAATCTATCTGAACATATTCTTAACTTAGAATAATATCAAAGGCTTTAAAAATAAATCTTGTAATCTTTTACAACATTGACAATGTCATTATAAAAACTTGTGACGCATTTTTAAGTACCTAATACCCCGGACGGAATAGTATGAAATTTTGCACGGTTATAGTGGACGTAGAGAAGGGGTGCAGAATCCTAAATTTTTCATATAATGCATATATCATACATAAAATCAACTAAAACACATTACACACACTACTGTGTATTTGTCTCAAACACACAAATATTAAACGAAATAGAACGTTCAATGTCTTACTATGAAAACACAACGTCAGCAATATCAGTGTCTTTGTCAAAATATTCGATATAGTTTTTAAATGCGGCTTAGCTAATTAAACCTCTTTTTATATTTAACGGGTGCGTTCGAAATTACTTGAAAATTATGACTTTTAATTTGAATTTGAGAAATATTCGTACGTACTACTTTGGACAATATGAAGTTTAGTTTTTTAATTTAAATTACGGTCGAATTTCGACCGATGCAACGGGTAACTAGTACAATCTACATCATGATAGATAATGAGATGATAGATAATAGTATAATACTTTAATTATTTTTTTCAATTTCATTAGCATTTGAACGCGCCAATGTTTCAATGCTTCTTGTTAAACTGTTATGTTAAACGATGTTTGATGACTGTACGCAGACACGAAAATTATCGAGTTATATCATGACCTGTATAAAAGTAACAAAAAGTTAGCTACTCATTTTTTCTCATGACTAATCAAAATGATTTATTCTAAATTAATATATGAATAGCAATAGTTCATACTACCAAAGAGAAGATGCCAAAGAGAAGTTATCTTCACTGTAGAATTTTGGTTAAAATGAGACAAATTTTGATAATAAGAACTTGGTTATATAGTAAGGGTTAAAAATATTATCCTTTTAAAACGATTTTGAGATGATTTGCAAGGCTATTATAATCATAATTCAATTCCTCATTAATATCTTATTAATATTACAAAATCCAAAGTTTTTGACAATGTACATTTTCATTTTAAATATTGAAGTAGCATACGAGCATGCAGTCCACTTGATGGTAAGTGGTCACTGCCGCCCAGGGACTCCTGTAAGCAACTTATAGAACATGAAGTTCTATCTAAAGTCAATTACAGATTGCTACTCCCAAGGACTAAGATTGTCGCCTCATATAAAAGTGTGGCACCCACACCCATGACATGTAGATGACTTTGTTACTCTTTCACTCAAAAACTATGGCTAGGATTTCGCTGAAATTAGGCAAACACGTACTTAATGATCTAGATTAATACAGAGAATTTTAATTAATGTGATAGACAGGCCTGAAGTGGGCGAAGCCGCGGTAATAACTTAGTGTAAAATAATTCATGAAATCATTAAACCAAATAATAGCATTTGGATTTACGTACTTTTCTTAGAGTCTTATAAGTTGAATTATTTATGTATTATACGGTTTTCATTTGCCTCATAAGCTATTTAAAGAGATTTCTAGCGTAAAACCGCTATGAGTTTTGATGAAATAGAGAGGGTGGCTGACTTATATAGGCATGCTACATAATTTAGTCCTCAGGAGTTTTTTTCTGACTGAAATAGCAAACGAATCTAAACTTCTTCAAGGTGGTAGAACCAGTGTAGTTCGCTCGTGGAAGTACCACCGCCACACATATCTCTAGCGTGAAGCATTTTTAGCGTTTCGATGGAAGGGTGTAGTTGCCGGCACACGTTTATATAAGGCGACCATTATAGTCCTCGGGAGTAGCAACGCATCTGTGATTGACTTCAGATGGAACCCATGTTCTGTATGAAGTTGATTACAGATGTCCATGGGCGACAGTGGTCACTTACCATCAGGTGGACTGAATGCTCGTTTGCTACTTCAGTTAGATAAAAAAAAACTCATCATTCAGATACCTGTCTGGCCGGGAATCGAACCCGGGACCCATTGTCGGACCGGTATGGTAACCGCTCCGCCACGCGGGTCGTCGAATTTGTCGAGTCGTCGTCGTTGTTGCTCAGATAGACCCCTATTCTATATAGTTACAGATCTCTATGGACCACAGTGGCCTCTTATAATCTTAAAACTGCTACATTTCATAACTTGGGTACTTATTTAAACTTTGAAATAAACATGAGTGTCAAATAACTTCAAATCCTTTTAAACGAGTGCTTGGTATTTTTTAACCATTTATGTATAACATAAATTAAGTCATAATATTTAACCCTTATAAATAATTATGAGATTATAAAGAAGGTAAAATATGGAATTCTTTCCAAGAGGTGAACTTAGACCAGTTATTTTTGAATAATTTAAGTTGAAATATTTTCAATTGCGTATCTTGTTTTAAATGTAATTAGAGCTACCATATGTAGAAATTGTTACATATGTAAGTAGGTACCTATTTATGTTATAGTTTCTACCTACTTATACGAACTATACTTAAATAGATTAAGCTTCTTTGATATGGGTATCTAAAGCTAAAGAATATAAGATAAGAAAGAAATATCTAAAGATAAGGAACCCAGATAGATATTAGTTACAATGAACATTATTTTGAAGTCTTAAACTAGAAATTTACTAACGAACTTAGATGTATAGCTAAAATGTATAAAAAACCAACCATCTCCGTTTTTTTAAGTAGAGTGTATTCTTATATATACTTTTTAGCTAAAATAGAAATAGAAAACTTTATTCTCAAACTCAACTCACATACAACACAAAGAAATAACATTAATAATTATTAACATTATTGACAGAAGAAGAGATAAACAACATACAATATACAAACACAGAACAAAACATGAAAACCTAACACTATAAAATTAACAAGATATAAATATTGTTATTTATTATAATTTTAACGTTAAAATATACAATAAAAAATTTAAATGTTCCCTATGGATGTATGTCGCGGTTTGGGAGTCGTAACTCAGCATTAATGCGGTGGCGATGTACACAACGGCGCTGGTTTTAAGTAAAATAGCGAAACCAAAAATGATACAAACTCTACAAGCCAAAATCATCCAATACCCCAAAAACACAAAACGTGCCAAAAAATAATCCCAAACTTTCGGCGTTTCAAACCCGCTCACTTCAAATTAAACATAAAAAGACTCTATCCGATACAAATATTGCACACGACAACGGATACAAGTAAAAATAAAACGGTTCACATTCTATTTTTCTCGAGCGCATTGTGGTGCGCTTGCGCATAAAAGAAACATGACTCTACATCTCTTGCGGGATGGAGACGGTGAATGCGTTTACACGTGCGTTGGAAAGAGATGGCTGTGTAATGGGCGTTTCGTATTCGAAAACTACCAATTAATGTTCAGTGGGCTTCGACTGGGCGGGGCGTAGGGTCCAAGTAATAGCGATCGAGCTAAAATGATCTATAGATCTTTTCGTCGGTGCATACTGTATTGTTATCTTAAATATCCTTTATTTATTTATGTTTGCCTGAATAAATTTTCATGTGAATTTTATAAATATTATTATAGAAATTGTTTAAGTATTTTAGCTATTACTACCTTTATTCAAGCAAATAAATGATTTAATTTGATTTGATTTGATTTAGCTTTTTCATGTACTTCGCATGGTTACTTTTATGTAGACCAAGATTGGCGTCGTTTGAAATGGAGTCATAGAGATTTATGTTAGAGATTTTGGTTCAAATCTATCTCTTCGTCGTCTCGTCAACCACAATTGTCCCACTGATGGGCACAGCTCTTCTCTCAGAAGGAGAGAGTTTAGGCCATAGTCCACCGCACTGGCTAAGTGCAAATTGGTGGACGATTCAAATCTATGGAACCTCTTAATTAGTGAACATACACTGCATCAGGTAATGATTATTGGCTTCAAGTGAAGGTAATTTATATAAGTTAAGATAAATATTCTAAAAATTGTCAATTCTATTAATTCACTCTTGGTGATATTATTTTGTGATTTAATTGCCAATGTGATTGCCATAAAGTTAAATCGAACAAATTTGATTACCTACCTATGTGCCTTTTATTATAGCTTACTGAATAAGAAATAACTTTCGTAATTTTATTTATTTTTATGTCATCAATGTCCCTTTCTTATTTATTTTTTAATTTAGGATTCTATAAGCACGAATTTAATTTCTCCCTTGACAAAAATTGTAAAACACAATAGTGGTAGTATACTGGAAGTATCCATCCACACGATACAAATAATACAAATCGAGATCGATACTAATATACCAGGTGGTAGAACCAGCGTGATAGCCTTTTTTTTTTTTTGTTTTCGAGGGGGAAACCTTCCAAAAGTACCCGACGCCGTGGGAGCGACGCAGGGTTATGTGGGATTCTTACCGCACTAAAACCCCCCCGGTGGCCGTCCTCGGCGCTGAAAAGGAGGACTCCGGGATCTCGAAAGGACTTCAACCGGAATCCTCCGAGCGCGCTGCCCCATCGGGCTCCTCCCAGATGGGCGGCTGGGCCCACCGCTCCGTCTAGTCTTTACGACGGTATGCGACCACACATACCGCCGTCCTTCCCGGGATTGCCTGACCGAACGGTTCATGCTCCCACTCTAGCCATCTGCAACCCCGGAAGCCCCTTTTAGTCGCCTCTTACGACAGGCAGGGGATACCGTAGCTCTATTCTGACCCCGAGGCTACAGGGACGAGCGTGATAGCCTAATGAGCAGTGATAGCCTAATGGTTGAAACTTGCCCTCTCAATCGGGAGGTCCGAGGTTCAAACCCAGGCATGCACCACTGATATATGGGCGTGTTAGACATTAATTATCACTGCTTTTCGGTAACAGAAAACATCGTGAGTAAATCTACACAACCGAGAGTTGTTTAAAAAACAAAAGTTCTCGGAGGTGTGTGAAGACCACGCACTTGGCCAGCGCGGTGGACTATGGCCTAAACTCTCTCATTCTGAGAGAAGACCCGTGCCCAGCAGTGGGACAATAATGGGTTGACGACACACGACAGAACCAGCGTTGTGTTTGGTTTGGTTGTGTTTGGTTTGGTTGGTTGAGGATGGTCGCCTCTCATATAAAAGTTTGCCGGCAACCACAAACACTGCTTCAGGCTAGAAATATTTTTTCTAACAGGGAGGTACCACCGCGCTTATTTTCAACTCTTCGTTTTTGCGATTCGGTGTAAGGTATTGATTTTTCAATCTCTTTCATCATACTTTTGTTACCCATGTAAAAACAAGATGTCAAATAAAAAAATAAAAAATAAAGATATAAAAAGAAAAAAGACAAACCCATTGAGTTGCTTGCCGGATCTTCTCAGTTGAGGTCGTGTTCCGATCCGGTGGTAGTGTAAAAAAAATATATATAAATGTAACTGACAATTTGTAAGCGCCCCCGAAGGCCTATGCAAAATAAAGACATTTCATTTCATTTCATTTCATTTCTGAAGACCATCTGAGTCCTCGAGAGTAGCATCTGCGATTGTCTTCAGATAGAACCCCTGTTTTGAAACACCTTACAGATGTCCATGGGCGGCAGTGACCCTTTGCCATCAAGTATATTGCTGCTAGTTTGCTACTTCAATCGAAAAAAAACATCAATACCTACTCGAAGAGCAGTGATAGCCTAATGGTTGAAATTTGCCCTCTCAATAGCCAGGACCGAGGTTTAAACCCAGGCACGCACCACTGATTTATGTGCGTATTAGAAATTAATTATCACTGCTTTTCGGTGAAAGAAAACATCGTGAGAAAACCTACACACCCGAGAGTTCTTTAAAACAAGGTCTTGGAGGTGTGTGGATACCACCAATTTGCACGTGGCCAGCGCGATGGTCTATGGCCTAAAACTCTCTCATTCCGAGAGAATACCCTTGCCCAGCAGTAGAACAATTATGGGTTGACGACGACGTCGAATAACTTGCAGCGTGAGGCGTCCTACCTTCGCCCTGTCTGTGGCCACAAAAGCCTTTGTATTAGAAAAAACCCCAATTGGTTCCGCTCACCGTAATTTGGGTAATTTGACACTTCTAGGTATCACTTCCGGCACAACCTCTCACTTACTGCTCTACTTCGTGCCGCTTGTTCATAGAGTTAAGGGTCATTTCCGCTTAATAGAGGAATAATAGAATATAGAGTTACGTAATTACAGGAAGTGACGTATTTAATTTATGCGGGATAGGAGCTCTACAAAAACTTCTCAGGGAACATATGTGTACATGTGTTTAGATGTGATGTGTATGTAAAAGTATGTACAGGTGTCATATAGAAAGAACCCTGCAGAATAATATAGGAAAGTTTTTTATAGTTCTACACTCATAGCCCCACAGTAGGATTTTCTCCTGTGTCGTGGGTGCCATGGACACACACAAAGACGAATACACAAACACCCAGACCCAGAACAAGTATCTAAACTCATCATTCAGATACCTTGTCTGGCCGGGAATCGAACCCGGGACCCACTGCGTGTCAGACCGGTACGGTAACCGCTGCGCCACGCTGGTCGTCAAAGTGATTTAAATCGATGCATTTTTAGTTCAGATCGATCAAAAATCCAAATCAAAATATTTATTTCTTTAACAAATTTTGTTATTTTTTACAAATAAGTGGTTTGGAGACGCCTAGTAAACATGTTTGTGTTAGGCTGCTCCGCTCTTCCGTAACTACATATTATTAGTTAAAAGAAATAAATAAACACTTAACGAATTAATCATAAATATATTATTACAGATATATTGTCTACTATTCTATTTTTTATCTGATTGAAGTAGCAAACGAGCAGTCGAGCTGATGGTAAGTCACTGCCGCCCATGGACATCTGCAACCAACTTCATATGAAACATTCTATCTGAAGTCAATTACAGTTTCGTTGCTACTCCCGAGGACTAGGATGGTCGCCTCATATAAAAGTGTGCCGGCAACCACACCCTTCTATCGAAACGCAAGAAATACAGAATAACAATATACAAAAAAAATATAACAATTATAGTTTAAGTATAGCTGAAAACAAAAACGGACACGTACCTACAATGAACATCGCAGTGTATAGCTGAAAACGAGGAAACGTAATATAACGTAATAACGTTGAATTCCATTAAAAAACAGTTAATCTAAGTTACTTAAAACCGCATACAATGAAGAATCTAAAAAAACTATAAAAGATTAAGCAACATTAACAACAACAACATTAAGCTACTTCACCCTTTAAAACTTTATTTCAAACTAGTTCTTACATGCGGTTTTGCCCGCATGGTCAGCACAAATTTAAAATTTCGTTGAATTTATTTGTTGCCTTTGACTTAAGTAAATTACATGTAGCATTTGATACTGTGATTCAGGACTTGCAAATGAATTTTACTAACGCCATCTATTAACAACGTCTGGAACCACAAAATATCTAGCAACTTACAAAACATCGATATTTTCATGGGAATGAGACAGTGCGGTAAAAAGTAGCCTACGTCACTGTCGTCACTGTCCATCCTATCTCCCAACATATAACACATATCATATAATAGCTATGTGGCGACGTGAAAGAGGAACAAACAAACACACTTTCACATTTATAATATTAGTATGGATATGGATTAGTGTTAAGTTTCTCGTCAACCCATTATTGTCCCACTGCTGGGCACGGGTCTTCTCTCAGAATGAGAGAGTTTAGGCCATATTCCACCGTGCTGGCCAAGTGCGAATTGGTGGACTTCACACACCGAGAACTTTTTTTAAAGAACTCTCGGGTGTGTAGGTTTTCTCACGATGTTTTCCTTCACCGAAAAGCAGTGATAATTAACGTCTTATACGTACATATTTTTAGAAAAATCGGTGGTGCGTGCCTGGGTTTGAATCTCGGACCTCCCAATCGAGAAGGCAAGTTTCAACCATACGGCTATCACTGCTCTCGTGTTATGTTTAGCGTTTACTAAATCATTTGTGATGAAACAACGATAGTTTTACCAACCGACTGCCTAGGGTATCTGATGCCTCGATGCGTATAAAACCCAACAGGATGTAAAGCGTAGGTAATTCAAATAGGCAAGGGGGAGCTAAACAGACGTTCTATGGATATATAGAAGCTAATTAGCTTATGTGTCTCAAACTACGGGATTTTGAACGTAATTATAATTAAAACATTGGCCGAGCTTATTAAAATGCGCTATGAATAGGTTCAAATGTTATTTATCTAAAACATCGGTCTGACTCGCAGGGGGATCCGAGTTTGATGCCCGGCCAAGCACCATCTACGTGAAGAAACGTACATGTCTGATAGATGAAGATTGTGGACACGTCTTGGAATGTTTCTGGCATCCTAGTTGTAAAAATCGATGTACCGTTGAATCAAAAGGGGAAAATGATTAAGCCTCCTTCAAAAAATAAATGCAAGAACACAAATTCATCTGTCATTTTTAAGGAGATGACATAATATTATAATACATTTTTAATTTAAAATTTACTTAGGTACATTATAATTAAGAAGAGTTTTTCTAACAGATTATTTCTTAAAACCTCTCAACGGCCAGTAAAGTCTCCCCCCGCGCAAACTATCATACGTCATACTAATATTATAAAGGCGAAAATTTGTGAGTGTGTATGTTTGTTACTTCTTCACGTCTAAACGGCTGGAGCGATTTTCATAAAATTTGGTAGGGAGTTAGCTGATACTCTGGATTAACATATACTGTGGGAAAATATCTTATTCCCACGGGACAGTCGATTTTTGTTAACACGGGCGAAGCTGCGGGTTTCAGCTAGTTGTAAATATTGTGGCTATTGTGATTTAATAAAATTGACAAGTGTCCCATTTCTGAATATACATCTCTCGAAATAACGAAGACGAAGGGTTTAACTATCACGCCATTCAATTACAACTTGGAAGATCTCACAACCTTTGTATATAATGGGATGTCGCAAGCAAATGTAGTTTTCATCAAAATACTTTTCTTTATGGATAAATCAATTAACTTATAAATTAAAAGTGAACATTTAAACATCCAAGTTTAAATGTTCACTTATAATCTTTCAAACACAAATATGAAATTTTGTTATGTTACATATAGTCACTAATAGATGATGATAGATTATAGTGACCGCTCTGGATATAAGTCCCTAATATCTTTATAATAAAATTTAATATTTAAATTAAAATATACTGCGTGCCTTCAATGAACAACTTCAATATTCGTTCCAGCCCAATAGGTAAGATATTAAGCAAAATATTATGAATCAATTTATATGATTTGTATTGTTTGAAAAATAATAAACAAGTTTATTATAAAACTTCCGGTCTCACTGTTTTCTAAGCTATCAACTTTAAAAATACTGAACTTATTTTCTTGTAACTTTTATTACTAGTTACCCGTCGCTACGGTCGAAATTCGACCGTAAATTAAAATAAAAAACTAAACTTCATATTGGCCAAGGTAGCACCAATATTTCTCTTATTTAAATAAGTTGTAAGAATTTTCAAGTAATTTTGAACGCACCCGTTAAAGGTAATGTAAAAAGAGGTTTATTAGCTAAGCTGCATTTAAAATTAAATTCCAGTATTTTGACAAAGACATCTGACATTCTTGACGTTATGTGTTAAAACATCGAATACTAGTTACTCGTCGCAACGAAACGTTGTTTTTTAATTTAAATTACGATCAAAATTCGAAACCTCATATTGTCCAAAGTTATCTGACTTAAATAAATTGTAACAATGATTAAGTTATTTTGAACGCACCCCTTAAAGGTAAGAAGAGGTTTATTAACTAAGCTGTATTTAAAAGTAATAGCGGGTATTTTGACAAAGACATCTGACATTTTTGACGTTATGTGTTTTTATAGTAAGACATTTAAAGTTTTATTTCGTTTATTAAAAATGTGTTTATGTCAAATGCAAGGTAGTGTATTTTATGTATGTTTTATGCATTATTTGAAATAAATATTAGCATTGCGCAATCCTTCTCTACATTCACTATTAGCGTGCGTAATTTCATATGCCTCTGCCTGCGGCAAGTATCTTGAAAACGAATCACAAGTTTTTGCTTCACGTATTAATATATAGATATACAAAATTTTACCCTGAAAATCTATAGAAAGATACGTACTACGAAAAACCAAATATAGCATTTTTTATTTTGGAATATTTGGAATTAACTCAACTTGCGTACTTTTTTATTTTCTATTCAAGTGCAGATGTTCATCTGTACTTGAATAGAAAATAGAAAAAGTAAATGAAAATTAATAAATGATTTTAAACCGGATCACGTACCATAAACTCCATATTTCATGCTTTTCTTGTTCCAATTTGAAACAATCATATTGAATTATTTATCATTATCATTAACTTATTAATTAATTACTCCCATTGACGTATTAAGTTAACAAGATTTTTATCATGATAAAACATAAGGTCCGATAACTTATAATTATATCCTATGAAGTGGGTGTTAAATGACCCTTACGTTCTTTATTATTTAACAACATGCCATTTATTTCAGAAATTGTAATTTATAAAGTACTTTGATAAATTTGTACTACTTGCTATTAAAGGATATTTGGATGAAACGGTACTTCTCATTAAATTATTAAACGGAATTTATTTTGACATTGATTATTTTTTTTTTATTAAATTTGTAATGTAGTTTTACCATTAAAGGGTATTCTTTTAAATAACTCCAACGTTTTGATAAATTCGAGAGTATAGTCTTATGATGAGAATTATTCTAAAACCTTTTTGGTTGTCGGCGGTCATATTGCCTATCGAGATGTTTCGAAATCTGGTGTACAAAAAATATGTAATTCTCTCTACAAATGCCCCTATTACCCTCGCAAGACATAAATCGTAAATATAAAGTAAGTCCCCTTCCAAAGAGATAGCGAGCGATCAAAGTTTCCACTTATAGCACTCCGCTCCTTAGTTGTATAAATTTCTAATCAATTTCTAATGTATAGCCTAGTGATAATAAGACAATAAAAGACCGAACGAAGTCTTCGAGGTGGTCAGTGCAGTTCGACCGGAGAAGTGCCACCGCCACACTTATTTCTAGCGTGAAGCATTTCTTGCGTTTCAATGGAAGGGTGTGGTTGCCGGCACACTTTCACATGAGGCGACCATCATAGTCCTCGGGAGAAGCAACGCATCAGTGATTGACTTCATATAGAACCCAAGTTCTATAAGTTTATTACAGATGTCCATGGGTGACTGAAATTTCGATATCGAAATAATAGATAAATAGTTCTTTTGTTTAGTCTATGACTACTTCATTGATTGTTTTTTGTATTGTCTATGTTCTCTCTCTGTGTTCATATGTGAGAAATATAGCCACGCGTCCGTTACGAAATTTTTGTTTTATTGAAGTGAAACTTCTTTATCGGGGTTGGAAAAAAAATTTGTGTAACATTTTTACGTTACGCGCCATCTTTTTCTGTTACGCGCCATCTTTTTCTTATCCCTACCACGCGTGATATTAGATAGATTCTTATAGATTAGATTATTAGATAAAGTTTAATAAAAGCCTTTTATTAAACTTTATCTAATTTAACTTTAACCAATTTCTGTAAATTTGCATATAGTAAATTATTTTTTGAAAAATAACGTCATAAAGAAGTTTTTTTATTAATAATAGTGACAGTGACCACTCACCATTACGTGGACCGCATGCTAGTTTGCTATTTCAATCAGATAAAAAAAACTTATTTAAAATATGCATTTTGTGCCAAATAAAATTCTACTCACATTTGGCATGATTTTTAAAGTAAGAGTAATTAAAGAAACGTAATATTTATTTTTGTCCTTTTCTATCAGAAAATCCTCATTATTTTATTTTCTAAACGATCTAACGATCTACAAGGCACCGGCGCGTTCCATTGGCGATCCCGGGCTCCCCTACAGGCGCTGAGGAAGGCCACCGAGGAGGATTTAGTGGGTAAAAATCCCACATAACCCGGAGGATCTCACAAGGCTCCGGCATACCTTTTGAACGTTTCCTCCCCGTCAAAAAAAAGGTTACGTTATTAGGAGTAATTCGAATTATTTTATTTTATTGGCCGATTTTTGAATTCGGTCCTTTTTGTTTTCACTTACCGATAAGACGTTATATACTATTCAGTAACTTATAAACTGTCGAGATACTCATGGATAACAAAATCAAAGCATTTATATGCAAAAGTTTGATAAAAAAAGCAATGAACCGCGATTTACTTGTTAATTTTGTTGTTCGCTTTCGGATAATATATTAATGTTATTGTGTTATTTGTACATTCTCATGTCAAGTGAATTGTAATTCTTAATGAGAATAAACATTTTAAACCTTAATGAACACGAACGAAAATCTATCGATAGTATGAAAATGTCAATACTGACGAGCTGACGACCCATCCAAGCGTAATCCATATTCCAAGTGTTGCCCACTCCGAAAAATATATTCACCAGTGTTTGCAGAAGAGCCGAAATTCGTTAAAAATATTACCCATACAACAGACAAGTACGCTCGAGCATTGTTATCGGGGAAAATCTTTATTGCGGGCGCGGTTGGAAATCTCCCACTATTTTTGCATTGGCAACAATTCATACCAAAATCGACATCTGCCGTCATTCAATACGTATTGTCACTGCTTTATTTAAAAATTCATTGACAATTGAATTCGGAAGCGAGGGGTGATTGCCCCGTTCGTTCTCAGAGTTATGGTTGGAAAATAAACCTTGTATGTATGAAATGTTGTCGTTGTACTCCGTTTTTGGGTGTCGTTATAAATTGGTCGGTAGGATAATCCGTGTTTGAAGCCGCCTTTACAGTGTGCTAAATTAAGCGGCATAATTATGCTATTTTATTAGATTAGTATCATCGAGGATTAAAAATTTGGAAGTTCTAAGAATTCACAGATATAAATATTAAAGAGCCTAATTATAAACTTTAGAATAACTAAGTTCGACGCGAACGAAGTGCCTTAGTTGAAGGACTAATTAATCTGATTTTGATAGCTTGATGTAACTTTGTTTTGTAACAATTTTAATGTTAACGGTATTTTAACATTTCTATAGGTATATTAAAAAAAACATTTTCTAATACCTAAATTTGTTTGCAACATTTGTCTTCAATACAATACACAATAAGTAGTTCAGCAATGTATGGATTAAGATAAGACTATACATTAAAAAAATCGAACCTGTCAGATACTTTACCTAAACAAAAGTCATCATCGTCATCGTCAACCCATTATTGTCCCACTGCTGGGCACGGGTCTTCTCTCGGAATGAGAGAGTTTTAGGCCATAGTCCACCGCGCTGGCCAAGTGCGAATTGGTGGACAGTAAACAAAACACTAAACAAAAGTATATTAGTATAAATTAAAAATACACGCTTTCTACACTCATAGCCCCACAGTAGGATTTTCTCCTGTGTCGTGGGTACCATGGACACACACAAGACGAATACACAAACACCCAGACCCAGAACAGGAATCTAAACTCATCATTCAGATACCTGTCTGGCCGGGAATCGAACCCGGGACCCATTGCGCGTCAAACCGGTATGGTAACCGCTGCGCCACGCGGGTCGTCATAATATATAAATGATATATTATAATAAATATATCTTAAAATTTATTAAAGGTACTTGCAAGTCAGATACAACATGCACATCCACAGAGCATAAAATAGGCTTTTGCATCAATTTTAATTTTACAATCAATTTTAAATCAATGCAGTAGAGCCGTGTAGAGTCCCTTTTAGGGCTTCGGAGTAGGGCGTTAATACCGTGTTGGATTTCGTGCAAGTGTGGTACCTATTGTGGGTACCTATACCAATGTATCGAGTATCGGAATTGGAGAGCGAGGGCTTCTTAATTACGTTTTAGTGTTCCGTACCGAAATTATGAAACGGTAGCACTTGGCTTTTTGGTTTGCGGTTTTTTGGTTGACATTTATGTTGTGGGTTAAGTTGTGTTTGATGGAAAGCGCAATTTTGAATTGTAGACAGGGTGTGGTCGAGAATTTTATTATTTTGAGCTATTTTGTACTGTTATATTAACTATACGTGTTAAAATAAAAAAATATATGGACATTTATTTCAAAAAGTACATTACGTTTGGTACTTTCATACAAAATAAAATATTACGCGTCCAAATGTATTAGAGATATATGTTTAGATTTGCATAATTTTCGATATAATTTTCATAGAAGATAGTGCCTGTTATCTATTATTGAAAACATATCTGTCTAAAAACATTAGAATCTTAATTACTTATTACCATGTTAACAAGTATCCTAAATATTGATCCAGGTTATAAAAAACATGTCCATGTAGTCCCGAGACTAGAATAGGGTTACGGTATCCCCTACTTGTCGTAAGAGGCGACTAAAAGCGGCTTTCGGGGTTGCGGCGGCTAGAGTGGGAGCTCGAACCGTCCAGCCAGGCGATCCCGGGAAGGGCGGTGGTATGAGTGGTCGCGTACTGTCGTACAGACGGTAAGCATCTTGCCTTAACTGAATACAATTGTCCATAAGCGGGAGTGGCCACTAACCATCACTTATACCATATGCTCGTTAGCTACTTCCATATTACAAAGAGACTTGTAAACAAATATCCTCACTAACTGTTGCCTTTATAACAAGAAAGTGTTGTTATAAAGGCAACAGTTAACACAACCTTGTGTTAACCTATATCCAGTCTCAGGTCTGCTGGAAGAGATTTCATTAGAAATAAGCAGTACCTTTGCACTTAATGTTAATTTTTAGTTCTCATTGTATTTGATTTCTGTGTGTGCATAAACAAATAAATAAATAAATAAATAAATAAGAAAGAAATTATTACCATTGTTATTAGTTATTAAAGACTACATTTTTTCAAAGTATGCTTTTTGTAAATCTAGGTCATAAACTATATTTCAAATTTTAAACAAATTCTATCAGTAGTTAGCGTAAGAGCAACAAACAGACATACATTCTGACAAACTAACTTTTATAATATTAATAACATATTAGATATGAATATATGCAAATATCGTTAACAAAACTCGAATCACAGAATCCGTTTCATGCTTGGCCATTTTTTAATTGATACTTTATTGAGCACCGCCATTGTGTGGTCACAATGTGAATTCCGATTTTTAATTAATGCCAGTCGACACATTGAGCCTCGTTACGGGACTTGAAATGTACAAAAACTGTAGTGTTTTGCTTATTAGTGGTCGTGATAGCACTTGGGACGGGCATTGTTTTAGAAATACGAGTGACAGTCATAGAGAAGAGATAGCCTCGGTTTGAAAATTGTATTCTGAACGCTAGGGCACGGATTTCAAGATAATTTTTGAAATAGTCGTAGTTGTGAATGCCTCGGTTTTACAACACAACTAAACGGAACTAGACTTGAGATTAGAGGTCGAAGCACGCTTTCATTTATAAAATTGAGATAAGAAACGAGAAGCTGTCTATTTGATTAGTGGTCACTGCCGCCCATGGACTTCTTTAAACAATTTCATCTAGAACATTCTATCTGAAGTCAATCACAAATGCGTGGCTACGAAGACTAAGATGGCCTTAAATAAACGAATAAGCCTAAATTAACAAATTTCCATAGAAACGCACCTCCTCCAGGTATCTGAATGATGAGTTTATATTAATGTTCTGGGTCTGGGTGTTTGTGTATTTGTCTTGTGTGTCCATGGTACCCACGACACAGGAGAAAATCCTAGTGTGGGGCTATGAGTGTAGAAAGCGCGTGCGTGTATAATTATTCTTAATATGAACCTATGTCAATACAATAAGTTAGACAAACTTCTTATCGCGTTTCATATGAAATTATCTATATTAGTCACCCCTCGCATTCATCGAAATTCGACCGTAATTTAAATAAAAAACTAAACTTCTGTTGCCCAAAGTAGTACGAATATTTCTCAAATTCAAATTCAAAATGTAATAAGTAATTTTGAACGCACCCCTTAAATATAATAAGAGGTTAATTCGCTGTTAAACCGCATTTAAAAGCAATATCAGGTATTTATACAAAGACATTGACATTTCTGACGTTATGCGTTTTCATAGTAAGATATTGAATGTTCTATTTCGTTTATTATTTATGTGTTTGTGACAAATGCACGGTAGTGTGTTTTTAGTTGTTTTTTTGTATGTTTTATTTATTGTTTGAAAAAAATATTTACATTCTGCACTCCTTCTCTACGTCCACTATATCCGTGCAAAATTTCATACTAATCCGTCCGCGGCATATTACTTAAAAATGCACCACAAGTTTTTGCTTCACGTATTAATATATAGATCATGATTGTTATATGCATTCTGTTCAGCACAATACTTTAATATTAAAAACATAACCCAATCGAAGGTAGAGTAAAAGTCCCTAAAATACAGTATTCCTCTCGTGTTGTGCACACAAGTTGTATGTTATGTAGAGTCGCGTATAAATAATGGAGCTTGGCCGAATAACACGCTGCGGGCTAGGCGCCGCTGGAACAGCGAAAGTGTGGAGTCGATATAATTATAATCTTACTAATATTAAGAATCTTATTTTCTAAAATTACTCTCCTTGGACTAATTTGTATATGTATACCTATACCTTCGGATTTGTCATATATATGTATAAGGACAATTATTCTTCCACTTCTTGAGAATATGTTTATTTATTTTTATTATATTTAGGTACTATCCTAGTATTTAATAAATATTATATTTATAATTATCCTATAATTTCATATATAGCATTGTTTAATAATGCCGCCTTGTATGTTTTCCGTTTAGCCTAAAGGTTGACTAGTAGAGAATGCTCCTAGCATTAAATCCGCCTTTTGTACCAAAATTGTAAGGTATAATAAAATATAAATAAATAAATAAATAAATATTATAAATTTGCGCATTTTAAAATATTTCGGTCACTTAAACAGAAAATTCGTTGGTACGGCTTGTGGTTCAGGGTCAGGTGGAGGAAAAGAGGTCATGCGGTAGATCTCCGACACGCTGGACAGACCTTCTATAAACTACGTAGTGTTCAATTGTTTTTAAGGTGATAGAACCAGTGTAGTTCGACCGGGGAAACCACCGCCACACCTATTTCTAGCGTAAAGCATTTCTTGCGTTACGATGGAAGGGTGTGGTTGCCGGCTCACTTTCACATGAGGCGACCATCATAGTCCTCAGAAGTAGCAACGCATCTGAGATTGACTTCAGATAGAACACATGTTCTTTATGAAGTGGATAACAGATGTCCATGGGAGGCAGTAACCACTTACCATCAGGTGGACTGCATGCTCGTTTGCTACTTCAGTCATATAAAAAAATGTCCAGCATAGCCACAATGCCATTAATAGAAGCCGTTGGCGAAGTATCACATGAGCTGCTGGCAAAGACAGCTGTGACGACTGACCAGTGGTCATCATTATGCCACGACCCTCTGCCAAGAGTGTAGGTACGACAAAAGAGAATATTATAAACTAGCTGTGCCCGCGACTTCGTCCCCGTTGCCATGCAACGCAAGCCCTCAAGGATGAATAATTTTCCCCGTTTTATTTCACATTTTCCATTATTTCTTCGCTCCTAATAGTTGCAGCGTGATGTTATATAGCCTAAAGCCTTCCTCGATAAATGGTCTATTCAATACAAAAAGAATTTTTAAATTCGAACCAGTAGTTCCTGAGATTAGCGCGTTCAAACAAACAAACAAACTCTTCAGCTTTATATATTAGTATAGATGTAAATATTTAGGTACTAATGATATAAATACTTATGAAGTATGTGTACTTATTGGTCACGTTTTAATACAGTAACTACTAGTCGGATTTTGCTATTATTTGGCGCATTAACAGTTATGATTTAAATAACCATAAAGGATATTCATTAACGTGGCAAATATGAAAGCTAGTTATTAATATGGAGCTGTGTTGCGTTTTGTCTTGAATATGACCTTTGATTATACGTGGATATTGCACAAAATGACTAAGAAGAACATCCAAGTTAGGGCAGCAGCGTCTCTCTCTCAGTATCATTTATTGCGATAGCTAACACAGTTATTCACAATATGTACTATTATGGAAGTCTTATATCCAGAGGGATATAATATGAAATACATAACATATTTCAGTATATTTTATTAAGTAATGTTTATGTATTAAGTAGGTAAGCATTCCTAAACAAATATAAAATATTACTAAATATAAATACGTACATTACTTATTAATGCTTAGATGTACTATTTTGGTGTTATTAGGTTATTATTTTAGGTACAATAAAAAAATAATTAATAAAGAAACTCACGAAGTTTTTAGTGAAAACAAATCAATATTTTAATTCAAATTGTAACCTATTTTTTACATATTTTACTATATTTTTACATTTTTAAGTGTGATACCGTCTCCACACATCCCTGTCCTCGGCATGGGTGGCGCCCGCCGCTATAAAATTCGGACAGCGGCGCGGATTCCCACAGATTCCGACTTGATATTAATTGATCGGCTCACTCGCCACTCCGCATGATAAATATTCCGTTTAATAAAAATATTTTCGAAAGCAACACCAAATAAACAGATGTTAATGTTGTTGAAATAAAGGTGTGTTTGTGTATTGGACTGGGGAAGTTTGGTTCCTGGGTTGAGACACTGTCCATAGACATTTGTAGGTAAATATTGCTTATTGCTGCAAATTACCGAAAGTTACCGACATAGCTCTCAAAATCAGCGAGCTGAAGTGGCAGTGGGCCGGCCATATCGCTCGAAGGACCGATAACCGATGGGGAAGAAAGGTCCTCGAGTGGCGACCACGTTTAGGCAAAAGGAGTACAGGTCGCCCCCCTACCAGGTGGACCGATGACCTGAAGAAGACAGCGGGAAACCGTTGGATTCAGAGGGCACAGGACCGGTTGGAGTGGCGCCATTTAGGGGAGGCCTATGTCCAGCAGTGGACATCAAAGGGCTGATGGATGGATGGATTGCTGCAAATGCAGGACACTTAACAGGAATGAAGATGAGAATGGGAACTCGTAGCCTCAAATTGTTTAACATAAACAAATATATTTTGAAACATTTCAGTATAATTTAGTATAAATAATTAACTAAGATGGTACAATTTAATGAGCACGTAACGTTAAAATGTTTAATCATATACTTTCAAATTACTTTCTACAACGTTTAAATACTATTCCCAAAAATAACTTCAACAATATTTTCGGTATCAACGCTAATAATAATAATGATTAAAAAAATATTAACACACTTTCTATACTCATAGCCCCACACTAGGATTTTCTCCTGTATCGTGGGTACCATGGACACACACAAGACGAATACACAAACACCCAGACCCAGAACATAAATCTAAACTCATCATTCAGACACATGTCTGGCCGGGAATCGAACCCAACCCAATGCGCGTCAGACCGGTATGGTAACCGCTCCGCCACGCGGGTCGTCAAGAGTCGAATAGCATCTTTTTTGAAATAAGCTTGAAAAAGCTGGCGCGAGGGTCGCTGATGACGTCACGGCTCATTGCGTAGAAAAGTTCTCGTAGAAATGTCGTGGCGTAGTGACGTATGACGTCATTCGATCTAATTAGCATTTCAACATGGAAACTGCAGCATATTGGTACAAGGTAGAAGTGTAGTTCGATTGGGGAGGTACTACAGAGGCTTTGCCTCTCCCGAGGAATAAGAGGAATAAGAATTTGGACAGGTGGTAGAACCAGTGTAGTTCGAACGGTGAAGTACCACCGCCACACCTATTTCTAACGCGAAACAGTTCTTGCGATTCGTCGGAACGGTGTGATTGCCGGTTCACATTATATGAGTTGACCATCTTATTTTTTATCTAATTGAAGTAGCAAGCATGCAGTCCACCTGATGGTAAGTGGTCACTGCCGCCCACGGTAAGCAACTTCATATCGAACGTGGGTTCTATCTGAAGTCAATTACTGATGCGTTGCCACTCCCGAGGGCTAAGATGGACTATGGTGTGGCGGTGGTACTTCGCCGATTGAGCTGCACTGGTTCTACCACCTATATAAGTACTAAATACCGACAAAATACACGTAAACACATCCTTTTCAAAAATACAACAAAACGGTTACATTGTAGTACCGCCTGGTCACCACTGTTTTCCTCAATTACGTCTGTTAATGACGTCGACCGTTTATAACGAGCCTCCAACAAAAGAAAGCCTTCTTGTCACAATTGAGGTGGTGATTTTAAATAACCCTCCGAACACCGCAAAATAACGAAAACCGTAATTAGGGATGTGGTGAGGTCGCTTCCTTCCCTATTGTTCGGTTTTTTGAGTCTAGCTACGAATTAGGTAATCGATTTTATTTAGACAACTGCGGTTTTTAAGCGATTTTTTGGCGTTTCACAGCGATGTGTTTTTTGTTGCCTTCCCGTGGGTGGTTCGAAAAGGGTAGGGTGGGTGGACAGCTGCCACTCTGGTTATAAGATCGATTGTGTTTTATAAAGATTGGCTTCCGTGAGCGAGTTTGACTGCATGAGCTAGGTTATTAGTTGGTCGCTGGTGGCTTGAATAGATTCAAGATTTTAAAGTAGACAACTCGCGTGTTGATGAAGTTACCATGCCGCTCTGACACGCAGTGGGTCCCGGGTTCGATTCCGGCTTGAAAGGTATCTGAATGATGAGTTTAGATTATTTTTCTTGGTCTGGATGTTTGTGTATTCTTTGTATCTGTCCATAACACCCACGACACAGGAGAAAATCCTACTGTGGATAGGATTTACTCACTCATAGGAGTGTATAAAGCGTTTTTTAATGTTAGGACCTATGTATATTTTGGATTGCAGAAAAATCTTCTCGATGAAAAAACAGATGGAAAATTTCAGGTTGATCGGTCAAACGCAGATGGACTTTTTAATCATACTTCACACTAATATTATAAAGACGAAAGTTTGTGAGTGTGTATGTTTGTTACTGTTTAGACACAGTTTAGGCTGGAGTGACTTTCATAAAATCTGATAGGGAGTTAGCTGATACTCTGGATTAACATATAGGCCACTTTTTGTGGGAAAATATGTTATTCTCACTGGACAATTCAAACGTCGAAATTTTTAACATGGGCTGCGGGGTTCAACTAGTTATTACATAACCGTACATAACCTGTGTAAATCATATGATCTACCATGTAAGCAACTTCAGTATCATGTGGACTACGAGCAGTTTACTTTACTTATACTTTTTAAAAGAAAAAATAAATTTTGTCTACAATTACCCTTTTCCTAAAATAATGAACGTAAAAAACACAAGTAAAATATAATACCTAATCTAGAAAGTGTGTAAAAACGAGGTACTTTTAAATACTTAGTAGTAATTTAGTAAGTAATTTTCCGGTTAAATGTAGAGCTGTGAAGAGCCTTTATGAGGCTATAGTTACATGACACGCGAGATTTCGTGTTACTTTGTGGGAAAAAATTACTTTAAAATTTTCAGTGAAAAATCGTTATTTTGAATTAAGAATGTAAGTCTGACATATTTGTTTTACAGTTACTATTTACTTTCCAGCCTTTTTGTGTTATTTCTGAAGGTTGATTTAGATTTAGTTAGTTACTTTTGAAGGGGAGAACCAGTGCAGTTCGACCGGGGAAGTACCACCGCCACACCTATTTCTAGCGTAAAGCATGACTTACGTTTCGGTGGAAGGGTGTGGTTGCCGGCACACTTTTATATTAGGCGACCATCATAGTCCTAGGGAGTAGCAACGCATCTGTCATTGATATGATGTTCTGTATGTAGCAATGGGCCCAGCCGCCCATCTGGGAGGAGCCCGATGGGGCAACGTGCTCAGAGGATTCCGGTTGTGTTCCTTTGGAGATCCCTCAGTCCTCTTTTTAGCGCCGAGGAGAGCCACCGGGGGGGTTTTAGTGCGCCAAAAATCCCACATAACCCTGCGTCGCTCCCACGGCGTCGGGTACCTTTTGAAGGTTTCCCCCTCAAAAAAAAGGCTTTAGACATAAAAAGGTGTGGCACAAATACCGCGTGAGTGGTATCGAGTAGACCACGAGAGTACCTTTGAGAGGTTCTATCTACCTTTAACTTACCTTTAGGTTAAATGCAACTATTGTTATAATGTTACATTTAATATATGTAACCTCTTTTCTGTTTTCTATTTACTAGGCAGGCAGGTATTTACGAATTGACGTTGCCAATAAAAGATATAGTAGGTCCAAATGTTACTGGACGGTTTAAGCAGCTATAGAGTAATTCGGTAGGCTTATACTATATTTCAACAGGTGCAAATACTTTTTTTATTATCTATATGTCTTTGATTTTCACCGAAGACAGTTACAACGCAAATAAGGCGGGCTATACATATTACTTTGTAAGGACCGTCTTACGGCAATTACTGTAAGCTTCACGCTTGCGCGCATGCAGAACTATCAATACAATTATCGTGTTTGAGCAATCATTCGGAATTTAACGGTGTGCTGCAGAAGATTAAAGTAAAAAATAGAGAATTAACGGCGTTTTTTTATGTTAATGTTACCGTTAATTACAGCCTTTAATAATGAGAAGAGGAAGAACGAAATACACAATATAACATTATTTTAAGGTTATCTAACCAATTTCAAATTAAATCATTAAAGTATTTATATATTAATATGTTAGTATTTAAATATATAAAGGCACGAGGACAATTCGCTAAACGCACCTATATTTTAAGTTTGATTTAATAGTCCAATCAGCCTGTACTACCTATGTAAGAATAATGTAGGTAGGTAGTTGCAGTAATCCAATAAAAATATGATTTCAAGCTAACCGAATTTCTCTATTCGGTTACTCGTTTTAGATATTACAATTGTAAATTCAAAGTAAGTAACTTAACCGACACTTCTGTTACGCGCAAGGGACCTAATTACAATAATCTGTGTGCACGCATCAAAGCACACAAATAAAGTAAACTGCCGAAAAATTTGAACAATAAACGCGGTATGAGCAACTTGAAAATCGAACACAATACGAATACATCTGTACTGCCGACAATGCGCCTGACGTTTAAACAAAGGCGTACAGTGAATAGGATGCATTATGTTACCGCCAGCGGTACAGATTGGATTTGAGTATCGAATGTTAGATAAAAAAAATTGTCGTTGATTTTTAAATTCCGAATATCATGAAATCAATGTTTTTTCCTCATCTAAAATCTGCTAAAATGCTCTTAGGTCAAATACTTATAGATACTTTCAATGCTTCTAATAATTATTTATTTAATTATTTAAATAACATTCATTAAACACTTTAAATAAGTTTATAAATTAATGCCTATACAAAATTGAAATTTGAGTTCCATTTAAAAGACACCACCTACTCGATACAGATTAATTAAAACTCTCCCTTTCTGTACCCATGTGTCAAAACTTGAAGAGACCCCACCTCAAAATCTTTAAAACCAATCAACTTCTGTACATGATCGGTTACGATTGAAACAGACACTTCAATTTAAAACTACCGATGAAGATACCCATGTTTTTGAAACTGATACGAGCCGGCTAATAAAATTAAAAAGTTAAAAAGGGCCTTTTACTAAAAACAAAACGTCTATGGCTTGATAGTGACAGGTCCCGTGTCATAGACAAGTTACAACTAAAATAGACATGTAATTCGAGAAGTTTGAAAATGAATATTAGAAAGATTGGATGGAAAACTTATATTTATAAAAGGTACAGTGTGTATGTTTGTATATTTGTATTTTTGCACGTATATTATTAATAACTTATAAGTATTTTAAATCAACGTCATCGTAATAAACACAGTGTGCCTATGGCTTATATGCTTGCCTACTTCAAATTGGATTATAATAACATCTAATTTATCAATATAAATAAAAATTGACTTAAAAAGTATGGTAGTTAAATGACAGTAAATTTAAATCACAATTAACTTGAAAATTAATAAACATTCAACTAAATAATACATATTGTTATACATTTCTTTAAAGTTACTGTAAACAAAGCCGCAATCCGAAGCTAGTTTAAAAAATAACGAAGTTGCCCATTCGCGCGTAAATGTGACAGCCCTGCGGTTGGCGGCAAAAAGAAAGGGAGCTAATTTGAACATTTGAACAAAGAATGTTCGAATTCAAATGACGTTCCGTTAATCAGATTTAGTGTACGGTTGTGTTTTGTTTTTATTCGAAAGAACAAATCGATGGATGATTTAAATTGAAACGTTGATGTTGAGAGTTTAATAATAATTAAATGCGTATGTAGTTTTCCTGATGAACTAAAATAAAAAATGGAGTATTTGCAAAATTATAGTTTTGAGATAAACGCGTTTATTTGTCTTCTTCAAATATCTGCTTAATTTTATTGAAATTGCTTTGAAAACCTGACAATGATCTCCTAATTTAGCGTATGTAGACACTGCATTCTTCGGTAAATTCTGAAATCCAATTAAAATATTGTTTTCTTCTATACACACTAGATAACACTTTTGTGAATTATGTCATGCAATTACGGAATTAGTAGCAGTAATTGACATCCAATTAAAAATCTGTATCTACTTAAAACTTAAAAAAAACTTAAAACGCTTTCTACACTCATTGCCCCACCGTAGGATTTTCTCCTATGTCGTGGGTGCCACGGACACACACAAAGACGAATACACAAACACCCAGACCCAGAATAAGAATCTAAACTCATCATTCAGATACCTGTGTGGCCGGGAATCGAACCCGGGACCCATTGCGTGTAAGACCGGTTTGGTAACCGCTGCGCATGCGGGTCGTCACTACTGTTTTCTTCTATCCACAGCAGACAACACTCTTCTGAATTACGTCATGCAATTACGGCATTAGTAGCAGCAATGTCACACTTATTTCTGCACGGAGAACATTAGTGCTGTTGCTGTGGAGTTTTCGCTAGAAGAGTGATAAGACGTTCGAAGTTATTTCTTAGTCTTCAGTATCCTTAGTAGGAGTTTAATATTTTTGTAATGACCCCATTAGACATTAAATTGACTATATGGTCATATGTTAGAGTAACATTCAAATCTGCTGAATAAAATGCAGCTGAATTGGTTCCTTATATGCCTTGTTGACTCGAATTTGATTACAATTTATATCTTGCACATTGAAGTTAGATATATTTTACTCAATCTGTGACCTAAAACTCATACTAGGGTCTATTTATTTACTTATATTAAAAAAAAAGTTTTTTTTATAGATTAGGTACTATATATATCGTCACTTTAGTTTCCTATATTTCGAAAATTTATATATTATTTTGAAACTTTAACGGCACTAAGGTTTTTTAAATAGTATTAAACGAGTATGCAGTTCCCCTGATGGTAACTGCCAGTGTCATACATGGACATTTGTAAGCAAATACATTTAATCCATACTTTTTTGAAGGTGGTAGAACCAGTGTAGTTCGATCGGGGAAGTACCACCACCACACCTATTTCTAGCGTGAAGCATTTCTTGCGTTTGGATGGAAGGATGTGGTTGCCGGCACACTTTTATATGAGGCGAACATGATAGTCCTCAGGTGTAGCAACGCATCTGTGGTTGATTTCGGATAGAACCCATGTTCTGTATGAAGTTGATTACAGATGTCCATGAGCGGCAGTGACCACTTACCATAAGGTGGCCTGTATGCTCGATGGCTAATTGTATCATACAAAAAATAATAATATTAAAAAAAATCTTTTCCACCGAAATGCTTCACCCTAGAAATGGTGTGGCCGTGGTATTTCTCTTGCCGAATACTGTTCTACAAATTTTAAAATAATACAGATTTTTTTATTTACCCGGAATACATCTTTTGGTACATCAATAAACTCGTAATGTTGGAAAAATATTTCCGCTATCTAACCATCATTTTTCACAACGATCAATACCTATTCTACTGTAGGTACGTATATTTATTCGTATGCGTATATCTTATCCAAATATGAATCCCGCCGACCAATAATAACTACGTTTAGATAACAAAACGCTAGGTGTTAAATTTAACACCCATTCCCTTTAACCGAAACTCTACATTGTCGACTCTACATAGAGTTCAAACTTACTCTACCGTTGCGTATAATGGTCAAGGAAGGTGACACGAAAATAGACCTTATTCTATTAACATAAGGTTGATGTGAATGCTCTCCAATACGGATTACGATTCTCTTATAGGCGTCAATTTTCACACCTAACTCTACATTCGACTTTGAGCTTAGTCTCAACGTAACACAGTTTGTTTTACGTATTTGGCGTATAGTGTTAGGTTGTTGTGCATGTGGGTAGAGCGAAGGTGTCGGGTTTCACGCCTATGGTGTGAAGGGTCCGAGTCCTGGGTCCTGATTGGTGGATAGTCCTCACTTTCCATTCGTTAGGTGTTGATTACTGAAGATGTAAAAAGATAAGCTCTTACCGCGTTTAGTCTTCTCTTGAACCAAGTGTAAGAGATGTATAGTTATGCACGAGGTTTAATAAAGTTACTGTTAAGGGGTAAAGTTTTCTTGTACCGAAGTAGTGAGAACCTAATAGTCGAATCTGTCACTAAGAAAGAAGATCCTAGGTTATATTTACAGGCTCTCGCCTTTGAATTTTGAAAGTTATGAGTTGTATTTTAGGTAAAAAGTAAAAGTAAGTAACTAGCAAACATATGAGCAGATCAATTGATATGTAAGTATTTTTTTATTTTTTATTTTACTTAGTACCTACTACTTAGTATTACTGAAACTATCATAGGTATAGTAACATATCATGACTACCTACTTATACCATTGTACTTTATGTTACTATATTATGTTGTTTGTAAAACGTTTGTATGTTATGCTGTTAGCATGTCAAATAAATAAAATAAAAATAAATTACTGATTACCCGCACACCAGAACACATAACTAGTGATGTATGTATTAATGGAACATTCGCGAATGCGAATGTTCGTTTGATTTTATTTTTTTAAAGATGGTAGAACGAGTTTAGTTCGACCGGGGAAGTACCTAGTGTGAAGCATTTCTTGCGTTTCGGTTGCCGGCACACTTTATATGAGGCGACCATCCTAGTCCTCGGAAACCTATGTTCTATATGAAGTTGCTTGTGCGGCAGAGACTTCTTTTTTTATATCACTGAAGTAGCAAACGAACATGCAGTCCACCTGATGGTAAATGGCCACTGCCGCCCATGGACATCTGTAATCAACTTACTACTTACTATCAGGTGGACTTCACGCTCGTTTGCTACTTGGGCATGGGCGCTACACGTTCGACTTAAGTTTGTATAGATTTGGCGACCTTTTTTTTCGTCGTCGACCTACTATTTAATATTCGCAAAAGATTCGAACAATACATGCAAAAACCACTCGGTCACCGCTACACCTTGATGGTAGTCATACATTTTCATGTGTATCAAACCACAAATTATAAAAAAGCTAGCTCTTAATTAACATAAACATCAAAAATTACTAGTTCCCAACCTTGATAAATACTCACCCCCGTTTTAGTACGTAAGTGTTCAAACGATTTCATCAAAATGTATTTAGTCAGATTATCCGGTTTCGCAGCTGCTAAATTCCCAGCAATCTTACATCTAATAAATACTTTCGTATTGTAAATCCTTGAGAATATTTTTCGCGTCTCTATTTTTTGCACAAATCCTTTGCATTTGTACGGAAAACTCGAAAATGATTTATGTAACATATTATTCAAATAGTGAATATAATAAAGTATATTATAATAATATCGATATAGTTAAGCATTTATAAGTATATCTATAATATTTTATTAGTCTACAGAACAGTACTAAGTAAGTATTATCTAATGTGCATTATTTCGTTAATGAATTAATTTGGATCTAGGCTATATTCCGTTATTTGTAATGATATTTTATCAGTGGTTTATTTCTTTTAAGTGATTAATTTAAAAATATAGACTGTACCTATATATTCCAAAAATATGATAAATATATTTTTAACAAAGGTATATCGTAACTCAAACAAAGTCTGGAGGAGAATTTAGTCTAGAATAAATGCTGGTGTGAGCAAAAATAGCGAAGCAACTTCCTGGAATCCAGGACGATTAATCTTGCTCGTATCTTCATCTGTTCTGTGCGCGTTACCTAGAACACTTGAAATAGGCGCGAACTCGCCGCTTGTCCGCCATTTTGTGTTGCCATTATATTTTTATTCGTGTATCTTGAAAGTTTTTATTTTTTATAATGTTGCCACACATATCTCCGATTAAATATTGATGTGTTAAATAGAATTAATATTATTGCCTATAGGTAACTATTTTATGTTAATTACTTTATTACCTATATAGACCTAATACAGATTCTTTAAAGTTGTAACTCCATATTTTTTTACCTTTCTCCCCTTGTCATTACTAGTGTATTTTAAGAAAAAATATAATTAGTTTTACTTATATAAGTTATAATAGTTTTACTTCCCTTTTAAACTTTGATATTTGAAAATAACAGTTTACTTATATTTTTTTAAATTACCGATTCTATTTTGACATTTTCAAATCTTTCCTTTAGGGTCACTGGGTGCTCCTACGTCCTCCCACAAATAAATCTTTAGTTACACCTACCTACGTAGACGTTACGTGTGGTTCATTATCTTATGCAACATAACCATAAAATACATCTGAAAACACGACCACCAGAAATATTCTTATAGAAGTTATATTTGAGCGTAAATTACTCTAGGTTTCCTATAGGTACACTAACAATTAATCTTGCTGGCATCTTCATTCTACATCTGCGTGCTTTGGCGTCATGCGTTCCGCGGAACACTTAAAATTAGCGCGAACTCATCACTTTTCCGCCATTTTGTATCTGTAGAATAATTGCAGGTATGTGGACATTATAATTGCATTATCATATTTTTTAAGCGTAAGACATAGGTGCAGGTGATTATTATAAATAAATGTAATATGTAATTGTTATAAAGTTTATTTATAAGGTAAAAATTATGTTCCTGTTTTAAATGTCATTCCTTGTTATGTATCTATAAAAATGTATGACCAAGTAGATACTTGTTTACCTACCATACTTAGGTATTTACTTAAGTGACTTTTTATTATTATCGTTAATCATCGTTTAAAATATTTATGCATACCGAAAATACGAAGTGTCGGCCACATGTCTACTCAAACGAACCGGAAAGCCTTTCTATATATTACCCACACCTACACTTTTGTATGTAACCTACATAATAACTACTAATCTACTTATTATCTACTAAAATAGATATTATAATAGTTCTAGGTTTAATTCAAGCTCAGATACACACCCGATAATAAATTTTGATTTATATATCTGTAAGTTATTAACCGCTCGTCTTTGATAGTGCAAATAGCATTTACGATTTGGGAAACACTACACTGGGGTTATGAGTATAAAAAGTATTAATTATCTCACACGAAATTATTTTGTTATAAATTGGTAATGCGTAACAACTCTAATTCTGAAAAAACGCGGTACGGGAGTGCACGCAGACGGAATCGCACACTGAAACGAATACGAAAAACAAACAGTACTCTATCGATGTAGGTGAAAAAGGCAAAATAAATTTTCGCCAGTTCGGCACTAAACATCAAACACTCTCGCTTACAAATAGTAGCATCACTCACAGTCTTTGGATGTAATAGGGTTGCCAAAATGGCAACCTATCAGATGTTAGACAGGCTCATGCTCATCATTGTTTACAAGTGGACCGAGCAGGGATACAATTTTATCTTAACTCTTGTATTGTATTTTTTGTTATCGACGGGGGAAACCTCAAAAGGTACCCGACGCTGTGGGAGCAATGCCGCTGGTTATGTTATATTTTTACCTCACTAACACCCCCCACCCCCTCCGGGCCTTCCTAAGCGCTGCGTGGAGGTCTCCGGGATCTCCAACGAAACACAATCTGAGCCCTCCGAGCGCAATGCCCCTTTCGGGCTCTTCCCCGGTATGCTCACCATCCCTCAAAGTGTTTATGACAGCATGTGACCATACATACCGTTATCCTTCCCGGGATTGCTGGCTGGGTGGTTCGAGTTCCCTCCAGCCACCCGCATCCCCTCAAGCCCTCTTATTGTCGCCTCTTACGAGGCAGGGGACACCGTAGCCGTATTCGTAGCGCAATGGGTCCTGGGTTCGATTCCCGGCCAGACAGGTATCTGAATGATGAGTTTAGATTCTTGTTCTGGGTCTGGGTGTTTGTGTATTCGTCTTTGTGTGTGTCCATGGCACCCACGACACAGGAGAAAATCCTACTGTGGGGCTATGAGTGTAGAAAGCGTATTATTATTATTCTACTCCGCAACTTCAGGGGACAGATAGTTAATGATCTAGACTAACATAGGCTAATCATTATCTTGTTAATGTGACCAAAGCGGGCGATACTGCAGAAATAACCTAGTCTTTTATAAACATATTTCGTTATACATTCGCTGACAACCCTAAGTGTAAGGTTCAAATTCCTTTACCACAAGCGTTGCGTATTATTGAAGTGCGTCGTTTAGTTCGCCTCTTTTCTTTGTTTGTATTGACGTTCGTGCGTCACGTACAACATTACTTTTGCGGTCTATTCCTCCCTATTATAACAACATAAAGTCTATTTTACTGCATATAGCTTAATATTAAGCATTTTCTCTTTACATATATCTATTTTGTGTTAGAAAATGCGTCTAGACGTTGGTAAAGTTTGTATAAGTCAGGTCCTTTTTAGTGCTCTTAATTAAGGTAAGCGGAGTTTTGTTGATTTTTATGTTTCTATGTTGAGTTGTTATTCGATTATTATTGTTTTTCTCAAATATTTTCAAATAACAAGATCATTTATACCGTAATAGTTATTAATGAATAAGCAAGTCGGTTAATAATTAATTACCATATTGGTAAATGAGTATTTATGTTATTTGCCGCCATCTAGTGACAGATGGCATAAACTACGGAAGTAAGTAGCTAATATCAAAAAATGTATTTATTTCTACAAAAACCTAATTTTGTTATTAATTTACTTTTGTTATTTTTCTAACAGATAACCAAAAAAATAACGAATTGGTATCAAAATTTAAATGAAAGTAGTGTGTACGTTGATACACATAAGCTTGGCTATATATACTTTAGTTTTATTTAAACTTAAAACATTCCCAAATTGTAAATAAATTTGTTTCCTTATTGTTAGAGATATGTAGAGTACGGCTATAAAAAGTATAAATAAATTAATTTGTCACGCTTTGAAATGTTCATATATCTGCGTTTCAAACACGAATCGATTCTAATGGCGAGCAACTGGACAGCCCGTATCTAGGTGTATCTTTTGATGGCTCAAATCGACAAAGGTCCGGTACAAAGGGGCCACCGGGGAAGGGAGAACAATTCTATGCCTTCTCGACTCCCGTAATCGTCTTACGTCGGACCTCGGTTACGTTACTATGGTTAAATCAGTAACGTCGTTACCTTTTACTAAAATTATTTGGTATATTGGTACTAGAATTGTAACTTAGTACCAACACGTACATTTGAATCCAAGAAACCCGACCACTGTTTCTTCTGTTTCATTGTTGTAGCCAATATCCCAATCTATCATCGAATCAGCCCATTAATATCATATTACTGTATTACCGCTGTATATTTACTGTGTACTTACGTAAATAAAAATTGTAAATTCAGCACTACGGCTTTTTTAAAAGAAATCGTCAAAAAGTTGAAGTTACGTACGAGTATGTACTAACATAGGAAGTTAACAAACCTACGGAGAACAACTAAAATAAGGCGTATGTAGGTGAATCTTTAAAAAATGACTCCAGTCGACAAAGGTCCGCTACAAAGGGGTCGGGGAAACAATTTCGTGCCTTCTCGACTTTTGTAATCGTCTTATGCCGGACCTCGGTGCCGTTCTGTGCTTGATGATTATAATCGTTACCATAGGTACATTTATACACTAAACCATAGCAACCGTTTTGTACAATTTTATATCTTAATAGCCAAGTACTATTTCTAATTTAATATATATTAAGTTATCTTACATAGTTGTGTCGTTGAATGTCTAATTTTATTGATGTTGAAAAATAAGTCATACCTACATAAAATATGTACAATGCAAAATATCTCAATTAAATTTTTTCTGTAAAACTTTACGCATCAACTACATTACTACATCGGCTACCGGCAAGTAACTGGGTTACTTGCCGGTAGATTCAACAAGATTCCTTGGGAAGATTTTTTGAGAATAGTGATTATATTTAATTATTTATTTACATTTATTAATGGTTCGTCGAATGGAATATAAGGTGGAACAAAGTGGTATACAGAAGCCATGGAAGAACAACGCCCTGACTTTTCGACGGTCGGTTATTGACTTAGACTGGACCTCGAAGTTGTTATACATTATCTATCCATCAGCCTTCGAAAGTCCACTGCTGGACATAGCCCCCCTATTCTGCGCCATTTCGATTGTTCCTGAGCCATCCAGGGGTTACCCACCGTCTTCTTCAGGTTGTCAGTCCATAGTTATAAACATATGTTATACATTCTTTATACAAATTGGATTCTTTGGTATATTTTACCTATGTGTATTTATTTTATTATTTTACTTTTAACATAAAATTGAACTAGTGACCACCTGATGATAAGTGGACAATGTTGCCAATGGACATCTACATATAATCAACCGCGAGTAGGCTTAAAATTCTATCTGAAGCAGGAGACAGAAATATTGCTACCTCATATGTGTATGTATAAATTCCTTGTAGTAACATTCAGTCCTTTACCAAAATCAGAACTCGGAACATAGCACTACACTTCTATAATGTAAAAAGCACACTTTTCGTAATGACGCCTCCACCTAAAATCGATACCATCGTGGGATAGGTGCGCGTCTACGTGAATAGAATATTTCCTTGTCATAAGATACAAAGGCCGGTACAAAAGGGTCGAAGAGGGTGAAGGGGACAACGCTTTGGCTTCTCGACCGGTAATCGCCTTACGGACCTCGGTGTCGTAATGTGGCTCGCTAGGAACATGGTGTTTGAGATTTCCGTGCCCTCTATATATGAATGCTGGGTCAGCGTGTTGTATATTTTTAGATGGGTTCCTACGCGTATTGAGCGGATACGTATATCGTTGATGCTCAGCGTTGTATATTTTGTAGATCGCTCCCTCTGCGTATTGCAATGATATATACTCGTTTATCGTTTTTTTTTGTACGGACCGCAAGGGAGAGCAATTAGAGTCAGAGGTTTATTTAATCGTATAAAATTGTAGTACAAGTGAGGTAACATTTCGACAGCTTTTCGGCTTTATTCTTATATAATGTTTTAAAACATTTGATTATTTTTTATTGATTTCATATACTATACATCGGGTTATAGTCCCCGGTTATCCACCATCAGGCGACTGCGTCCTTTTTTAAAGGTGAAGTCATAACGGCTCAAATTAATTTATCAGACTTCCTATTCTCTTGCACCAAATTCAAATGTACCAAAACCAGACATAAGGGTAGCAAAGACCATTTGGTATAAAAATAAAATGCATTTCTTTGTTCCTGTCTTGTTACCTACTCTTAAGTACGTGTTTTCCTACAACTGGGATAGACCTGGACAATGTTCTACATAAACGAATCCCATTGTAGTATTGTAGTATTGATCTACGTTCACAGATCTATTAAGAAACTATTCTATGTATATTCACAGAAACTATTAAATATAATATTATTTCTATTTCATAAAACGCAACGGTATTTCTAAAGAGATTTTTGTATAGCATAATTATATATATTTATTCAATATTTTCCTTAGTTTACACGGTACATATAACGCTACATCACTACCATACAACAAATCTGTATAGCTTTACTTTGTCTATCCCCACGTTAGACACGTAATGTGTTGTCACATTACTCAATGTCTCGCGCAGCGCGTAAAGTACATTCGGCCACGAAATTGTTTGCTACAATTAATGTTTGTGGTACGTTTTGTGCGTATGTACCCATTCGGGGCTAAATGTTGTTATGAAAAAGGATCTTATTTTTGTTTAAAGATCTGTTAACTGTTGTTTTTTTATACAATAGTAATAGTAAACATGCTAGCGGTCCACCAGATGTTAGGCAAGCAGAAAATCAGCTGCTTACAGAAAATAATATAAAATGGGAGCCTTATTAATCAAGCACAGATGCAATGTTACTACTGTGTATTAAAATATCAATATAAACTGTGTGTGTTAAACAAACCCATAAACTATGTGTGCGACATATCAGCGAAATCCGATCAGTAGCTTATGCTAGAAAAAGAAAGAAAAAAACATATTATTCTCGAATTTATAACATTAATATGATATACAATAGCTGTATTTCTATAGATTGCTATCTGCGTAAACTCAAAAATATAGGTAATATTTCTGTAAATAGATAGTTGCGTAAACTCAAAATGTGTGTTTATGTGAATTTCGATTCTCATCGCCATAAAATCTCGCAACACCAACTACACGTAATCTCTAACATTCCAATTCCGTACGTATTCTGGAACACGTCTCATAGTACGCCGGGTTGCTGGGGGTGGGGGGAGGGGGGACGTCCTGTCACTGACAAATGGCCCGGAGGAGAGCTCGACCCCGGCACCCTCGTGCTGAGGCGCTCAAAGTTTGCAATTATTGAGGTATTGATTTTGAAGGTTCAATTATGGAGGCTCCTTCTCTTCTTACTTTATCGTCTGTGATTTTGAAAGTTAAATCCCGAAAGCAGCACCATTGCATATTGCGATGTTATGATAACAGTGTCAAATGCTTTTATGATTTGGTTCGAAGGACCTGATTAGAAAGACAATCAAACGAGGTCTTAAAGTTTAGTCCTCAGGGACAGATAAGAGTTAGATTAAGAGTTGAATCAGTGATCACTTATTACCAGATGGAGTAAATTCTCGATTAATTGAATCTTATAAAAATATTACCGACGAAGAAGTTATCCTACGTAAAAGTAGGTTAGTAGGGTAGTACAATACGTCCCTGTAGTTCCGGGATCAGAATAGGGCTACGGCCTATCCCCTGCCTGTCGTAAGAGGCGAGTAAAAGGGGCTTCCGTGGTTGCAGGCGGCTAGTGTGGGAGCTCGAACCCTTCGGTCAGGCGATCTTGGGAAGGACGGCGGTATATGTGGTCGCATACCGTCGTAAAGACTAGACAGAGCGATGAGCCCAGCCGCCCATCTGGGAGAAGCCCGATGGGGCAACGCACTTAGAGGATTCCGGTTGCGGTTGGTCCGAGTTCCCGGAGTCCTCTTTATAACGCCGAGGACGGCCACCGGGGAGTTTTAGTGCGGTAAAAATCCCACATAACCCTGCGTCGCTCCCACGGCGTCGGGTATCTTTTGAAGGTTTCCCCCTCGAGAACAAAAAAAAAGGGTAGTATAATAAGTTAAGTACATCAGTAAAGGTACGTGGCAATAGGTACTCTTAATACTCTTAAACAAATTGATATGATCTCATGAATTGTGTAATACAAACAATCAAATAAAAATAAATTAATTTGATCTACTAAATTGTCAGCCGATTGGCTCCTTAATTTAGTAATTAATTCGTAAATGCTAAGTAAATTGCTCCGTTATTTACGTTTTCTAGTTTATTTGCAAGTTTGAGAATAACTGGTCTACCAACTCGACGTGTCGTAGAGATGTCCATAGTTTTCTTGGGATAAGCGAGTAATATGCGATGTACCTACCGCATTTTGGTAAACTTAGTGAGCCCTTCTGATAGAAGATTTTTTTACATAAGTTTGAATATACCTACTCAATTTTATATTACTATGGTATAAAATAGTAATATCAAATCAATATTACTATTATAAATTTGATATGAGATTAGGTCTAAGTCTGTACGAATAAGTATGTTTATTCGAATTATAAAAATAATTGTTGATATTAATTGTTACTTATGCTTAGTTAATATGTCAAATCCCACTAGACCGAATTTCTTAATTAAAAATTAATTAAATTCTTATTACTTTGTAGACTTAGAGGATATAAATTTTCTAAGACATAACACCTTATAGGATACCCTAATATCTAATAGGTAGATACAGACACAGTTGGTGGAACTCTGTGGTTTGACTTCAAATGCACCACCGCTATATTTGTTTCTGCCTGATAACCAGCGCTACTGTATTTTGGTTTGTAGGGAGACTTTTTTGTCCAGACTTTTTTATTGGACGCGTTCCAATTTAGTCCTCAGGTGGAGATAGGGTTTGAAGGGATATGTGAGACTTCTTTATTTGAGGCGAATTAGTCGTCAGTTGTAGAAAGCTGATGTAACGAACATAAGGTAAGAATAATCTTATCAGGAGTTGTACTTGCAGTATATTAATCGAGAAATACAGAATACATTAATTGATTTTATATTGTCACTTGTTGAATCCCGTTAACAAAAATCGATTGTCCCGTGAGAATAAGGTATTTTCCCACACTAAAAAGCCTAGTAGTAGTAGCCTATCGTAGCCTAACAGCCTATATGTTAATCCGGAGTAGGTATCAGCTAGCTCCCTACCTTTATGAAAAATCAACCGTTTAGACGTGAAGAAGTAACAAACATTCACACTAACAAACTTTCGCCGTTATAAAATTAATAAAAATTATGATAATTTACAATAGACGTATCACATCTATTGCTTAGCGAGGTTATAACTTTGAAATATTTCACTCTAAATATCTCGATTATATTATATTCTTATATTTCGATTTCCGAAAGAGGCATCCGTGTGCTATAATTCCACAAAACAGAGAAGAAAGAGCATATTAATTGATTGTTTATTGGCATAATTCACGAGAAGTATTCACGTTTCATTTCCAAATATTTCAAACACATCTTGTAGGTAAAATGATAATAAAATTCCTTATATTCGACTTTCCGTAGTAAGACGCACCCAGGTAGGTACTCTAATTTCACAAAATAGAGAAAAATAAAATAGTTTGATTGACTGTATAATATAATGATTTATCATCATAGTTTCCACGTCTATTACTAACACAGGTTTAAACTTTCCAAAAAATTCGCGCATAATATCTTGTAGGAAAAATGGTAATAAAATTCCTTATATTCGACTTCCCGCAGTAAGAGGCTCCCGGGTGCTATAATTCCACAGGACAGGCGTCGCTTCGCTGGGCCGAAGCACGCCGGAGCGTCGACCAACGCTTCTCCCAGCTAGGGTGACTAACCCGAAAGGATTTTATGGAAAGATATTTTTCTGATTTAATTAGTTATTAAATCTTATTAATATTGTTATTAAACCTTATTGATATATATCTTCGTATGCTTAGTTTATATGTGGAATCGAAGTAGACATAGATTTCTTAATTCTTATGATTTTCTACACTGAGGAAATATTCTTCTCTGAGTTGGGGTGACAAATTTTAAAGGATTTGTAGGAAAATAAAGGAGATTTCCTGGTTTAAGTACTTATTACGACGATTATGTATTAATTACGACGTTGATACATGAAATAAATTCTTGTTTGTTAATCTTTTACGCAAAACCAGCCCGTCGGATATTGAATTTGTCATCATCGTAATTCTTAATTTATTAGGTGCATAGGATATTTATAACATTGACTTCCATAGTACAAATCTATTTTCAAAAGGTTGTATAATTTATACTATAATTTGAAACCTATTGAAATTGTCATTGAATAGTAGTTAATAAACCTATACGATATAATATTGAATGTCAATAAAGCAGTAACTCATAGATCATATGGTAACGTCATTGATCAAAGTCGCATATTAAACATTTAAAGTAGCTGTAAGTCATTACCGCAACAGCTACAATGATATGCGGTTTTTGAATTCGTTAAGAATTCTTTTTGCCGATATTTAATTATTATTAAAATGTATCAATTCCCCGATAATACTAGTCTAAAATCATAAGCTACAATGACTGCTTGACCTATGTTACATCAGATTCATGAAAACTTTCCTGATTTCTTAATAAATGAAAAGGAATGTCCTAACAAACAACAAAGGATTGGTACCTATATCCTTCCTCCCCAACGTTCGCCTGTAATGCGGTATTGGAAGACATCGATATACGCTGTTATAGGTATCACAATATTTTACCCTGTACGCTCATTTTTTAAGTTATCAAAGTGATAGAATTTTGTACCTACCTACCCACACTTTATGATTGTGTCAGACTTATAAAATTGTCGTAGATAGGTATAGGCCATATAGTATAAATATGTGTAGTACGTGCAACCCCTCCTTAACATAGAAGAGAAAATAAAAATTCATTAAACATTAGCACCTGTTTCCCTTTTACTTTGAATCAATTTTTATTATCTGACTGAAGTAGCAAACGACCATGAAGTCCACCTGATGGTAAGTGGTCACTGACGCCTATGGACATCAGTAATCAACTTCATACAGAACATGGGTTATATCTGAAGTCAATCAAAGATGCATTGCTACTCCCGAGAACTATGATGGTCGCTATAAAAATGTGTCGGCAACTACACCCTTCCATCGAAACGCAAGAAATGCTTCACGCTAGAAATAGGTGTGGCGGTGGTACTTTTCCGGTCGAATTACACTGGTTCTACCACCTTCTAAGTCTATTCCGCATAACCTATCGTGATTCAAAAAATGTAGAGACTAGCCGAACTCACTTATCGCTGATAAGCGTTGTAGGACTTTTTCGTCCCTGTAGTCTCGGGGTCAGAATAGGGCTACGGTATCCCCTGCCTGTCGTAAGAGGCGACTAAAAGGGGCTTCCGGGGTTGCAGACGGCTAGAGTGGGAGCTCGAACCGTTCGGTCAGGCAATCCCGGGAAGGACGGCGGTATGTGTGGTCGCATACCGTCGTAAAGATTAGACGGAGCGGTGGGCCCAGCCGCCCATCTGGGAGGAGCCCGATGGGGCAGCGCGCTCGGAGGATTCCGTTTGAAGTCGTTTCGAGATCCCGGAGTCCTCCTTTTCAGCGCCAAGGACGGCCACCGGGGGGGTTTTAGTGCGGTAAAAATCCCACATAACCCTGCGTCGCTCCCACGGCGTCGGGTACCTTTGGAAGGTTTCCCCCTCGAAAACAAAAAAAAAAGGACTCCCTTTTTAAAGACAAAGCTACGTCCAGCAGATACACCATACAAGGAACTATTGTCACTTGATGAAATGAAATGAAATGTCTTTATTTTGTATAGGCCTGCGGGGGCACATACAAATTGTCAGTTACATTTTTTTCTTACACTACCACCGGATCGGAATACGACCTCAACTGAGAAGATCCGGCAAGAAACTCAGCGGGTTTGTCTTTTTTTCTTATTTATATCCATTTTTTTTAATATTATTACAATCATGTTTTTTTTTCTACATGGTAATGAAGAATCAAACCAAGATTCATGCTTTTGAAATGCCAATTCATGCCTACCTACTTTACCTTAAAGAAAAAAAAATGTGTGCGTGTACTAGCGTACACTCGTAAGAAGTGAAACTTATTTATGACGTTATTTTTCAAAAAATAATTTACTATATGCAACTTTACAGAAATTGGTTAAATAAAGTTAAATTAGATAAAGTTTAATAAAAGGCTTTTATTAAACTTTATCTAATAATCTAATCTATAATAATCTATCTAATATCACGCGTGGTAGGGATAAGAAAAAGATGGCGCGTAACGGAATAAAAAAGATGGCGCGTAACGTAACGTAACGTAAAAATGTTACACTAATTTTTTTTCCAACCCCGATAAAGAAGTTTCACTTCAAAAAAATGTCAACTGCTCTTTTTATTTTGCAGGGAAAAAATGATGAAACACGATTCAAGATGACATGGAATCCACCTGCTTTTTCATTACTAAGTTATGCTCCATAACAGGTAGTGTTTCTGTGAAAATTTCAACCGGATATTTACTTATTACAGTTCAACTTCTCAATAAATGGATTGAAAAACGCTCCACGTCCTCAATACATTGCATTTTATGAATAAATAAGGTACATGTGTATACAATGTATGTACCTATTTTCTTAGAAACAACGTTTAGTGGAATTGAAAAAGTCTAGTTATTTAACTGTAACGTGTTCGTTTTATAGAAATGAGCATTACGTTAACCTGGCGTTTGTGGTATGTAGGTAGATTCTAAAATGTTTAAAGTCTTAATTAAAGAGTAAAACTACTTATGGCATGAAGCTACGCAAAAAATTAAAACCACGATAAATACAAGACATTTTCTTAGAAAAAAGTGTTAAAATATAATGAAAACAGATTTTATGTTCTAAAAATAGGTTATTTACTTGTCATTTGTTGGTATTATATGTATTTATATTACCTATATGTATTCGGTATATGTATTTAGACACGGATTCTTAGTTTTGTATAAAATTTTTCGTACTTACATCGCTAGTGTCTCAATACTGGTTCTCAACAATGTTTCTTCGCCTACTGAAAGAAAACTAAGAGTGTACACAATTGTATTGAAGCATACCAATGCCATTTTTAAATAAATAAATCGATTGAGAAGTAGCAGTGTACATTATGTAGCAGTATTATACTCATAAATTCTATTACAATAAAATTGTTAAATTAATAAGGGTTTACTACGAAACGCGTTAAAATAAATGTATAAATATTTAAAAAAATCGACTGCTTATTAATCTAACAATATCGATGTAACATTTATTAGACTAGGTATATTTATCTTCTATGTTTATCAAATCATATTTTTTGTTAATATATTTTATCCCATTATTGTCTTTATTATCATAAAGCCCGCATAGTATTAGTTCATGCATACATAAAAATCTCAAGCTCATCATTTTTAAGCACATCGTTTATGAACCCGAATGCGTATCACAAAACGCTGATGCAAAAATCTCGACAAATACGAGGACCATCATAAAAAGCAGCCGAGTCTAGTAGAAGTTATAAAAATATAGCATTGGATAAATAAAAATATAAAATAAAATATGAAATGAAAGTGGCGCGGGACGCAAGAATCTCGCGATCCCTTTGAATGTGTCTGAGTTTGGACAGGGGAGGCGTGGAGACGAATTTCGAAATTAAAATAATAGTTTTAGAAAATTCCTAAATCAAATACGTGTGGACATCGGCAGACTTCTCATTTGAAACGTACATCTTATTCCCCTTAAGTGAAAACGCATCTATGATCGATTAATGACAACCCCGGTTTTACATGGTTTGTTAAAGATATCCGTGGGTGGCAGTGATCACTTTCATTATCTGAGCTGAGATAATGTAATAAAAATGTATAATTCGTAGTCATTATTATTCGTACTCTTCTAATGAGTTTTGTCTCTATCGCTATTTGTTATTATGTGACAGTCCATCTTAATATAATCTTTAATCTTCTTGTGTGGAATCAGAGAATGAATAAATATAAGAAATATAATTACTTCAACAGATTTTGTTGACTACTTAATATATTTTATAGGTACAATACTACAAAGATTTCTACCTTTAACTTTGACTACTTTGTCGGATCTATAGACGTCGATGTCCTCAGTGTTCCTCTGTCCGTAACAATGTGAAGGCGCCGCGGGTCAGCGCCAGCGCCCTCCCATGTGGAGTACGAAGGGAGGTATCGTTACGTCACGTTACCTTTTTCAGCCCGTTGTTCAACAAAGGTGATTTCAGGACGTTTAGTGGACACTGGGCTGCGTTAGGAAAATTGTAATTCTGATATTATATTGTTTTTTGAGTTATTCTTTGAAAAATATGTTCGATTAGTAGATTTCGTCTAGAAAGTCAAATAGGTTCAGTATTTCGATTTCTTAGCAGTGTAAAATGATGGATAAAAACTTTTACAGGTTCCTTGTTCTGGAAAAAGTATTTTTTACTGGGGGTAATCTGGTATAACGTAGCTACTACGTTATCTAGTAGCAAATTAGTTATTTTCATTTGTTTCAGCCTTAAATCTAGGAGTTTACTGCGATGAGCCTACTAACTAAGTACGGTAAGACATCACTGTCAATTTTATTGGTGACATTTTTTATAACAATGTAATACGATATTCTACAGAATATATGTATAGGTATAACTTTTATAGGTGCTTCTGTATATTATTTTTTGTTTTCCTTTCAATGTCGTTTTCATTCTCGTGTCTTATGGAATCGGGTGGAACATGGAAGTGACAAAGGAGTTTGAAATATCGATCTTCGCTAGTTCACTTTAACAAAGCTCCATGCGCCTGGATTTAAGGTAACATTTTTGTAAAAGTTGACCCTGGGAATTAGTGTAAAACACGCTTTGTACACTCATAGCCCTACACTAGAATCTTCTTCTATATCGTGGGTACCATGGACACACACAAGACGAATACACAAACGCCCAGACCTGAATGAATCTGAACCATCTAAATCTGAAACATGAATCTAAACTCATCATTCATGTACCTTTCTGTCCGAGATTCGAACCCGGAACCCATTGCGCTTTAGAACGGTATGGTAACCGCTCCTCCACCCGGGTCGTCAGACCATTTGTGCACATCGCATAACATTAGGGGTCTGATTTATTATTAAATGTTTGGGTATGATACCAATTGGGTATGATATAAAGGATGAAAAGAGTTGGGATGAAAAAATTCTAAATATATGTTCTAAAGATGTAGACAGTCCATGAAATTATAGGCCCTTTAAATAACTTTACGCAGACAGATGCCTTATAAAAGGCGCTATAAGATAGATAGTATGTACTAAAAGCTATTTAGTCAATCAAAAGGGTCCTAGTGTTTAACTTAGGCTTTATTAGCAATAATTTTTACCATCCATTCATCCATCTTTTGAGGCTCACTGCTGGACATTATTCTCCCCCAATTGTGACAGCGCTTGGTGTGCTGGTTAGTGACCGCAGTTTATACATATAATACAGGAATGCTGCTGTCCGTCTCGTATTTTTTGTGATTCATAGTTACTTACGTGTTACAGGTTTACTTATTCATTACGGCTACGGTATCCCCTGCCTGTCGTAAGAGGCGACTAACAGGGGGCCTCTGGGGTTGCGGACGGCTAGAGTGGGAGCTCGAACCGTCCAACAAGCAACCCCGAGAAGGATGCCGGTATGTGTGGCTACATCTCGCCGTAAGCACCGGATGATGAAGGGGGATGGTACACGTCCCCCAAGAGATGAGCCCGTGAGGGGCACTGCGCTAGGGGCCACCGGTTCGTTCCGTTGGAGTTTCCGAGTCCCCTACTACAAGCGCTGAGAAAGGCCACCGAGGAGGTTTTAGTGGGTAAAAATCCCACATAACCCTGAGTCTCTCCCAAAGATTCGGTGTACCTTTTGAAGGTTTCCTCCCCGTAACAAAAAAAAAAAGGTTTGCGTATTCATAGCTTGAAGCATTTTTTGCGTTTCGAGGGAAGGGTGTGGTTGCTGGCACACTTTTATATGAGGCGACCATCATAGTCCTCAAGAGCAGCAACGCATCTGTGATTGAAGTTGAATGTTATGTTTGTAGTTGCTCATAAATGTCCAGTAACTTACCATCCGGTGGACTGCATGGTCGTTTGCTATTACAATCGGGTAAAAAAAAACTACTATACTAAATTCCCTTCAAAATAATCTATTACATTTAAAAAACGCCTTAGTACCTACTATTTGGTTAAATACACATTTGCATTTGCATTATGCTTCAAAAATTAACATCGCCGTGGCGATTTTGCACCAAAGCATTAGTGTAATAGCGCTACATAAGAACAACCTCGAGTAAAAAATAACATCTATTTTTATGCAATGATCTCAATTCTAGCTGTTAACTATAATGTAATTAGTAATTACATTTTTTTTAATTTATAACAGGATTTTAACAATTAAATACATATTAAATATGTCTTAGAACCAACCAAAAAAACATTTGCATTTTGTTCCAAAAAATTAACATGGCTGCGGCAATCTCTGAAGATCAAAGTAGTAATGTATATAAAAACACTCGATTGACAGACAGACAAAGCATACAAGTTATGTCTCCGTGTCGTAGCGTTGGTGGTCGGCACATCTACTGTCATTGTTATTGGCTTTCAATGTTTCACATTCGACCGATTTATGGCTCGTGTGGTACATTTCCATTTCAGGACGGTAATGTATAAGTACAGTAAAGTAGTACTAAGTTAGTAAATGTAGACTCGAATTATGTAAAAGTATAAAGGATTTAGTCCACCAATTCGCATTTGGCCAGCGCGGTGGACTAAGGCCTTTAACTCTCTCGTTCAGAGCTAAGACCCGTGCCCAGCAGTGGGACAATAATGGGTTGGCACCATAATTTAGGAGAATAGAAGTTACATATATTTCTTGAAATCAAGCAATCGATTTTATTTTATTTAACATTTTTTTTGTTTTTCTGCGGCGAGAATTATTCTCTGTATAGAGTTTTTTAATGTAGGTCTTAGCTCATTTTTTTTTGAATCTTACATAGATTAAAAAAAAAATTGCTTGCTTGGGTGCTTTTTATGATATTATCGAAATGATAATCACTCTACTCATATCTGTCAATAAGATATCTATAACCATTGACACCATGCACCCCACGCTTTTTTTAAAATATTTTTTTTTTATTCACACTATTATTAATTTATATTCATTGAAATTTTTAACACTATTTTCTTAATTTAAATTCATTTAAATTTATTTTCTATTTTTTAGTTCGGTTTTCTATAAAAAGCGTGTTTTTTAGTTTTTTTTTTAACTATTATTTATTATACTAGCGAACTTTATCTTTTATAACACCATACTTTTGGAAAAGGTGGTCTATTTTTTGTATTGACATACCTTACAATCTTTTAAGTAAAGTACCATAGCTTAGGGCGGCTATCAAAGAAGTTAGAATAAATCATAAATCTAAACCGAACCCACTTTGTTCTTGTCCAATTTCCCTAAGCCATGTCTCTATTAACTTCCCTTCCGCTTTTCAATGTCATTACCATTTCACCCCAGTTGTTTCAGATGCAACCCCTGCCGTTCAGATAGCCAGGGGAATGTTGCTAAGTAGGCGGTTAAGAGTTATCTACAACTGTATTGTTCTTGAGTTCAAACTTCCCATATAGCGTAAAAAAATGTTTGTTTTTTTTTTATTGAAGTAGCAAACGAGCATGCAGTCCACCTGATGGTAAGTGCTCACTGCCGCCCATGGACACCTGTAAGCAACTTCAAATAGAAGACGGGTTCTATCTCATATAAAAGTGTGCCGGCAACCACACCCTTCCATCGAAACGCAAAAATGTTAATGCGTTAATCTGTATAATAAAGAAACAAATTTTACGTCTATTAACTTGATAATAGCCAAGAAACTGCTTAGATTTTTTGCGTAACGTTGCATATAGATGATTTTTTTCCGTAATGTATGTACGGGAACAATCCATGTTAATTTAAATAGTGACATTAAAGACTGATAGAGCAAGAGAAAAGGTTTTAGTTTTTGCACTACAATAAAACATTTAGGTTGCACGAAACCTACTAACAAGTATAGTATTATATTGTTGTCATTTACAGTCATTTTAATTTAAAATTTCAGAAGTAAAAGGCGAAAATCTTTTCATTGACAAGACTTAAAGGACTTATATATCTATTACCTTAAAAACCGATATAATTTGATAGTATGTCATGTTTTGACCCACAAAAAAGTTTCTATTCTAAAATTTACTTATGTGTTAAATAATTTATTATTATTGTTTCTAAAAGAACTTTAAAAAAAAGAAAGCGTGTGTTTTTTTTTTAATTGCTTTAACCTTTAAGTCCAAGATCTTTCAAAATGTTATAATTTAAGTATACCTAACTTAAGAACATTCATCAAAATATGATAGCAATGGATGGAGAAATACATAAATACTTATAAAAGTACTTGAAATAATAAGCTTCCTTCCAACCCTTGATATCTAACCCTCTTTAGTACCATGAGTTTGACCCTCCGACATACAGATAGCCAGAGGTCAGGAAGTCTCTCAAGTGGTCAGTAAGCGGTGTCACTGTTTGGTTGTTGTGACCCTCCTAATTTTGGACTTCCTGGACGGAATTGAACCTTCATTGTATCTTGACGCATTATGTTTCTTTGCAATTTGTAAGTGTACAGAAAATAAAATTATAATTCAATTGTTTTATACATAAAAATACGAGTAACCGAAAAATTAAAAAAAAAAAAAAACATATTATTTGTAATTACTGGAATTAAAAAAAAAAAAAGCACAGTATCATCTGTACCTGTTATTATTCTATTAAATTGTTTATTACAACATTTTCTAGAAAATAAGTCTGAGCCCTGTGGTCCTGTCCACCAATTCGCACTTGGCCAGCGCGGTGGACTATGGCCTAAACACTCATTCTGAGAGAAGACCCGTGCCCAGCAGTGGGACGATAATGCGTTGACGAGAGAGGTCTGAGTGCTGATTGTTAATTTGCAAACGTTATTTCTTGTAAATTATTGTGTTTAAATGGACATTTAAACTGTGTTTTGTTGAATATGGTAAAGTAGTGAAAATCAAACTCCAACACAAAGTAACATATATGTTTACATGAAAAACTCAATATAAGGTGTATATATACCTAACATAATATGGCGTATACACACTTTTGACATCTGTTTATTCTTTCCTCAGCCTTTTGAGGCAGTTGAAGAAAGAAATTCCTCTACTAGGGGTTTTTTCGCGTCTGGCAAGCGTAGTGGTGACTACTATTGATGATAAGTTAGACGATGTTGCCTAACAGTTAGATTTTTAATCCTTAGCCGCGTTCTAAAATATCAACTGCAATTTAAACCGGACTTTATATCTGATTATTGATTTTACCTTATTTCCAAAGTTTTTGAAGGTGGTAGAACCAGTGTAGTTCGACCGGGGAAGTACCACCGCCACACTTACTTCTAGCGTGAAGCATTTCTTGCGTTTCAATGGAAGGGTATGGTTGCCGGCACACTTTCACATGAGGCGACCATCATAGTCTTCGGTAGTAGCAACGCATCTGTGATTGACTTCAGATAGAACCCATGTTTTGTATGAAGTTGATTACAGATGTCCATGAGCGGCAGTGACCACTTACCATCAAGTGGACTGCATGCTCGTTTGCTACTTCAGTTAGATAAAAAAAGTCTAAAGAAGACAGCATTCAAAACACCTAATTTAACATATTATGTGAGCTAACATCCCAAAAAATAAACTAAAGAGGTTTATCATAACTTCAAAGAATAAACTTTGCATTTATCACTATTAAAGAAAAGCCCGTAAAATAAGGGCAGGAAACCACTTAAACTTGAGGGTCAGAAAGCCGAAAGTAACCGTTATCCGTAACAGTTAAACTGTTTGGGAGTGCTCCCTTAATTACCCCTTCCTGTTAGTCAAGTTAACCGGTAAAACTGGTTTATACTTTAGCACTTTGTAGAGGAAAATCTATTAGAGGGATCAATGGAATGGTTATGGTATTTTGGTAAGAATTCTTCAAAATGCGGATGCATACTACTCTACTAACGAATATAATTACCATGGGTACAATGTGTTATTCCTATAAGTTATTTACTTATAGCTTAATGATAGACATAAGAGCTAGCTAAATAAATTTTGAAGGTGGTAGAACCAGTTTAGTTCGACCGGAGAAGTACCACCGCCGCACCTATTTCTAGCGTGAAGCATTTCTTGCGTTTCGATAGAAGGGTGTAGTTGCCGGCACACTTTCAAATGAGGCGACCATCATAGTTCTCGGGAGTAGCAACGCATCTGTGATTGACTTCAGATGGAACCTATAGTCTGCATGAAGTTGATTACAGACGTTCATGGGCGGCAGTGACCACTTACCTGAAGGCGGGCTAGATGCTCGTTTGCTACTTCAGTTAGATAAAAAATAGTATCTTTATTAATTACTTTACGAAAAATGACCAATTCTCTCAAATTTGTTTCACAAACAAACCTCAAGGCCTAGAACAAAAATATAACTTCGACATTGTCTAGCCGGGGATTGAACCCGAAAGCCACCGATTCAGACCGGTATGGTACCTACCACTCCGCGGCGTACATGATATCGATTTTAAAATCATTGTATAATCCATTCTTCCTTATACATTACTAGTATAATTTCATAATATCCCGCAGGATAAAATAATATTTCTATTCCTTTCAAAATAACGCCATTTCGTCTATCATACGTTTTCTTCCTGTTTGTTTACGAGTTGCGAAGTTTTGAGACCGCGATGAAAATCTCCACATCTCATAAAGCGGGTTTGTTTGTTTGCACTTGCGAACAACTTTATCGCTATTTTTCTTATTTCGAATTAGTTCAGTTGCATGCGGAGTTCTTGGGTGCCATTTTGCTTACCCGACGCTCAGTTACGTAAGTTTCATTTTGCGAAAATAAGTTTGCTTTTGCGTACGTTTTTTAAGCTATTGCATAGCTTTGAGCGCGGCGACTGAATCAAGAAGTTCCGTAACGAAAAAACTAACACCTCCCACTCCTCCTACCATGTAGCGTGGCCGAGCGTTCGCTTAACGTGAGTTTATATGGTACGACAGTACGAAGGTCGCACGTATCGAGACATTGGACGAATATTGGACGAATATGTAAGCAGTTGTTAGTGAGAAAGTATATAGTATCAAAGAAAAAATCTTGAATTAATATCAACGAAAAAAAATACTGCATAAATAAATAATTATAATTCCATATGTGGACATAAATACTATGCAATAGCTTTACCGCGGCAGTCCCCGAGTGCCGCACGTTTTTTTTTAATTTCTAAAACTGAATTAGCAACACTTTCATATGACGACGGCGACCTTAGTAATGCATTTGTGATTAACTGTAGAACCCATGTACTGTATGAAGTTGCTTACAGATATCCATGTTCGACAATGAGTTCTTACCGTCCGGTGAACTGCATGCTGCATCCTTCAAACTCACAGAGAAAGTAAACGAGCATGCAAGCCATCTGATCGTAAGTCACTCTTGTCCATGAACACATAATCAACTCTATATTATTTATACGGGTTTGGTATTTTACCTCGATAAGGCGATCACAGACATGGTACCACTCATGGTAGGTAGTCAGCTGTTGTGTCTGGGGGTAAGTATTTACATCCTCCCACACAAACGCGAGAGTTGCTTCACGCTAGAAAATGCGTGACGACTCCCCGGTTGAACTTTTCTCTCTCTCTCGTCAACCCATTACTATCCCACTGCTGGGCACGTGGTGTTCTCCCAGAATGAGAGTGGCCGTAGCCCACGCTGGCCAAGCGAATTGGTGGATTTCACACACCTCCGAGAATTTTTTTTAAGAACTCTCGGGTGTGTAGTACCCGTACTCTGTGTACTATATACATAAACGTTAATCGAACGCTCGGCCGCGCTACATGGTAGGCGGAGTGGGGGGTGTTAGGTTTTTTTCGTCACGGAATTTCTTGATTCGGTCGCCGATCTCAAAGCCCGCTATAAAACCTATGCAATCGCTTAAAACTCACTGTCACTCATTCATAAACATTCTCAAACACGTAAACTGATATATTACGTAAGTCTTCTAAGTCTTTTCTTTACTGATGAGTTAAAATATAGCTACAGATTATGAGCATTTTGTACAAAACACATTCACGCAAAAGCAGCCCTAAAGATACGAAGTACTGTAGGCACATAACTGTAAAGGAACAATATTATAGAAACAGTATAACAGGAACAACTGCTGACCGTACTGAGGATGTGCCGCTATTTTCCGAACAATTTCTCGCGCGGGGCAAGAGAGCGTGATAAAGACTGGCTTAAGGCACTTGTTCCAGTGGATGCGATTAACGATTAATGTTGTCGCTACAACTTGTGTTATCTATGAAGATTTATTATGACAACCCATGATTGTCCCACTGCTGGGCACGGGCTTCTTACAGAATGAGAGAGTTTTAGGCCATAGTCCACCGCGCTGACCAAGTGCGGATCGGTAGAGAAGATTTAGAATGTCTGATGTTATTCAAAACTAGAGTAGGATCGGTATAAAAAATCAAGAAATCAAAAATATAATTCCAGTTTGGTAGAACCAGTGTAGTTCCATCAGGGAGGTATCACCGTCACATTTTTTTTCCAACGTGAAGCAGTTCCGTGTTTCAATTGAAAAGTGTGGTGGCTAGGTGTTTTTCATCGTCCCTGTAGTTTCGGGATCAGAATAGGGCTACGGCATCCCCTGCCTGTCGTAAGAGGCGACTAAAAGGGGCTTCCAGGGTTGCAGGCGGCTAGAGTGGGAGCTCGAACCGTTCGGTCAGGCGATCCCGGTAAGGACGGCGGTATATGTGGCCGTATACCGTCGTAAAGACTAGACGGAGCGGTGGGCCCAGCCGCCCATCTGGGAGGAGCCCGATAGGGCAACGTGCTCAGAGGATTCCGGTTGCGGTCGGACCGAGTTCCCGGAGTCCTCTTTTTAGCGCCGAGGACGGCCACCAGGGATGTTTTAGTGCGGTAAAAATCCCACTTTACCCTGCGTCGCTCCCACGCCGTCGGGTACCTTTTGAAGGTTTCTCCCTCGAAAACAAAAAAAAGGTGTTTTCCATATGAGACGACCATCTTAGTTCATGGAAATAGTATCGCAATTGCGATTGACTTCAGATGGAACTCCCATTCTATATGAAGATGCTCACAGATATATGGGCGTCAGTGATCACTTACCATTAGGTGGATTACATGCTCGTTAACTACTTCAATAAAAAATATCACAAGCGGCCAGTTACTCTTTTTCTTACCTTCTCTGCGATTATTTCCTCGTATACGGGTGCTTGCAAAATTAATCGAATTATATATAGTAAGTATATGTATAGTAGTATATTTTATAGTAAGTAGGTATAGTATAGAACTGAGCGGTGCGATCTACACAATTTATTTAAATTTGTTCATTGCCTTCCTTCGACAAACCGCTAAATAACCGCTTAATAACAGGCAATCCCGGGAAGGACGGCGGTATGTGTGGTCGCATACCGTCGTAAAGACTAGACGGATCGGTGGGCCCAGCTGCCCATCTGGGAGGAGCCCCATGGGGCAGCGCGCTCGGAGGATTCCGGTTGAAGTCGTTTCGAGGTCCCGGAGTCCTCCTTTTCAGCGCCGAGGTCGGCCGCCGGGGAGGTTTTAGTGCGGTAAAAATCCCACATAACCCTGCGTCGCTCCCACGGCGTCGGGTACCTTTTGAAGTTTTCCCCCTCGAAAACAAAAAAAAAGGTGCTTTTTCCTAAGTATTCGCTATTTTCTCGCGTGCTGTCAGACAAGTCCACATGTAAGCCTCTTTTGGCTATTGTGACGTCACGGAAGGCTGGTGACATAATATGACATTGTGTGATATGTTGCAGATATCATGTACTATCATGTTACCTCTTAAATGAGAAAAGTTCTTAGGTTTTTTCATAATATAGAAGTAACAACCGAGCATGCAATCTGATGGTAAGTGGTCATTGCCGGCCATGGACTTCTGTAAAAAACATCAGATAGGTTTAAAATCCTATCTGAGGTACTGTTTTTTTATCTGAATTAGCAAACGAGCATGCAGTCCACCTGATGGTAAGTGGTCACTGCGGCCCATGGACATCTGTAATCAACCACAAACAGAACAGACAACAATCTGAAGTCAATCACAGATGCGTTGCTACTCACGGCAACCATATTATATTGATATTGGTATTGCTATTCCTGAGGACTAAGTGGAGACGCCGCTTGTACCTAATGTCTTTTTCATACCAATACGTCCGAATCACAATACAGAAACGGTGATGACAGCAAGTTGCTGGTGATAGACAGAAAGAGATGTGGTCGGTGTCATTACACTACAACTAAAAACAATTATACCGTCTTATAATATGTTTAATAACAGATCTCTATAAGGGGCAGAGGACCACTAACAAATTACATAAACTGCACGCTCATCTGCTACTTAATGCCAAACTATTATTGTCCCACAGCTGGGCATGGGACTTCTCTCAGAATGAGAGAGTTTTTAGACCATAGTCCATCACGCTGGCCAAGTGCGAATTGGTGGACTTCACACACCTCCGACAACTTTTTTTTTAAGATCTCTCGGGTGTGCAGGTTTCCTCACGGTGTTTTTTTTTTCACCGAAAAGCAGTGGTAATTAATTTCTAATACGCAAATAATTTAGAAAAATCAGCGGTGCGTGCCTGGGTATGAACCTCGGACCTCCCGATCGAGAGGGCAAGTTTCATTATGCTATCACTGCTCTATGCTACTTATGTGATGTCAAAAACATACTAACAGCAACATTAGAAAAGTTTTAAGCATCGACATGCGATATTTTCATAAAACTGTAGCATTTTATGGTTGTCATCGGTAAAGTATATAGATATTCTCAAGGTGGTAGAACCAGTGTAGTCCTACCGAGGAAGTACCACCGCCACACCTATTTCTACCGTGAAGCATTTCTTGCGTTTCGATAGAAGGGTGTGGTTGCCTTCACACTTTCACATGAGGCGACCATCATAGTCCTCAGGAGTAGCAACGCATCTGTGATTGACTTCAGATGGAACCCATGTTCTGTATGAAGTTGATTGCAGATGTCCATGAGCGGCAGTGACCACTTACCATCAGGTGGACTGCATGCTCGTTTGTTTGTTTCATACTTCAGACAAATAAAAAAAAAAAATGAAACTCTTCTATCTCTAGACCAATGTAAATTTTTTACGTTAATATTTTACGAGCGGAAATAATATATCAACGTAATACCTAAAGCAAATATTTGCAAAAACATTTGCTCACCCACTGTATCGTGTAGGCAAAACAAATCTGTTGATATTTGGGCAAAAAATTTGTGATCAAACTGGATTGGCGAAACTAGTTCTCTCACAAATGACAAATTAATCTCTCGAAAGTTTTTTTTTGAAATTTTTAGACCCGTTTCGGCCGCAACGATCCGTGGCGAATTGAAGTGACATTTCGGTAGTTTGTGCAAAGCTGCGTTCATATTGGTACTTAGAGGTTTTTCTGCGTTATTTTTTATCCAGTTTCAAGAAAGGAGGAGGTTCTTAATTTGACTATATCGCATCCCATCAACCCATTATTGGCCCACTGCTGGGCACGGGTCTTCTCCCAGAATGAGAGAGTTTAGGCCATAGTCCACCGCGCTGGCCAAGTGGTGACATTTGACTATATATTTTACTGTTATCAATAAAATTTGTCTACATATAAAACTCATGTTGGTCATTTTCCAAAACTGTAAGGGGTAGAAAGTAGTAAAGTAGCAGTAGTAATGAATAATATTGAATAAAATTGAAGAATATTGAAAGAATATGAATAATATTGAGAACTGATTGCCTAATGGTTGAAACTTGCCCTCTAGATCGGAAGGTCTGAGGTTCAAACCCAGGCCACCACTGATTTATGTGCGTATTTCAGTGAAGGAAAACATCGTGAGGAAACCTACACACCCGAGAGTTGTAAGTGTGGGTAAAGTCCACCAATTCGCACTTGGGCTGTGCGGTGGACTATGGTCTAAATTCTCTCATTCTGAGAGAAGGCCGGTGCCCAGCAGTTGGCTAATAATGGGTTGATGAGATGAATAATATCGAAGCATGGGTCCATGAAATAATTAACAGTGCAGAGTCATGCATAATAACAAAGTAAATCTATGAAATCAGACATAAAGAAGGTATGGAAGAGGTAACAACGTGGTGTTGGTATTTTAAATATGAGTCGTCGTTAATCTATTATTGTCACACTGCACGGGTCTTTTCTCAGAACAAGGAAGGTTAGAAGTAATAAACAGTACAAAGTAAATTAATAAGAGAAAAACAGTCGTTATTTTTAAGAGCATAGAAGAAATTACTTATAGATTTAAAGTTTTCTTCTTCCTAATATAAAGATTTTGAAAATAATGTTCATTTAAATATTAATGATTAAAGATTTATTGAACATAGAAACAAATTTACTGTAATAAATCGTTCGTAATTTATTCAGTTTGTTAGATTCTCCTTACGAATCCAAAAACGCAGAAAAATAGATTGAACAATACTGTACACAGAGCCTATCTTTTTTCAGAAGTATCAGAGCAATTATGTTCAATTCCTACCAAATTTGACCGAACAAATGTACAACTTTCTATAATTCCACGGTCGGTAAACCCGATTCCAGTATTAAAGTATACCAGTACTTATAAAATGATTAGATGAAATAAAACGTATCGTTAAAGAGATAACATTAAAGCGCCGCTCATTTGCAGAGAAAAGATAAGGAACACGTACAGTTGATCTTATGTAAAATGAATTAGGTACGGCAGATGTATATCACAATACATAGACATGTGTTTATGTGGATAAATCTCCTGACAAAGGAGAGGAAAGATGTCACTTACCTTTATTTATCCAATTGCATTTTCACTTTAAACGGACAGGCGATCCATTTTTTGTCTGACAACCGTGTGGGCGTACCTATAATAAAAAAATATATATAGATAGCGCATATCGGTGGGTGATTATTTTTACAACCTTACCTGTCAACCTTGTATTTTTTTTATACTTTAACCTAACGATAAGGCAGACGGGCTACCTGATGGAAAGAAGTCACCGTAGCTTATGGACATTCGCAACACCAGAGGAGTCGCCAATACATCGCCGGCTTTGAAGGAGAGCGCGTTTCGCACTTTTCTTAAAGAACCCCATGTCATAGCGCTCCGGGAATACGGGGAGTTCCTTAGTTTGCAAAATATATATATCGTCAATCCATTATTGTCCCACTGCTGGGCACGGGTTTTCTCTCGGAATGAGAGAGTCTTAGGCCATATTCCACCGCGCTGGCCAAGTGTGAATTGGTTTTGTCGAGTTAAGAGTTAAGAGTTTTATATGTTTGCGAAAAAACATTTCAAAATCTTAACTCAACAGTTTAATAACTACCTACTGCTATATCCTATTTTACTTAAAGTATTCTAACGTTATGTTACTAAATTAATAACCTATTTTAATTAAGGTATTCTGACGTAAAATTGACAAAAATATCTTCAACATCATCTATCCTGTATCCTTACCCATCCATTACATTCATCATATTAATTGACGAAGTTTCTACATACCTATTCTAAAATTGAATATCCGATCTTAAACCCTATCAGAATTGAAGTTGCCAGAACGGCATACCTAACTCGACACATTTTATGACGTGGTGTCTGCATATTTTAGAAGTCTTCACCTCCAAATAAACTTAACGACAATTGAGCCTCAATAAGCATCGGGCTACCAAAGAGCTTAACGACATTTAGGTAGTGCAATTGGCTTCCAAATGTCGTTGCTATTGTATTTTTTGTACGGATTACGCCAATCCAATCCTGGAAGAAAGGCTTCAAACTATTGACGATTCGGTTGCGTTCTTTTCCGCACGGTTTCATTGCGACAATTTTGTTTCTGAGTCTTTTTTAAATTTTAAGCCGACCAAGCCATTCGCAAGTGGCCCTCGGGGGATTTAAATTATACTGTCGTTTGGTAGTCCCATTACGATTGACTGATGGCGATACGCGATAAGCTATTTCATAGTGATCTTCGACACTATCATCGCTACATAGTTAACAAAGTCGCTTCCCGCTCTCTGTCCCTATGTATGTTTAGATATTTAAAACTACGCTACGGATTTTATTGCAGTTTTTTAATAGATAGAGTGATTCAAAAGGAAGGTTTTCGTGTATAATATAGTTGAGACACTGATAATTTTAGATTTTTGACTTTAAGGCGGAACGAAGTTCGCCAGGTCAACTAGTTATCCTATTAAAAGTTAAATAACTCATGTTAGTAACTGATGCATACAACTTTGTGATCATTGTCACCAATACCTTCCAACCCATCTTGTATAACACAGAAGTGTTCATAAAAACCTACTTATGGATTTTTTGTAATATATGCATGTAATATAAAGCTTATAAAAGTAAAAAAATAAAGCTTAATAGATTTTTTATCGCCATAAATATAATTTATTTTGCATATAAACGATCTAAAATGTTGCGGTTTACAAAAAAAGCAAAATCCTTATTTGTAAATTACAACATTTCAGATTGTTAAGTAAAATATATTACTTATATTTTATAGAGCGTAATAAAGGTTTTAATTTATAACTTTCGCAAAAAAATTCAAAATTGAAAGTTGTTGTTTTGATCGATAAATACTAGAAATAATATCTAGTACCATAGAGAAATAGTTCAAAAATACTTTACGACTAAAAATTCCTAAACGAAATTATCAGATGCTCGCTATTTCCGACAAAAACTATTACCGCATAGCACCCAACCCATAAACAACATTTATAACTATTAATTATATTTTATCTGTGGCACATACTCAACCGATCGCTATGCAAATTGACCGTATCTAAAGCAAATTTGCAAGACTACATTTAATTAAATTTATAACCATTGATCTAAGAAACTATTGGTTGGTACTTAATAGGTCCGAACTAAAAGTACTACAATTCAGTAAATGATCTACAGTATCAAATCAGTGTATATTTTTCTAGTAATGTATATATTAATACGTGAAGCAACAACTTGTGAAGCATTTTTAAGTAATATGCCGCGGACCGGATATTTAGTATGAAACTATGCACGGTTATAGTGGACGTAGAGAAGGAGTGCAGAATGTTATATTTTTTTTCAAATAATGCTTAAAACATACATAAAATCAACTAAAACACATTACACACACTACCGTGCATTTGTTACAAACACATAATAAAATATTATATAATGTTCACGTCAGAACTACGTATGCAATGATATAACAAAAGTTTGCATTTCTAAACGCCCACATTTGACATACATTGTCTTTTACATAGTTCGTGAATGCACTAGATTCGGCGTCCATTTTTACTAAGTCAATGATTCTAACATTCTTTAACATCAAAGCCTCCGTCGCTGGTCTCAAGCAAATTGAATCGTGGTTCCTTCGAAAAAAGTATATGTGGAACGTTGGCGCCAAGCGCCCGCGAGTTCTTTATTTGAATGTCTGCTGCATTCCATTGCCTTTTATTTTTTCTTAATGCCTAGTTTAGTTTTAAATGGTATCGATGTTCGATCTTTTTTTAATATTTGAGAAAGTTTAGCGTTTCAGCCAAGTCGGAAATAATTTAATCCTACGCTTTGTGAGGTCGCCATCTTATTCTAAGCTGATTTCCTTCTATTTATGTCATTGCAACTATATAAATATTTAATTATTTAGTGTGGTATCATAGAGTACTGAACAATTCGTAATGAATAATGTTAATGTTTGATTTCTTTTTACTTTTAAAAGATAAAATAAGTGGAAAGACTTGTATGCATTGTTATATGTGTATATAATAATACATACAAGTATTTCCACAATTATAATTCCTGGAAAAATAGTAATTGGCGATTTACCTTGTGTTTTCTTTATTCAAATGTATGTAAGTATATCTTTACACATTTTCAAAATTAGATACAAAAAAGACAGCGGCAGTTAAGATCAAAAGAATAGCAGTTATTTTTAAATGACCACATTAAATTAATTAAAGTAAGGGTCTTCAGTTACGTATTTTTGTTAAATATATTGTAGTATTTATAACCTAAAAATATTTTGACATACTAGGTAAACATTAATTTAAGGTCGCGTTCAAATTAACATTTTGCCATAGTGTAAAAATGCAATTACATCTGGAAACACTCATAGGGTTGCCAGCCTGGTGGTATGCGACCCAGCGGGAAGCCGGGACCACCCGAGCTGGTGGCGTGACATACTGATCATACATTTTTTATCACTTAGACCAACTGATCTTATCTGAGTGTAATTAAAAAGTTTGTAGGCAAACGAGCTTTGCCGCTTGGCTTCATCTGTTGTTTTTAATTTTTAATTAGTATTCTAACTTATATTTTATATGTGAACGTTTGTGAGGGTGGATGTATGTTTGTTACTCTTTCACACAAAAAGCATAAATCGGATTTAAATGAAATTCTGTATACACATAATTTATGATTTGGTTTGATATATAAAAATTGTGTATACCATGATAAATGTAAATCAGCAGGCGAAATCACGTGAAAAATCTAGACCTTGATATACAAGGACAATGAAGGACAATTTTTTTTTTATATGGCTGAAGTAGCAAACGAGCATCCAGTCCACCTGATGTTAAGTGGTCACTGTCGCCCTGTATCAACTACATACAGAACATGTGTTCCATCTGAAGTCAATCACAGATGCGTTGCTACTTCCGAGGACTATGATGGTCGCCTCATATAAAAGTGTGCCTGCAACCACACTCTTCCATCGAAACGCAAGATGTTTCCCAAAAAATAGAAAGTCTCTCAAGAAACTCAAAATATTTTGATATAACAAAAATAACATGTTTAAAGGTAATAGAACCTGTCACCAATCCATCGGTACCATACCGAATCCTTGTCTTATATAAACAGAATTGTTAAAAATATTATGTTCGGGTCTGCGAGGTAAACAGATGCGTTCCAAGTTCTAACTTAGTTCCCCTCTGAGGTTAATTTCAGGTAGGCCACCGATCAGTTACAGATGTATAATTTCATTTATAAATCAGTCTTGCACTAAAAATAAAACTGTATATACAAACAGATTTTCCTTATTTTTATATATTAAGAGTTGTTTGCAGGTATCTCACGATGGTAAAAAAGGTACCGATGTACGAACATTGATTAGGAATTATCGTTTTCTCACTGCGGTTAACCAAGTCTGTGGAATTTGAATGATGTGTTCGTTTCTACCATTTTTATTTATGAGTATTTATAAGTGGAACTATACAGGGTGTAGTCGTTATGTATGCACAGGAAATTATTCCGTAACTATTACAGATATCAAAAAACTTTTAACTCATATCGAAAGTACTTTACCTAACCTAACCTAACCTAACCTAATGAGTTGTGGTGGCAACAACGGTCATTGCACTTTACCTGCCTTAACAACTAACCATAATGTACGTCAATGAAATATGACTATTAGGCACGTGTAACAATTAATTAGCGTTGATTAAAATATTCAATAAATCAGTATGAAATCGTAATTGGTGTGTATCACTTGTGTCTTTCTTTCATACTCCACAAAACCATAAAATAGACACGCACCTACACCCATACACACCTACAGAGTAAAATGAGAATAATAAGTTTTTCAAATAAAACAAGAAGTATTTATTTATTTATTTCTTTCTTTATTGCACCTCTATAAAATAAAAGTTACAATAGGGCAAACTTAATGCCTGATGCCATTTTCTGCCAGTCAACCCTGGGTGGCTAGAAAGTTTGCGGCAGGTGGAAATTTAAGAAACAAAAACAAAATATAAAACGCTTTAAATACATACATAAATACAATTAAATATACACAAACATACAACTATACAACAAAAAAACTAGTATAGTAAGTATCCAACAAACAAACTCTTCAACTTTATAATATTAGTATAAATGATATAGTAGAAAGTAGAATAATTGAAGTTCATTGAAGTTCATTGTACAATAAAAACAAAATTGTTTTCAATTTGTGTAAAAAAAAATAATCATTGTTACATTATTGATTTAAAAATGGCATATTCCAATACAGAAAAGAAGGATATGTTAACAATGCACTACTTATACTAGTCTACTTTTTACTATCTCCTACTAAACGTATGGGAGTGTTTAATGTAAGGTTTTTGGATATATCTCGTTTTATTTTTAAAAAAATATTGTCATTTTACTCATTAGGTAAAGTATTTTATTGGTATCGGTTTAAAGTTTTTTGATATCTGTAATAGTTACGGAATAATCCCCTGAGCACACTTAACAATTACCTACACCCTCTATAGATGTACTGTGTAATAGGGGCTAGTTTACATAGGATACTTATAATCGACCAGTGGATAAATCGTAAAGAGTGTGATTATCATACTTTTCAGGAGTGGCAGGGTATCTCATATCGGCTTTTTAAAGCTGAAGGAGATGAGATGAGATGATGATGAGATGGGATGATGATGAGATGAGATGATGATGAGATGATGATGAGATGAGATGAGATGATGATGAGCAAATGAGATGGCAACTTAATGGCGAGCGGTCCCTAACTTTAGACATCTGCAATTAATTTTTAAGATATGAGCCCTACCTCATGTTGGCCACAGATGGTGCTTCCAAAGAACTGTATGAAACGTCGTGGATGGCCCAAGATGGCCCTCGCGAATAGCAAAGCGATTCTATATGAAGTTCTATAAAGATGTCCATGGGCGGTAGCGACCACCTACCGGTGGACTGCATGCTCATTTGCTACCTTCATATTTAAGTTGCGTTCGGAAATGGTCCGACCTGAAAATCAGTGCCGGGGTTTAACCTCAGCTTTTACTGAGCTCCGGAACCTTTTCATGGGCTTTTGCTGCAGCACTTTATATCATAAATTAGATTAATTATAATTATTATTGTTATCTCTTCTTTTTGTATGTTTGTTTTATTTGTTTTTTTTTCTTGTGTTGTGTCTTATGCTGTGAAATAAATGTGTTATCTATCTATCTATCTATCATATTTCAACCTTATAAAATAGGTGTGGCTGTTGTGTTTTCGGAGTCGACCCTTAAAAAATTTGAACACCTGAAATTCTACATACACGTTTAGTTTTCATGAAAATGCCTGATTGGTCAGTAAGGTTCTGAATGTGGCAGACGCCACTATTCAAATATCCCTAATAATAATGTTATCAAATGAAAATTTTCTGATCAAAATACAAAAAATAAAATAATAAAACTGGCTTAAAATTCCGTTAATCATTAGTACTTGATACTTACAATCGAAGAGCAGAGTATCTGCGATGCCACGTGGTCTCCCACGGGTGCCTGGCGGCGAGCTTTGTCGGCGCATCAAAGGACACGCGCCGTCGCCACACGGCGAGCGATTGGAGCGGTTTTGAGTTGAGTTGCATTTTGGAAATCGAGTTTGTGTATCGATTTTTGGTATGTTGGTAACGTATTGGTTTTTATTTTAACGTATTGTTTTTGGTATTTTTTAGTGTGTAGGAATTTATTCTTTAATATATGTTTTAAGATATGTAAAAATTCAAAGTTTTTGACAGAAAAAAGTCCAGCACTTTGCACTTGCCAACGTGGTGAACAATGTCCTTAAAACTCATTCATTTTGAGAGAAGACCATTGCCTAGCAGTGGAACAAGAAAGGGTACACGACCGATTTGAAAATTTATTTTTTACATTTCTAACCCACATTTTTTTTCTGGGCGTAAAAAAAGCGTTTTAAGGCTAAAATGAAGAGATGGGTACCAGTGTCGTCTGTAACACCACCACTGTGATCATGTATGCCAAACGCTGTGGCAATTAGTAAAAACTCTATTTATTTAATATTTATAATTGGTAAATAAATAGGGAAGGCTACGTCCAAATTCCAATGGACTTTCTGAATGGGTAAATATATAGTGTCAAAGAAAAAAACTTGATTTAATATCAAAGAAAATATACTGCATAAATAAATAATTATAATTCCATAAGTTGATAAAAAATGCTATGCAATAGCTTTGCTGCAACAATCCCCGAGTACCGCACGTTTTTTTTTTTTAAATATGGATCAAAATAGTAGCAAAAGAGCATGCAGGTTAGTGGTCACAGTTGTCCTTAGACATCTGTAATCAACTCCAGATTTTATTTGAGGGTAGTCACAGACAAGCTCTAAGGGCTAATTTGAAATGCCTCATATGTCTCTTACACCCTTGAAACGAGCACACAGCGATATTACACTACTGTTATTTAAATGGATGTGATGGTATTCGGAGTCGGATAGAGAGTTCTACCACCTTTAAAATGTATGTACGTATTTACATATGTATTCCATGCATAGCTAAATACTTAATCTAGGCTGGTAATATACCCAAAGAAATTATATATAACGAAGTGGGCGTGACGTCAGAAAACAGTATCTTCATTACTATCCATTCTCGATTCTTCTTCGATTTATTCAAAGTTGAGGCGGTCTGATCGCTTTGTCGGTTGAACAAGAATCTTTTCATCTGCGGGTATGGGTGCTCTTATAATAAAGTTGGGTGAGGTGAAAATAACAAATTTATGGAGGGTAGACTAAATTATCATCATTAGAAATCTCTAAATATTGCTAATTTCATAAACAAACAATTTTAGATCTATAAACTAACCAAAGTAATATTTTTTGGTAAACTGTTTTTCATAAATACGCGGTGGCCGCCGACATATAGAATACATACACATAATACGAAGATACATTCGTTTTCAATCAACATTCGTTTTTGCACAAATATCTCGACTATGCCATTCACTCAAGCTCAACATCGATTCGTGCATCTCGAATAATTGTCAGTTTTTATCGATATCTCGACTCGATTTAGAAGTTCCAGCTTTGACACGTACCGAGAAGCGGTTTTTCGGATCGATGCCAACGGATGTAATGTTATGTACGATACATTTACTAATTCGACGAAGTTTTTGGATGGAGCGATTCTTAAAAACCGATAATTGCGATGTCAATTAGGTCTGGGTTGTGCGTCGTTTGGTGTTTGGCGAATTTTTTGGTTTAGTTAATACTTTTTAACATTTGTGTTGTAAACAGGTTTTTTTTTAATCCAGCTATTGTCTTATCTGCGTAATTGAACTAATAGTTGAATAAGTATATGGCTTTTCTTAAGTTTTATTTTTTGGCGTCGTTATGCATACTAGGTTGAGCCTATTGGCTATTGTAACAGATGAGTGACTTAAGTGGAATACACTTCTTGCTCTACCGTTCTTGTCTAAGTTTTTGTTTTGGCGTCATTATTATTATAAGGTTAAGCTTTGGTAATCTGTACTGTAAGGTGATAGAACACGTTTGGGTCGATTGGAGAAGGATCACCGCGGTACCTAATTCTAAGCATTTTTTTTGTTCAATTGAAGTAGCAAATGAGCATGCAGTCCATCTGATGGTAAGTGGTCTCTGCCGCCCAAGGACATCTGTGAGCAACTTCGTATGGAACATGGGTTCTATCTGAAGTCAATCACAGATGCGTTGCCACTCTCGAGGACTATGGTGGTCGCCTCATATAAAAGTGTGCCGGCAACCACACCCTTTCATCGAAACGCAAGAAATGATTCACGGTAGAATTAGGCGGTGGTACTGCCTCGGTCGAACTATACTGGTTCTACCACCTGTCACAAGCACGAAACAGTTTTTGTGTGTTTCAAACATTTGGATTGTCACAGATCCTAGGTGTGGTGACGACTGGTAGAAACCCCACTCGGAAGTCCCTTGTTAAGGCGTGGACTTCAAGGCTAATAGATGGATGGATTTTCTAGCACGTTGACAAAACTAAACGCAGTATAAACTTGCTCAGTTTTTGACGTGATGTGAGGCTCTGCTATGCTGTCATAGTAAATGAGTTTTCTTTACAAAGGCACAAGATGCTTGATCATGTTAATAAAGGCCGGAAATTAGCTCGGTTAATGAATACCTTAGTGAAACATCCTGTTTTATGTAATACAGGAATCAGGAAAGTAAATGAGCCTGCAATTCACTATGGTAAGTTGCTGTTGCCAAAGACAGAAGTCTATTTAGAATATATCAAAATGCTTCTTCCAAGGACACGTGAGAAGTCGATATACTTCATGAAAGTTGAGGATAGCCGTGTTTAGATTCCAGAAGCAGTACTACACACAACAGTTCGACCCAAAAGTTTTCGAACAATTTTACCAATTGGGTAAAAGGGTTCTGGTTAAAAAGGTCCTTAGTTAAACCAACGAATGCATGGGCGTGATTACAGATGTCCATGAGCAGCAACGGCAAAATATTGTCAAACTAGTGAATCCCGCAGCTTCGCCCGCTTTATCAAAAATCGATTGTCCCGTTTCCTATCGGATGTTTTCCCACAGTAAAAAGTAGCCTATATATTAATACAAAGTATCAGCTAACCTCCTATCAAATTTTATGAAAATCGCTCCAGCCGTTTACACGTGAAGAAGTAACAAACATATACACTTACAAACTTTCGCCTTTATAATATTAGTATGATAATAAATATTATTGTATGACTAGTATGATTGCTTGTTTGCTATTTTTATATTAGGTAGGTATTTAAAAAAAACACGCTTTTTTTAAAACAAAATATTTTTTTTATTCACACTATTATTAATTTGTATTCATTGAAATTTTTAACACTATTTTCTTAATTTAAATTCATTTAAATTTATTTTCTATTTTTTAGTTCGGTTTTCTATAAAAAGCGTGTTTTTTAGTTTTTTTAAACTATTACTTATTTTCTACTTTTTAGTCAAATTAAAAAATGGAATAATTTTATCAAATTAGTGTATTGTAATCGGTCCTCAATAAATCTACAAAGTTTGAACGAAATCTGGCCGTTTAAAGTGGGTCAAAATCGTGCCCAAAGAAGTCGGTTACAAACATACAAACAAACATACAGGTGAAGCTAATAAAAAGCTAATAAAAAAGTGTCCAATCTTTATTGACATTATTGACAATATTAAAACCAAAACACATCAATGTGTACTGCAATTGTGCAAAGTTATTGATTATTAATAATACAAAAATAAGCGACGGTGATGCTATTGGATACTAACGACAAAAAACATTATCGTCTTAACTCTAGTTAATAGTAAGTTTTAAGCGAAATTACAGGGCTTTTGTTATATGTGTGGTCTGTAGACTAGATAAGCTGTTAAGAGCACGAAAGTGAAATGACTATTAAATTCGGATTTTGTTAAAGATGTTTCATTATTTTTTTATGTTATTATTTTACACTAGTTGACCCGACGAACTTTGTTCTGCCTAAAAGTCAAAAATCTAAAATTATCGATGTTCCTCCACTATATTTATGCATGTATTATACATAAAAACCTTCCTCTTGAATTACTCTATCTATTAAAAAACCTACATGAAAATCCGTAGCGTATTTTTGACTTTAGGCGGATCGAAGTTCGCCGGGTCAGCTGGTAGAAATAATAAGCGGCACAATACTGAGAATCAAGCGGAATAACAGCATCTATATTGGTTCATCATTTACTTCACCAGGAATCGTTGCTTGTATACAAATAAACAGTTTTCATTATAGGTGCAATTTTTATACCGCCCGCATTTATCGCGTCCACTCTTCACTTGTACCACACACCAACCAGTTACCTACAGGAAAGGCAACTCGTTGCTATGGATTTTAAATAGTGATAGGTATCGGTTGCGTAGGCGCAGGCTGTATCTAATCAATTTGAATACTATATAGGTACGTGCCTGAGTGCTGGTGCACTAAGTTCAAACGTTTCTATGGGGAGTAGTGAACGATAAGAGTCCAGTGTTAAAGAGGATTTTCTATATACTAATCACCCGTCGCAACGGTCGAAATTCGACCGTAATTCAACTCTAAAACTAAACTTGATATTGTCCAAAGTATTTCCTAAATTCAATTTTTATTAATTTTCAAGTTATTTTAATACACCCGAAAGGTAAAAAGAGGTTTAAGGGACAAAGCTGTATTTAAAATCAATAAGGGGTATTTTGACAAAGACATCAGACATTCTTCACGTTCTGTGTTTTCATATTATGTTATATGTTTAATTTCGTTTATCATTTATGTGTTTGTGACAAATGCACAGTAGTGTGTAATATGTTTTTAGTTGATTTTATGTACGTTATATGCCTTATATGAAAAAATATTAACATCTGCACTTCTTCTCTACGTCCACTATAACCGTGCAAAATTTCATACTAATCCGTCACGTTCTCACTTATCACGTATTAATATATGATTATTAGATATGTACACATGGACTTTACGATTCTTAAATCCATACGTGTTCTTCTAGTGGCCAATATTGAAGAAGTTATCGCATTAAGAATTTATTAGGAGAAGGCTCACGTAGCCCATAATCTTTTGGCTATAGCCTTAGCCTTCCCTTCCCACTCTTAAGTAAAATCAGCCAGTTTTACAGCCTGAAATATGATTGTAGAAATTAAGCAGTATGACTGGTATTGGTGGTACTTAGAAAGCGTTTAAAGCGTTTTTGTTACTTTATTATTTTATAGTCAATCTTTAAAAATAGGGTATCAAGTCCTCGCTATCGTAATTAAAACACGTCATAATCACTCTCACATCTCATCCCATCACATCATCTCATCATCTCATCACATCTCTCATCACAAAAATCAGTTACGATAACGTTCTTGCTTTGCACCTCCCACATCCGCTTAGCAAGCTATAGTTCGTCGTCAACCTATTATTGACCCACTGCTGGGCACGGGTCTTCTCTCAGAATGAGAGAGTTTAGGCCATAGTCTACCGCGCTGGCCAAGTGCGAATTGGTGGACTTCACACACCTCCGAGATCTTTTTTTTTTTAAAGAACTCTCGGGTGTGTAGGTTTCCTCACGATGTTTTCCTTCACCGAAAAGCAGTGATAATTAATTTATAATACGCACATGAATCAGTCGTGCGTGCCTACGTTTGAACCTCGGACCTCCCCATCGAGAGGGCAAGTTTCAACCATTAGGCTATCACTGCTCTAAACTAAAGCTATAGTTACTACTATGCAAACATTTGCCCTACATTTCACCCTTTAAGGGTGTATTAAAAAATCTTAATACATGTCTATATCATATTTTTCGTAAAAATAGCAACCGGGCATGCATACCACCTGATGGTCACTGCTGCCCTGGGTGTTTGTGTATTCGTCTTATATGTGTCCACGACACAGGGAAAAAATCTACTGTGGGGCTACACTCATAGCCCCACAGTAGCAGAAAGCGTATTTTTTTTAAACTTCGGTCGAACCAGATTCATTTTACTTTGAAAATAACCGAGTTTTCGAAATTACATGGTTCTAGTAATAGCAATTCAGGCCTAGCGATAATTAGCCAAAAGATATTTCGCTTTAATAGATACCTATATTATGTAGATCCGACTCCACACAGGAAAGTGACATATAACTCAGATTTCAATAGACTCTAATGGTGTCATTGACATCCGTTGCAATTTGCGTTGCTCTCTGAGATTGTAAAGTAGACTTCTGTATGACACAAGTACTATTAAGATCTGAAATCCCGCTCGTAAAGGGTAAAGGTAGAGAGGCTTGTTTGAATTTGTCGAGAGCAAAAATAAAATCAAAGAGTACCTAATACTACGTTGAGGAATTGTATTGTCGTCTTGTCTTAGTGGGTTCAGCTAGGTTAAGGAGAGCTTGTTTATTTTATCTATTTTTCGTAAAGTATCTATCAAGTCAAACGAAGATCCAGACCTCTTGTTACGAACCCTCTCCATCCTTAGACATTGTAGGTTACTCCATATTGAACAGGAATTTTAATTAAAGCCGTTACTAGGTAGGAATAAGTGTGGCGGTGGTACTTCCCCGGTTTAACTACACTGGTTCTACCACCTGGTGGTACTTCAGGTTGAATCCCTTTTCCATATGAAACTGCTTACAGATGTCCATGGGCGGCAGTGACCACTTACCACCAGTTTGACAGGTCGTTTGTTACTTCAATGATACAAACTCACCACACATGGTATGCATCTTGGTGACCTCAGTGTAAATGTTAGACTTTGTCTTTCTCTCGTATTCTCTTTCAAATTCCACGGGAAGTGAGAGTGTAAAGCATACAAATCACTAATGTTTGTTACGGTACATGTTAACTCTTAATTTGCGTGTAAGTCCCGCGTCCACACGTGCGTGTAGCTGTAGTGTGCGTTACTAGGTTGGCTAACTTTAAAGTCTAAAATTACGGGAATCAGAATACTTGCCGCGATCACATGACTTTTAATGGACATTAAAAATATTATTAAATAATCTCTACCTCTAAATACAGGTACCAATTTTAGTAGTAAGATAAAACAAATTTTATTAAATTCCTTAAGTTTACAATAAATTTATACTTTCTGTACTGTTCTTTCAAGGTGGTAGAACCAGTGTAGTTCGACCGGAGAAGTACCACCGCCACACCTATTTCTAGCGTGAAGCATTTCTTGCGTTTCGATAGAAGGGTGTGGTTGCCGGCACACTTTCACATGAGGCGACCAGCATAGTCCTCGTGAGTGGCAACAAATCTGTGATTGACTTCAGATGGAACTCATGTTCTGTATGAAGTTGATGACAGATGTCCATGGTTACAAAATATACATCCCTACATGTTGGTATCCGTAATGTATATTGAAATATCCGTATCAATATACAATGAACAAATTTATATGTACATATCAAGTACGTAAATGCAATACATTTTGAACAGTATGTAATTGTATGTTCTTGGAAGAGCATAAGGGGTCCTATACAAAGGTAGTACCAGTGCAATATATTATAGATCTTGGAGTCTAAATGCGTGCTGACTTCACTGATGAAATTTAGTAAGATACAGTTTAACAAACTCCGCAGTCCTCTCGGAAGCATTAAATACCGGAAGGTTTTAATGCCCCGAAACAAAAAATTATAGCAAGCAAAGATTGTACTCGTAATGCGAAGTGCCATCTAGTCCTAGAAGTAGACTATCCTATCTTCCACGAGACGGTTGGCAACATCAGTCGTAACGCAACTGTCGCTTCACGCGTTGCAACGTCACGCAAGAGGTGTGGATATTATGCTTTAGATATGAAGTTTTTGGGTGGCAACCCATTTATCATGTGGCGACCAACTAATACCTCGGGAGTAGCAACGTATCTGTAGGTAATTGACTTTTGGTAAAACGCCGTTCTTGAAGTTGAATGCAAATGTAATTTAAATTAAAAAAACTAAACAACATATTGTCCAATGTAGCACGAATATTTCTCAAATTCAAATAAATTGTATTAATTTTCAAGTTATTTTGCACGCACCCGTTAAAGGTAAAAACAGGTTTAATTAGCTAAGTTGCATTAAAAATAGCGGGTATTTTGACAAAGACATCTGACATTTTTGACGTTACATATTATCATAAAAGACATCAATGTCTATTTCGTGTATTATTTATGTGTTTGTGTCAAATGCAAGGTAGTGTGTGTGTGTGTGTGTGTGTTTTTGGTTGATTTTATGTATGTTTTATGCATTCTCTGATCAACCCATTATTGGCCCACTGCTGGACACGGGTCTTCTCTCAGAATGAGAGAGTTTAGGCCATAGTCCACCGCGCTGGCCAAGTGCGAATTGGTGGACTTCACACACCTCCGAGACCTTTTTTTTTTAAAGAACTCTCGGGTGTGTAGGTTTCCTCACGATGTTTTCCTTCACCGAAAAGCAGTGATAATTAATTTCTAATACGCACATAAGTCAGTGGTGCGTGCCTGGGTTTGAACCTCGAACCTCCCGATCGAGAGGGCAAGTTTCAACCATTAGGCTATCACTGCTCTTTTTTTTTGCATTATTAAAATAATATTAGCATTACGTGCCTGTTCGGTTCAACAACTTTAACCGTGGTAATTTCATACTCCTCCGTCCGCGGCAAGTATCATCAAGTATTAAGAACAGATCACAAATTTTTGCTTCACGTATCAATATATGAATACTAAGAAAGGATATATTTAGGAGTTAAGATTATCTTAGGTACCAAACATACCCATTCATTGGAGATGTGATGTGATAGCTCGATAATTTTGTAACAGAGGCAAAAACTATGAACGCCTTTACTTAGTGTCATATACGAGGTATAATGTCTGCTGGAATAAATGATTCATTTTAAATATTAACAAACTATAAAACAGGTTTGTCTGTATGTAATACAGCTTAAAAACATTATGCCTTTTAGTTTATTCATAGTGGCAACACCAAATACTTATAAATGTAGTAGATATGGTAGAACCAGTGTAGTCCGATCGGGGAAGTACCATCGCCACACCTATTTATAGCGTGAAGCATTTCTTGCATTTCGATAGAAGGGTGTGGTTGCCGGCACACTTTCACATGAGGCGACCTACGTCCTCAGGAGTAGCAACGCATCTGTGATTGACTTCATATGAAACCCATGTTCTGTATGTAGTTGATTACAGATGTTCAAGGGCAGCAGTAACCAATTACCAGGAGGACTGCATGCTCGTTTGCTACTTCAGTACGATAAAAAAAAGGTATTTTGCTATTTATGGTATAGTTCCACCAGGATGGTAGCAGCGCTACATTTATTTCTAAAGTTTAGCAGTTCTTGCATTTGAAAGATGTGAAAGCCAGCTGACTTTTATACAAGGCGATGATCATATATATCATCATTAGTCCTCAGAATAAGTAACGCACCTATAGTCGGATTCTGGTACAACTTTTGTCGTACATGGACTGATTATAGCTGTCTATGGACGCCAGAGCATCCGCTAGAATATTTTCGTTTGATATTTCAATCTATAAAATAATCAAGTAGGAATTCTTCCTTGTAACAGGAACGTAAAGAATTATAACTGTTTTAAACATTTATAAAGCAGACGTTAATATGAAACATTCCAAGATTTCTAGGTTCTAAAGAGGAGCGACAAATCTGTGATTAACCTTAGATAGAAACGTGACCATGTTATTATCACCTACATATCAGTTGCACTGCATATTTTTATGCTATTGCATAGCTTAAATTCCGTAACGAAAAAAACCTAACATCCCACGACTCCGCCTACCATGTTGCGAAGCCGAGCGTTCGCTTATCGTGTACCAATGTATGGTACGACAGCACGAAGCTCGCACGGATCGAAACGGCTGCTCGGAAATCGGACGAATATGTAAGCAGCTCTTTGTTAGAAAGTATATAGTATCAAAGAAAAAAATCTGCATAAATAAATAAATTATAACTGCATAAGTTGATAAAAATGCTACTTTACTTTTACCTTTATACCCCAAGTGATACTTCCAATACCACGCTAAGACATCGAACTAGAAATAACTGTATCTGTAAATGTTTCGGCAAATCGTGGGCAAAGTCAGGGGCATAAGTTAGTGTCTGAATAAGGGCAGACAAGGTATAAATAAATACAAATGGAGGCTACTGGCGCCACGCTCGCCGCCGCGCGCGCTTCTCTTATTGCCAGTGTGTGGACATGGGTGGGGTGGAGTCGGTGGTTTTATTATATTCATGTAATTTTACCTCCCAACATGGTACTCATAGACGTATAACAAATAAAAACTGCACATAACGATAAGTCTCTAAAATATGATAAAAATAAATCTGTGACATAAAATATTTAAGTTACTTATTATAAATACTATAAATCTGAATTTGTGAGGATGTACATAGGTATATATGTGTGTTTGTGTCTCTTACACGCACACCTACTGCTTGAAGATTCCTGAAATTTGCACACTGATAGTTTATGATCTACGTTAACGAATTAGAACTCATTACTTCGGTAGACGTGACCTAAGCGGGCAAAGAAGAGAGAATGATCTAGTCCTTCATAATGCCAAGTACGTGGGATGTACCTACTACATAGAGGAATCTATATATATATGCATCTTATTTTACTAGTTATAACTATATCAGCATATTATGAGGCAATGTAGAAGTCTGTGTTCAAGACAAAATTAGTTTAAAATCATAGTTCCAAATATATAAAATTGTTTATAAACTTTTTCTGTGAAAAAATACTAGTTTAATTATTTTAAAAGCTTTTTATTTAACTTGAAATGTAAGTATGATATACATACTATAGGTATTCAAATATTGTGAACTGAATATATTATAATAGAAACTATTGTGATATTTTAGGCCTACGTTTAAGTGTAATTTATAATATTTTTCGATACAAGCGTCGTCTCCATTCCACCCGCTGTCACTTGTAGGCTTATCGGATTTATAAACGCAATATTGTATTTGTATAAAAACAATGGCCTTATTATTGTTTCCGAGTCGTGTAGACGGCATCCATTTGCTTTATTTCGTCCACTACATTCGCTAAAAAGTCGATTTTGGCAGAACCTGCCTTTTTGTTGTTACACTTTGGACCAAAACGGACCCTTCGCATAACTTTTATTCACAAAGTTATAAGATTCAATTTTATTGGCGCCAAACGCCATCTTGAAATGTTTAAGATTATTCGATTCGGATAGCAACACTGGTGATCTTTTAATTTTTTGCCACAGATTAGAAAACATTTGCTTCATTCTGTCAACTTTTTTTCTTAATTCTTCAAATTGATTTTCGATTCGTTTAGTAACTTTAATCCATCGTAGTACTAATTCAGCTGCAGGCAGAATATAAATATTTATTATTATTTAGTAGACTTATTTTTTTTTTATTTTCAATAAAAGACTGCAGGGATGTTATATTAATAACCCTACAGAGTTAAAGGTAATAATTTTATAATCCTACACAATTAAACAAGAATTTATTGGTAAATTGTTAAAGTACCTATGGCTGGCGACCACAGAGAAGACTGGACTCCCCTACTACAGGTTAATAATAAACATACCAGGGGAGATCCCATACATTGTATAACTAACCCATTATTGTTAATAAAGGTTTTTTTTATTTTTGATTTGATTTTGATAATTAGAATGAGAATAGTTCGACCAGGTTCTTATCTGGTCGAATTATTCTCTATGTACCTACTGTATGTGTGGCAGTGCACTTGCACTGCCACACATACATGTTCTGGTGAAAGGGTGTGTTCGCCGAATTACTTTAATATGAGGCGACCATCTTATATCACGGAAGAAGCAAGGTATCTGAGATTACATTGTATTGTGATTTACTTCAAATAAACCCCTGTTCTACTCGTATATTAAGTTGCTTTAGAATACAAATAGTGAACGAGCATGCCATCCACCTGATAGCAAGTGGACACTGCTGCCCATGGACATCTGTAATCAACTACATACAGAACATGGGTTCCATCTGAAGTCAATCGTTGCCACTTCCGAAGACTATGATGGTCGCCTCATGTGAAAGTGTGCCGGCAACCACACCCTTCTATCGAAACGCTAGAAATGCTTTACGCTAGAAATAGGTGTGATGCCTATGAACATCTGTTAGCAACTTCATATATAACATTGATTTTATATTTAACAAATATCCATGGGCAACAGCATCCACTTTGTTGCTACTTCAATCATATACAAAATCCTAATTGCAATTTACTGCGCGTAAAGACGACTTAATATCGATCTCTTTCACGATCACCTAGTGCGCCCAGCCTTATACCACCCTGCCAGTTGTGGCGGCTCTCCTTTATTATTTCAATAAATATAAATCGAGTCTCGAACACGCTTCCACCTGTACACCGACGCTGTGCAAGAGAATTTATACATCAAAGAGTTTAAACATCGGAGAATTCACTTATTTTTTGTCACGACTTTGGTGAGTGAATGATAGGTATTGTTTTTGTTAGCTTTATTCGGACATTTACTTAAGTAGGATTAAAGTATAATATAAACTTTTTGATCTATGTTCTAAATTTCACGTGAAGTAATTTAATTAATGTTTGTTATAGTATATTGTTAAATTAAACGTGATGTTTTTTTTTCAGTTAAGAATGATACTAATATTATAAAGGCGAAAGTGTGTGTGTATGTTAGTTACTTTTCACGTCTAAACGGCTGGAGCGATTTTCATAAAATTTGGTAGGGAGTTAGCTGATACTCTGGATTAACATATAGGCTAATTTTACTGTGGGAAAATATCTTATTCCCACGGGACAATCGATAGATCGATTTTTGTAACGCGGGCGAAGCTGCGGGGTTGAGCTAGTCTCATATACCTAATTTTCTTCCAATCTACTGTGTAGAAGCATGGTGGAGTATGTATTAAGTTGATTTGAGTTGAGTTTCCAGTTTTGGAAATGGACAATAACTTTCTAAAACCCGGCAATGCGTTATGGAAATGATTATTCAATTTTTATTTTACAAAAAAAAACTAATATATTATTTGCACAGGTGAAAAACGTACTTAATATATTATTTAAACAGATGAAGAAAGAAGCAATTATTGCACTAAATGAGATAAAATATTTCGTTTGCGACTTATAAACTAGTGCTCTCATGAAAAAGTAGACAGAGAGAAAGTACTATTTTATTACAGGAATATAACAGGTAATTCATTTCTACAAACAAGGACATTTTAAACACACAGAGTTCTAAAGCATACACAAGGAAAACACGGCAGCAACACCTCATTATTTCATCAAATCATTAAAATTGCTTTGTTGACATCTTTTAGGCTTTGCGACCATTGAGTTTTACTCGGACTACGCCATTTTGCATCAATAATAAACACCCCAGTTTTCTTGAACAGCACTTAACCCTACCGCGGCAACCCCTCATCTATAATTCTACGTCCCTGTGGCGTCAATGTCACGCCTCCACTACCTATTTAGTACAACAAAACTAACACAGTTGTGAAACAACGAAAAAAGCACCTTAAAAGTCGTTAAACACAGCCTAATACAGCATGGAAAGGACGCGTGTAAAAGCACACGCATTCAAAGATTCTGATGCACATGCAACCCTTTATTACGAGGAAATAAGGTCCAAGTTAATGTCGATAAAAGAATGCATAACTAAGGTGACAATCTGACGCCATATTGGTTTAGTGCGGGAGGGGTGGGGTGTCTAATAAGAGGTTTATACTAGTTTAATTGGCTTGCTACGACGAAAACTTAATACGGGTAAGGAAAATCAATATGCGTGTTTTATTCAGAGGCAAAGGAAGTTTGGGTGTTTTCTCTATCGAGTTTCACCCCGTAAGGCCGTTATACACGACGAATCTTTTATTACATTCTTTTTTATATAAAATTGAAGTGAATACTATCGAAATAAATGTTTTTATATAGAATAGAAGTAGCAACTACCATATGGTCCATTTCATGGTACATTTGGTATGTATTTGAAGGTGGTAGAACCAGTGTAGTTACACCGGGGAGGTATCACCGCCACACCTATTTCTATCGAAACATTTCTTGCGTTTCGATGGAAGGTTGTGGTTGCCGGCACAGTCAATCATAGATGCATTGCTACTCCTTAGCAATGCATCTATGATTGACTTCAGATAGAACCCATGTTCGGTATGAAGTTGATTACAGATGTCCATGAGCGGCAGTGACCACTTACCATTTGGTGGACTGCATGTTCGTTTGCTACTTTAGTCAGATAAAAAAAAAGTCTCATATAAAAGTGCTAAGCTGGCGGCCACCACACCCTTCCATCGAAAAGCAAAAACTGCGTCACGCTAGAAATAATCTAAATGATTGTAAATTTGGTATGTATTTAAAGGTGGTAGAACCAGTGTCGTTCGACCGGGGAAGTACCACTGCCACACCTATTTCTACCGTGAAGCATTTCTTACGTTTCGATGAAAGGTTGTGGTTGCCGGCACACTTTTATATGAGGCGACCATCATAGTCCTAATATTAGACACGATATTTACTTCGTCTATGTAAGCCCTATGGCCTATGAATATTGCAGTCAACATTGGTAAGTATAAGTCAATCGTAATTACAGGGTTAAAGTTAGTGCTGAGTTGCTTTTAACTTCGGCTTTCTTTTGTATTTTGTACTTAGGTATATTGAATTTTAGTCTATTATTATCGATGCTTATGAATATTATACATATAAGATTATATCTTAGGGTCTTGGAAAATAAACAAATGTGTTGCTTCTGAAAATAAGAAACGACATTTCAAGTTTATTGTTCCACCAATTCTATTTTTCCTCACAATATTTATTCTGAAGTTTTATAATTAGACAGGCACAACAAATAAAAAAAAAACAACTAATTAATTAAAGAACACCTATTTTCCCTATATACATGTCGGCGGGACACCGCGTATTTATGAAAAGCACTTCGCCGAAAATAATTATTTTAGTTAGTTTAAAGATCGAAAATTGTTTGTTTATTAAATTAGCAATATTTAGTGATTTTTAGAATTGTAATTTAGTTTACCCTCCATATATTTCTTATTGTCACCTCACCACACATTGTTATAAAAAGGCGAGCGCCTGCCGGTAGAAAAAGATTCTTGTTTAACCGTCGAAGCGATCGGACCTCCTCAAGTGTGAATAACTCGAAGAAATTTACTCCCGTGTTTTACTTGAAATCTTCAAGAAATGGACAGTAATGAAGATCCCTCGACTTTCCTGACGTCACACTTCACGGTATCACTTCGTTATACATATAATTTTTGAAGGGTTAACCTATTTTGGCTAATTGAGAAAACCCCAATATAGATGTTTGTGATTCATTATGTTAAATGGTCACTGCCACCCATAGATCCATGTCCATATCGAACCGAAAATGGATAGGAATCATATCATACTAATATTATAAAGGCGAGAGTTTGTGAGTGTGTATGTTTGTTACTTCTTCACGCGTAAACGGCTGGAGCGATTTTCATAAAATTTGGTAGGGAGTTAGCTGACACTCTGGATTACACCACCAGGCCGCACGCACCACTGATTTTTCATAAAATTATGTGCGTATTAATTAATTGTCACTGCTTTTCGGTGAAGGAAAACATCGTGAGGAAACCTATACATCCGAGAGTTGTTAAAAAAAGTTCTTGGATGTGTGTGAAGTCCAGTATTCGCACTTGGCTAGTGCGACGGACTATGGCCTATACTCTCTCATTCTGACCTATGCCCAGCAGTGGGACAATAATGGGTTGAGGAGGGCAAACGAGTCTGCACTCACCCTGATGGTGAGTCGCCATTGCTGCACATGGAAATTGGTTATAATCTCGGTTGGCTACAGATACTACTAACACCAAGGAACAAGTTGGAACGCTTTGAATTAGTATGCTGACCTTACCACCACTTTGTGACCACTGCTGCTATAAGGCAGAAATAAGTGTAGTGGTGGTGGTGGTTGAGCAGGGATAGCCTAATGGTTGAAACTTGCCCTCTCAATCGGGAGGTCCGAGGTTCAAATCCAGGCACGCACCACTGATTCATGTGCGTATTAGAAATTAATTATCACTGCTTTTCGGTGAAGGAAAACATCGTGAGGAAACCTATACACCCGAGAGTTCTTAAAAAAAAAGTTCTCGGAAGTGTGTGAAGTCCACCAATTCGCACTTGGCCAGCGCGGTGGTCTGTGGCCTAAACTCTCTCATTCTGAGAGAAGACCCGTGCCCAGCAGTGGGACGATAATGGGTTGACGACGAAGTGTAGTGGTGACGCTTACAGAGTTGAACTACACGAGGTTTTATTCCAAAATGGAAAAATGAGAATAAATATTGCCATAATGTCAACATATTGAATGACGTAATTAACTACAAATAAATTGTAATCAATATATAGTATAAAACAAAGTCGCTTCCCGCTGTCTGTCCCTATGTTTGCTTATATCTTTAAAACTAAGTTACAGATTTTAATGCAGCTTCTTTAAAAGATAGAGTGATTCAAGAGGAAGGTTTGTATGTATAATACGTGCATAAAATAGTGTAGGAACACTGATAGATTTAGGTTTTTGACTTTTAGGCGGAACTAATTTCGCCGGGTTAGCTAGTGTCCTTATAATAAAAACTTAATATAATTTCATAGCAATTTATTTTACCTTCCTTCCTCAGGTGTTCAGTACCGTAACAAAACAATTAATATCAATAACTTTGCGCCATAAAGTTACGCACAATTCGCATATTGATAGTTAATGTCAAACCCTTCCAAGAACCTCATTGGCTAACCAATTTCGCCTTCGAAGCGCGGGTGGTCCACTAAATAGGAAACGATGCGGTCAATTACTAGTTGACTGCACAATTAGCGGGTCAACGGAGATGATGGGTTGCCGGGAATTGGCGTTGATGACGTTCGATTTGCATAACATACAGTTTTAATTCATTTTAGGGTTCCGTACAGAAGGGGTGATAACAGAAACTGTTTAAGACTTCGCTGTACGTCTGTCACTAGGCTGTATCTCATGAAGAGGCGACTAAAAGGGGCTTCCGGGGTTGCGGGCGGCTAGAGTGGGAGCTCGAACCGTTCGGTCAGGCGACCCCGGGAAGGACGGCGGTATGTGTGGTCGCATACCGTCGTAAAGACTAGACGGAGCGATGTGCCCAGTCGCCTTATTGGGAGGAGACCGACAGGGCATCACGCTCAGAGAATTCCGGTTGCGCCCCTTTGGAGTTCCCGGAGTCCTCATTTGTAGGTAGTGGGGGGGGGGGGTTAGTTCGGTAAAAATCCCACATAACCCTACGTCGCTCCCACGGCGTAGGGCACCTTTTGAAGGTTTCCCCTCCGAGAACAAAAAAGGCTGTATTCAAAGTCATTAACCGTGATAGCTCGAAACTTATTTTTTTGCTGTTTTTTATAAGTATCTAGTAGACCATTGTGCATGAATAATACATAAAAACCTTCCTCTGGAATCACTCTATCAATTAAAAAAACTACATTAGAATACGTAACGTAGTTTTACAGATCTGAGCATACATAGGGACAGACAGCACGAAGCGACTTTTATACTATGTAGTGATGGTACAGAACCCTGTGTGCGTGACTTCGACTTGCGAATGGCCGGATTTCTTTAAAGAAATATATAAAATAGCATGCGGTGCATTTGATTTGGTCCGTAGTTCGTTCGACCGAGGAAGTGTCACCATCGCACCTATTTCTAGCGTGAAGCAGTTTTCGCGTTTTGGTGTTACGGTGTACGGTTGATGTTTATATGAGGCGACGACATTAATTCTCGGTAATAGCAACGCATCTGTGACCATATTCCGTCAGATGTCGAAGACCGGCCGGCAGTAGTCATTTACCATGAGGTGGTCTGCATGCTCGTTTGCTGCTTCAATGTAATAAAAAAACTATGAAGTTATAGTTTTATTGGTGGCAGTGACCACTTACCATTCGATGATCTGTAACGTTTGCTGCTTCATGATTTTAAAAAATACCCTATAAGTTGGGTGCTCTATCCATGAGGCAATAAATTAACCACCTTTAAGATACCAATTTTAACTTCGAGACACTAAATTCCTATACCATGCTAATTTGCAATGGACAAATTGTACAGCATTAGCTAGCTTTTGTCAAACGTCCCTACAAATTTGTACGACTAACAGCATCAAATCCTGTGTACACATTCTACTGGATACATTTAATCTAAAACAGATTTCACATAGCTAGTTACATTACTTACTTACATTATTATAGCAAAAAAAGAAGCAGATATCTTTATTAACCGTTTCGTTCCTAACTCTTCATTAATCCTAAATTAATGTATACTAGATACCATAGGTTCTCTATGGTATCTAATATACCATACAGAACATGCCAACCATAGTTTAGAGAAGTGATATCCCAATGGTTGAAACTTGCTCTCTCGATCGGGAGGTCCGAGGGCGAAGTTCAAACCCAGACGCACCACTGATTTTTCTAAAATTATGTGAGAATCGGAAATTAATTATCACTGCTTTTCGGTGAAATAAAACATCGTGTGGAAACCTACACACCCGAGAGTTCTTTAAAACAAAAAAGTTCTGGGAGGTGTGTGTAGTCCACCAATTTGCACTTGGCCAGCGCGGTGGATGGCCTAAAACTCTCTCATTCTGAGAGAAGTCCTTGCCCAGCAGTGGGACAATAATGGGTTGTCCGTGGGTGGCAGTTACCATTGTTTGCTGCTTTAATCTTTTTAAAAAAATATTTTTATGAGGACTTATGTGGTCGCGTCATATATAATAGAAAGAGGTGCGGTGACTATTGGCAAAAAGCTCTAATAGCGGATGCCTATGTCCTTTAACATCTTGGTGCTATCAAAGGGGACTGCTTTCTTCTAAATAGTCAAGAATTACTTCTCTATAAGCCATTTGCCCTAATAAGATCATCCGTTGGACCTTTAACCAATCTTATTTTTGTTCTACAGCTGAAGAAGATTCCCCATCTGACCCCTTCTTTTTCTGAAAGGACTCTCTTTGTTTGAGCTAATTACCTGTGTGGTTGATTACATTTCACAGAATTTTTCTTCTCACGAAGTAAAATACTTCGCCATTTAAGCACTTTATTTATTTTCCAATATACATATACATAACTTTAACAGATCAATGGACATAATAAAGAAAACATTCTAAATTGTAATCAGCGCAAACTAGATACATTAATTCATACAATTTTGACGCCTTAACACAAAATTATCAAATAATCTCGCACTGATATCTCTAAATACAAGACTAAGGCTATTCACAGAAAACCCTTTCATAATACACGTACTAGAAATCTAATACTTTAGAGTAGATTAAATTCTACACTTTAAACCTCAGTTGGAGCAAGAGAATTCCAATAAAACCTAAGGCGTATTTGGCTCTGCAGTGCGGACTGTCAAAAGCCGGGTCGCATTCACCCTCAACCCTCAAGTGTCCGTAACACTCACCCCCATCACCCCGCCCGACACCCGACTGACCCTTGGATAGCGTTACCATTTTAGTGCGGTCTTACTTAAGAATGCGAGAAACAAGTGAGGAATGTGTGAGTTTTCTGTTGCTTGAACAATGTACATGTTATCATTTTAGTGCGCTGTTTCTTGAGAATTTGAGGAAGGTGTGATGAATGTGTAAATTTTATTTTGCTTGGACATCAATGCCCACATAAAAAAATTAAGATAAGTGAATTTATGATTACTTTTTTACTGCCATTTAATAACATTAACGCCATTAATAACATTAACACAATTAATGCCATTTACTAACATTTATAAAATATTTTTTCTTAATGATAAAATTAATTTAAATACAATTATGTTTGCGTAATTTATACGTAATATTGTTTTGACTGAACTTCGCGAATTTAGAGACATAATTTAATGTATGTGAATAGTTTATAATTATATGGTGTTCCTTATCAGAAATAAATAGCACCAGCCTGTGAAGTATTTCAAATACAAAACATTCGCTATTGTCAGACATTATTATATCAAGATCGTTTAGTTACCAAAATAACTTAAAAAGCAACAAATTTAATAAAAGCTTAAAAACAACGGCCAACAGCTCATAGCGATTAGTACATTAAGTTTATTAATATTTAATGCCCCAAATGTAAGTTTTCTAGTGCTACAAATCTAGGCTTACGAGCTCGAGTTTATTTCTTACACTTAAGCGAGTATGTATACTCGAATTATGTTATCTTCGAGAATTAGTAGTAGTATCAGCTGGACACTAGGTGTGGCTATGGCGACGCCGGTGAAGCGCACAAGGCGGCGGACTCGGCTCTAACAACGTAATATAGAGGCAGCGACTCGCAACGATTACCCTTGAGAGCTCTCAAGAGCGGGATTAGCACTCAAAGATCCTCAGCCTACGTAAAGCTTTTATATTCACGTAAGACCATTTTAGAACCGGGTACTTTAAAATAGCATTGTTAGCATTGAAGTATTAATGAAGTATCATTGTCATTTTAGCAACTTAATAAACAGTAAAAATACTTTTTGTTAATTCATCACTAGTACCCAAAAATAAAGTATAACAAGCTTGTAATTATTTCTAAGACCTTAGCGAGTATCATTACTCGTATTATGTTACTTTCGAGAGCTGATAGTAGTGTGAGCTGGACACTAGGTGTCATGGCGACGCCGGTGAAGCGCACAAGGCGGCGGACTCGGCTCTAACAACGTAATATAGAGGCAGCGGCTCGCAGCGATTACCCTTGAGAGCCCTCTAGAGCGGGATTAGCACTCGATCTTCAGCCTACGTAAAGCTTTTATATTCACGTAAGACCATTTTAGAACCGGATACGTTAAATAGCATTGAAGTATTTATGATGTAACATTGTCTTTTTATTAAATTAATAAACAGTAAAAATACGTTTTGTTAATTCATCACTAGTACCCAAATATAAAGCATAACAAGCTCGAGATTATTTCTTAGACCTTAGCGAGTATCATTACTCGAATTGTGTTACTTTCGAGAGCTGATAGTAGTGTGAGCTGGACACTAGGTGTCATGGCGACGCCGGTGAAGCGCACAAGGCGGCGAACTCGGCTCTAACAACGTAATATAGAGGCAGCGGCTCGCAGCGATTACCCTTAAGAGCTCTTGAGAGCGGGATTAGCACTCGATCTTCAGCCTACGTTAAGCTTTTATACTTTCACGTAAGACCTATTTAAGACCGGATATTATAAAATAGTATTATTAGTAATGAGTTATTGATTATTATACGATGGTTTAACACTCATTTTACAGAATTTATAAACAGATTTTTTTTAATTCATTACTAGCACCCAAAATCTAGGAAAACAAAGTCGAGATTATTTCTTAGACATTAGCAAATATCTCTAATCGAATTGTGTTACCTTCGAGAGCTGATAATAGTTTGAGCTGGACACTAGGTGTCATGGCGGACTCAGCTCTAACAAGGTAATATTACCCTTGAGAGCTCTCGAGAGCGGGATTAGCACAAGATGTTCGGCCTACGTAAAGGTTTTATACTCACGTAATATCGTTTTAAGATCATATACATAATTCTATACAATATTCTTAGCTTCGTAAAATGATTATGTTTGTGTATAAATTATTCGGAAAACCGCTCTAAATACTTTTTTTGCTTGTCTTAATACTGCGGTGACAACTGTTAAGTTAGTTTTTATAATTGTAGCTATTATAAGATAAAATTTGTATGACCTAGGTGCCGCGGCAAGACTATATTTAACAGGTGATGATGCTACTTAATCAAATTGGTCAGAGGAACTGGTTATAAAATTAATCATGAGGTAAATAAATAATACACTCATGTTATGAGGTATTGTGGTCACAGTCCGATGTAATGTTCTACTTAAACATTTATTTCTTTTCATTTTACTTTTATATTTTGAAGGTAGAAGCACTAACACCACACCTATTTCTGTCTAATACGAGCTAATTATGGTTAAGTGGTACGTACTGGTTTCTGCTCGATGTTGTAAGAGCCTATCACTTACTGAAGTCGAATACTATACTTATTGAAGTCGTTGTAACATAGACCTTCGGAGATTGAGTTTGATTGTTATCTAGTGTAGATTACAGAAGATCATAGACGGCACTTATTAGATTACTTAAAAACTCGTTTGCTGCTTTCATATTTAAAAAATGTTTTAGACGATATAATTTTTTTTGACGACCCGCGTGGCGGAGCGGCTACTACACCAGTCTATTCGTCTTGTGTGTGTCCATGGTACCCACGACACAATAGAAAATCCTAGTGTGGGGCTAGAAGGTCTACAGGTGGTAGAACCAGTGTAGTTCGACCGGGAAGGTACCACCGCAACACCTATTTCTAGCGTGAAGCATTTTTGCGTTTCGATGGAAGGGTGTGGTTGCCGGTACACTTTTATATGAGGCGACCATCTTAGTCCTCGGGTGTAGCAAGACATCTGTGATTGACTTCAGATAGAACCCATGTTCTGTATGTAGTTGATTACAGATGTCCATGGGCGGCAGTGACCACTTACCATCAGGTGGACTGCTTGCTCGTTTGCTACTTCAGTGAAATAATAAAAAAATAGAAGCGTAGAAAGCGTGTGTTTTTTTTATTCTATGGGCCTGACAAAAATCATTCTAACCGTACTAATTCCTAACTAAATACGTAGCCAATGAACACGGTAGAGTAGCGGAGGTAAAACCTACGAGTATGTACAGCAGATGACTCGTTAATCGTATAATACAAGATGGCGGGTGATTTATAAACGATGAACAGGCGCCGCGCCGACCAAAGCCGGCACGCTCCTATATTGATGGCTCTCAAAGTTTAATGAGATATTTAATTCAGCCTAATAAAGGTATTTTTAAGCGATACTATTGTGTTTGAAGGATTTAATAGACATGTTCTTATATAAGACTTTCTAAGGAATACCTACCCATGCAACTGTAGCCAACCCAAAGCTTGAGGACATTGGTCTTATCTGTGGTTGATTACAGATTTTCATAGGTGGCAGTGGGCACTTATTCGGTAAATTACAAGTTCTCTTGCTACTGCCATAAAAAAAAACTTTAGACACAGCTAAACGTGTATTTTCATTAATAAGACAGTCTATAATCAATACAAAGATCACGTAACCTAACATAACTTAAACCTACTTATTAACTTAGTTAAAAAAAATCTCTTAAACAAACGTGACAGAGCCAATGAGCGCGATAGAGTAGCGGAGGTAAGATCTATGTACAGCAGATGACTCGTTAATCGTATAATACAAGATGGCGGGTGATTTATAAACGATGAGCAGGCGCCGCGCCGACCAACGCCGGCACGCTTCTATGTTGATGGCTCTCAAAGTTTAATGATACGATCATTTAAATAAAGTTATATTAATGGTATATTTGTGTATGTATTAATATTAATATAACAGATGTAAAAGTGAAACTAGAAAGTTAACTTTAGGTAGACACGTATTAAAAGATATAAAAATTAAAACTATATACATTTGTTAAGGTTCTTAAGCTGTTAACGCAAGTTACTTTAAAGGTGGGAGATTTCGTAGTTCGTCGCCGAGACAATCTGTACACTGAATTATTTTTGCTTAATTACAGCAGGCTTAAGAGGTAAATTCTGCTTCGAAGGTTACAAGGCACAATAAGATTTTATACAATCACAATTCCCACGAGTTCCAATATATTATGACAAACTCGGGTAAGATTTTAATAATATACGAAAATCACCTTCATATCAAAAAATATCAATATTATCATAGGCAATTTGCTTGTCTTTGCATTTAAGTTATTCTGTTGTATACTGTTATACATATAATTATAAAATTACTTATTTAATGTTTATATATTTTCATATTCATTGTCATCGTCATTGTCATAGAATTATTGAATAGACATACGTAAAAATATCAAATTTGCAGCGGCTCAATCGTTGAATAACAACAAGAAATTCCAAGAATTCCTTTCAAAACTTTGACAATCCCTGGTCACACAAAAAGAGATCGAAATTCTGAGATAGTCGCAGCATCAATTTGGGCGAACGATTTAAGGTTAAAAATAAATTAAAAATATCTCTTCGAACGTCCAGAATTCTTACAAAACGACCATTTTGTTGGACAAATTCATTAGAACCGATTAACACGAATTTGTCAAGAATCCTTTCTGTTGAAGTTTTAAAAAAAATAGAATCATTCTTAAAACTATACCTACTATAGTTTGTCAGAACAAAGATTGTTTTTACTGATCTTTGTAAAAATGAGTAGGTTTGTATTTATGTATTTAATTATTTTAAATGTGGAAAACTATTTTAACTGACATGAAAAAACATAAAATCTAATGTTAAAAAAAATATATTGATGTTAAACTAGAACTTGAAACCTTTTTATAATAGATAATTTTCTAGGAAATTGCATACTGATAGTTAAATAATTAATTTTCATTTTTGACAAGTTTTTCAGTTGTTAGACAATAAGGCGTTGCTACCTATTTCCTAGATTTTGAATCTTCTCCGACACCTTCTACGACATCTACAAGTAGTGTTATTCTAGGCCAATATCACAATTTTTCTCTGGGACCAGAATAATCCTGCAATATTTCATAGGCTTAGGCTTATAAGCAACTAGAAGGGGAAGAAACTTTATAGAATCGGGCCGGAGCTCGATCCAACCCAGCAACCCAAGGTAGGAAGGTGGTAGGTGTACGAGGGGGAGTTCGAACCGCCCAGCAACCTAAGGTAGGAAGACGGTATATGTCCCGTACCCTTCGTAAACACCAGACGGTGATGGAGTCCCACATTACTTGGGCGTAGGTCATTGAGGCAATGCGCTTAAAGGACTTCGGTCGCGTTGCTTTGGGGATCTCGGAGTCCTCTTTGCAGTGCCGAGGATTTCCACCAGGGATTTTAGGGAAGAATACCACATAATCCAGTGTTGTTTACATGGCGATGGATACCTTTTAAAGCTTCTCCTTAGAAAAAAGAGGCCAACGCCAAATGGCATGTAGTAAGTAAAAAGAACTAAAAGATACTTAAGTAGGACTAAATTTTAACTCCGTACTGATTTTCACAATTGTAACTATTTATATTAAGAGCAAAGCAAACATAGTCACGATAGGAACTTGTATGCAGCAAGATAAAGGTTTCGTTTTAAATGTTATTTGGAATTTCGGACACAATGTTAATAAGGCATTTTGTTTTGTTTAAGACATTAAATCTGTAAGTCTGGTATTTTTGAAATATAAGGGTTTTCACATTTTACGACGATCCTTGTTTACTTTGGACAACAATGGGTTAGCATCCACTAATTACTGTTTGGTTATTATTAATTATTATTTAAAAATCAAACCACGTCGATCTAATGTGATGATATCATCAGAAGTCTATATTTAAGAGAAATAACAGGAAATTAAAACAAAATTTGATTTCTATAATCGCAAAACAATTTTAAGGAACCGTGCGTCATAATTCCTTAATATAGGTGTAATACCTGCAGGTGATCAGGAAACATCTAACATAGAATCATGCAGAACATCTGTCGATACGAAATCGATCGGCGCCACAACATCGAGAAATTCATATGACGTTTCGTCACGGGAAGGAGCAACTTTCCTCACTACCATAATCAGTATAACCAGCGAGGGAAAGAGACGACCTAACAAATATAAATGGGTGTGACAAGGATAGAAGACGCACGAACCTCTCACGCTAAAGTAGACAAGGATAGCCATATGGAGCAATCGATGAGTGGGAAAGAAAGGGGCGCCAGTATGGGTGGCCACCCCCCACAGTTGGTCGATGACCATAAAAATGAGTATAAAATTGAAACATCAATATAATAAGCAATCAACGTGGCTCAGACCAGACCTAATTATACAGGGCGAGCGTTCGTTATAAATTACCTTGAACAAAGATACAGTTTGATTCAAAACTGAATGAAGTTTAAATGGTCTATAGTACGAGTCTATAGAATAAATTGCATGGAATTCGGTGATGTCAAAATGATGTCGAATTGAATTTGTTGGGCGTTTATTTTATTTCGTAAAAGTAGTTTTAATTTCTTAATAAAGTAAAACAAGTAAATATTTGTAAACATGTTTTTTTATTGTTTAAATATAATTTTATAGAAATGTATCAGTTTACCCTTTCTTAATGTACAATTAAATACAGATTAATTTTAGAAATGTTTACATTTCTGTGTGTGCTCTAAGTGTTTAGTAAAATAAATTTAAAAATACGTATTTTATTATATAAAATATATTTTATACAAAGGTAGCTTTTGTATATTTATTTACCAACTAAATAAATATGTCATGCCTACATATTAAATATTATTTTAGTAATATGCATTTTTTATTTTAAATGATAAGCATCGTCATAAAAATAGATTTGTAATGAAAAATAAAATTTCGACAAATAATGCAAATTTAATCTGTGCAAATCAATAAGCAATCATAATATTATCTGTGTTAAATTATATTCGATATATTTTTCATCTGTGAACACACTATGTGTGGGCAGGTTGTCATAACTGGGTAGGTAATGCGTGTGATTAAATTTCGGCTCCCCGAGGCAGTAGGTGCCGTGCTCTTCGGTTTGTTGGTTTTTCTACCTTGTTTTATGCCTTATTAAAGCTGTTGGCACTTCATAGTAAGTGCGATTATTAATTTCTGAGAATTTTTTTGTGTTTTAGTTCGTATTATGGGAAGTTAAAGATATATTACAGCTTTTTTAAGTGTAGGGCTAATACTAAGATTGTATGTCGGGGTTCTATGAACAGTAAAGTGAATAGTTGCGTTAACCAGACAATAGACCATCATTTATTATTTAGATGTCTACTTGACCGGAAATCGAACCCGCACCTTTCTGCTTTAAAAGTGATAGAACACTTTGTATCCGATACGTTCCAATTTAGTCTTCGGTAACTCACATTTGTAACCAAGCTCAGAGAGATAAATCTCTTATATTACTTTAAGGTCCTTAGAGATGTTCAAGGGAAACTTGAGAAGCCAGGAAAATGAGTGGCCACTTACTACGAATACTACTTACTCGTATTTGGGACTCTTCTTGTAAGTTTGCCTTTAAAATATTTGTAAAAAATACACATGAGAATTATATGCTAATTAAATGTCCCATTACTTTATCATAGTTTATTTTTTTTAAATTAAAATCCTACCCGACTATATTATTTGTTTTATGAGCAAATATATATTCAGGAGTAGGTAAGTAATGAGTCGATGATGATTAATTGAATCTAAGTAATTAATAAAACACAATATACCGGACGCCTAATAAGGTGATCTCATAAATAAGGTTCTCAGCAAGTTTTCACCCATCCTGTTAATTTATGACTCTGCGGTAATAATTACCCGTTTAGGCCTTAAATCACGTTAGACCGCATAATTTAAATTATAATAGTCATAAAAAATGTAGACAAAAACGTCGCATAGTCATACTATTATACTAATATTATAAAGGCGAAAGTTTGTGAGTGTGTACGTTTGTTACTTCTTCACGTCTAAACAACTGGAGCGATTTTCATAAAATTTGGTAGGGAGTTAGCTGACACTCTGGATTAACATATAGGCTACTTTTTACTGTGAGAAAATATCTTATTCCCACGAGACAATCGATTTTTGTACACGCGGGCAAAGCTGCGGGATTCAACTAGTATGAAATAAAACACGCTTTCTACACTCGTAGCCCCACAGTAGGATTTTCTCCTGTGTCGTGAGTACCATGGACGCACACAAGACGAATACACAAACACACAGACCCAGAAGACGAATCTAAACTTATCATTCAGATATCTGGTCGGGAATCGAACCCGGGACCCATTGCGCGTCATACCGATCCACGCGGGTCGTCAAATGATTTATTAATATTTTTTCTTTTAACATTGAAGTAGCATTTAGTTTACGGGATGGTAAGTGGTCATTGTTGTGTATAGAAAATGTGTTTTGTCTGAAGTCAGAAATGAGTTGCTACTCTCAAGGACTCTCAGGAGGAGTAGTAGCAAGTCATATGGAGTCGAACCACAACCGGTGGTAGGTTCAGTGGTGCGACTCCAGCACTATTTTGAAGGTGGTAGAACCTGTGTAGTTCGACTGGGGAAGTACCACCGCCACACCTATTTCTAGCGTAAAGCATTTCTTGCGTTTCGATGGAAGAGTTTGGTTGCAGGCACACTTTTATATGAGGCGACCATCATAGTCCTCGGGAGTAGCAACGCATCTGTGATTGACTTCAGATGGAACTCATGTTCTATTATTGAAGTTGATTACAGATGTCCATGGGCGGCAGTGACCACCTACCACCAGGTGGATAGCATGCTCGTTTACTACTTCAGTCAGATATAAAAAGACAGAGTGATTCAAGAGGAAGGTGTTTATTTTATTTATTTATTTATTTTTATTTATTTATTTAATTCAGACAAGGTCCATATAATAACAATAATAGTATATATTAGATATTGTTAGTAGTTACTTATTAACTATATTAGTATTACAAATTACACATCCATCATAAAACAATTATCAATGCCCAATAAAATTCAAAATTAAATGAAAATATTCAAACTTATGTCAAAATGTCAGTTATAGTATATTAAAAATAACCCCTCTGGAGCGCATGTGGCAAGCATTCCAGTGTTAGTCTTACCACTGGACAGTCTACTCTATCCAATATGGTATTCAGAAGACTGCTAGGGCTGTCCCGTATTCGTATATGTATACATGTATAATATAATGGAGAAACACTGATAATTTTAGATTTTTGACTTTTAGGCGGAACGTAGTTCACCGGGTCAACTAGTTAAGTCTTAAAAGGCACACTAGCTAAGTGTGAGTTTGCAGACTTCACACACCACTGAGAATAGAATTTACACCCACGAACGGAATAAACATTAATTGTCTTCTTTGTTATTACCAAGAGTTGGTTATGGTGTTTAATTTCTATGTTCATTGCTAATTGCTGCAAATAGCTTTAGTGCTGCAATAAATTATCATAATTACTACTTACTATTAGTTATATCAGAATGTAATCTTAATTTATGAAATTAATTATTACATTGATATGATTACCGCAATATCCTTAATTAAATTTGATCTTCATTTTTTATAACACTGAAGTGGCAAACGAGCATGCAGTCCACCTGGTGGCAAATGGTTTCTGCCACCCATGGACATCTGTAAGCAACTTTTACAGAACAAAGGTTTTGTCTGATAAAAGGGTGTGGTTGCCGGCACACTTTCACATGAGGCGACCATCATAGTCCTCGGGAGTAACAACGCATCTGTGATTGACTTCAGATGGAACCCATGTTCTGTATGTAGTTGATTACAGATATCCATGTTTGCTACTTCAATCTTGTAATCAAACCCGTTACGTACTAGTCTACTATCTATATATTATTAAGTGAAGCAAAAATTTGTGATTCGCTTTTAAGATACTTGCCGCAGGCGGAGGAGTATAAAATTACGCAAGGTTATAATTGATGTAGAGAAGGATTACGCAATGCTAATATATTCTCAAATAACGCATTAAACATACATTAAATCAACTAAAACACATTACACTCACTACCTTGCATTTGACACAAACACACCTAATAAACGAAATAGAACATTCAATGTCTTACTATGAAAACACATAACGTCAAAAATGTCAGATGTCTTTGTCAAAATACCCGCTATTGCTTTTAAATGTTGCTTAATTAATAAATCTCTTTTACCTTTAACGGGTGCGTTCAAAATAACTTGAAAATTATTAAAATTTATTTAAATTAGAGAAATATTGGTGCTACTTTGGACAATATGAAGTTTAGTTTTTTAATTTAAATTACGGTCGAGTTTCGACCGTTGCGACGGGTGATTTAGCTAAAGTTAATACATAATAATACAGTTGGGTGTATCCACATAACTCTAGCTAACAAGGTGGTCATATTTGGAAGTTGTTTGGGCCTGGGTCTGATTTACGACTCGTCCGGCGATAATTACTCGCTTAGACCTTACACCAATTATCCTTCTATCCTATCTTTCAACTTAAAGATAGAAGTATTTATTTGTTAGAATTTATTTTTGTATACCTTTATTTTTTATTTTACTGTTTCTAAGAAAGATATGTGGACAAGTCGAATTGGTGGACTTCACACACCTCCGAGATTTTTTTTAAGAACTTTCGGGCGTGAAGCAGTTCTTGCGTTTCGTTGGAGAAACGTGCTTGCCGACTAACTTACATGTTAGGCGATCACTAAGAAACTAAAGAAGAAATTAGGAAGCTAATATTTTTTTCAAGAACAGCAACGTAACTGTGATAGACTAAATCAAACTTAGAGCAGAGATAGCCTAATGGCTCAACCATTAGGCTGTTAGTTTGATTTGCCTCTGCTTGCTCTCTCAATCGGGAGGTCCGAGGTTCAACCCAGGCACACACCCCTCCTGATTACTTACTTATCACTACTTTTCGGTGGAGGAAAAAATCTTGAGGAAAACTATACACCTGAGAGTTCTTAAAAAAAGTTCTCGGAGGTGTGTGAAGTCCATCAATTCGCACTTGGCCAGCGCGGTGGACATGGCCTAAACTCTCTCATTTTGAGAGAAGATCGGTGCCTAGCAGCGGGACAATAATGGGTTGAGGAGATGCTAATACGTGAAATAGTGGTTTGTATGGGAATGTGAAGAAAGAAACATGAGTTATTTCTTACTACTTGGCTTGTGACGCTTAAAGCGAGTGTTTCATTACCATAGGTTTAGTTTTTAAGAAAGTTCTATGTCTGATCAAGAGTAAAACTCATATTTGGACATAGACAGTCACTATAAACATGCTCGTTTACTTCACTACAAAAATCTCGCAAGATGAAAAGATCAAGCAAGCCATTACGTTCCGATTTACACAAAGAAAGACATTATCTTCCACGGAGTCACGAGCCGGCAATTTGATAGCGATCGTGGTACGATACCAGCCACCCACGACTTGCCTTGAGTGACCCGGCTGACTTATGGGTGTCGGAGATCGCGATTGCCAAATTCGACATAATATCTATCTTCGAAACACGGGAAAGTATGTAAATGTTTGTAAATCAAGGAGATTTCATACTGGCTCAATCATACGTATGATATGTGAGCTGATGCTGACTTATGGGTGTTGGAGATCGCCATTATCAAATTCGACATAATATCCATCTCCAAAACACGGAGAAGTATGTAAATGTTTTTAAATAAAGGATATTTTATACTAGCTTACTCATATACGTATGATAAGTGAGCTGATGCTGACATAAGGGTGTCGGAGATCGCGATTGCTAAAATGGTTTATGGTTTAAGAAATTTATTCTTATTAAGAATACATATTCACTTACATGAGAACTTAACTAACTTAATCTAATTACAATGTTGTTAATGCACAGTTGAGCGGTTAAGGTACAATAATAAAAGCATTATTTTCTACTGGCTTATTAAAATATGAAATGAGAAGGTAGAAGCAAAACAATACTGCGTAGCAACCGATTCGACGGCATAACTATTATGGAGTATTAATGACTAGATGTGGCACTTCAGTAAGTGTAATTTTGTTTATTTTGTACATAGTGTGTATTTAAAATGTGTGTAATTTGTGTGTGTGTAAAATCTACATAATATCTATTTTCGAAACTCGGGAAAGTATGTAAATGTTTGTAAATCAAGGAGATTTCATACTGGCTCACTCATATACGTATGATAAGTGAGCTGATGCTGACCTATGGGTGTCGGAGATCGCGATTGCCAAATTCGACATAATATCCATCTCCGAAACACGGAGAAGTATGTAAATGTTTGTAAATAAAGGAGATTTCGTACTGGCTCGTATGATAAGTGAGCTGATGCTGTCTTATGGGTGTCGGAGATCGCCATTGCCAAATTCACATAATATCTATCTTCGAACCACGGAAATGTATGTAAATGTTTGTAAATCATGGAGATTTCGTACTGGCTCACTCATACGTATGATAAGTGAGCTGATGCTGACTTATGGGTGTCGGAGATCGCGATAGCCAAATTCGACATAATATCGATGTCCGAAACATGGAGAAGTATGTGAATGTTTGCAAATAAAGGAGATTTTATACTGGCTTACTCATATACGTATGATAAGTGAGCTGATGCTGACTTATGGGTGTCGGAGATCGCGATTGCCAAATTCGACATAATATCCATCTCCGGAACACGGAGAAGTATGTAAATGTTTGTAAATAAAGGAGATTTTATACTGGTTTACTCATATACGTATGATAAGTGAGCTGATGCTGATTTATGGGTGTCGGAGATCGCGATTGCCAAGTATCTATCGAGACACGGGGAAAATTTTGTAAAAAAAGACTTGTGATTGCCAAATTGTAGTGTATATCTTCGCAAAAATGGAATTAGTTTGTAAACTCACTTATATATGGCGACCATCTTAGTCCTCGAGGATAACACATACAGAGTCGACTTCAGATAGCCTCCAATCTGAAGTATTCTACAAGATTCTTATTAATAGACTGGTTGACCCGGCAAACGTTGATTCGCTACATAAAAATTAAAAAAAAATAATAAAGCGTGGACAATCCTCATCACTACGGGGTATAAAAATAGATGCTGTCCGATTCTCAGACCAACGCAATATGCTCACAAAATTTCATGACAATCGGTCAAGCCGTTCCGGAGGAGGACGGGAACGTACATTGTGATACGAGATTTTTAAATATATAGATGTCGATTGACGGCGAATCATTTATCATCAGGGGACTGAAGTAGCAAACGAGCATGCAGTCCCGATGGTAAGTGGTCGCTGCCGCCCATGGACATCTGTGATCAACTCCACACAGAACATGGGCTCCATCCGAATTCAATCACAGATGAGTTGCTACTCCCTAGGACTATGATAGTCACCTAATGTGAGATTGTGCCGGTGTGTGTGTGTGTATTCTAGCGAGAAGCAGTTTGTGCATTTCTTTGTAAGGGTGTAGTTGCCGGCTCACATTTACATGAGGCGACCAACTTAGTCCTCGAGAGTAGCAAAGCATCTGTGATTGACTACAGATAGAGTCGCTACGCCATATGAAGTTGCTTAAAGATGTCCATTGGCACCAGTGCCCACTTACTATCAGGTTGCTACAGTTTAGACTTTTTTAAGTTATAACTGTGACTGAGAGATACCTACGCTCGTGACATAAAATCGTGGTAAAATAATCTGTGAACATAATTTCAGTGACATTTAATAATATTTGTAACCAATTAGAGAAGGTAGATTATGGGGCAGAATAATTCTAAAAACATTTTTGATAATCGACTGTACCTTTTTTTATGTCCTCGAGGGGGAAACGTTCAAAAGGTACCCGACGCCGTGGGAGCGACGTAGGGTTATGTGGGATTTTTACCGCACTGCGCGTTGCCCCATCGAACTCTTCCCAGATGGGCGGCTAGGCCCAACGCTCCGTCTAGTCTTTACGACGGTATGCGACCACACATACCGCCGTCCTTCCTGGGATTGCCTGACCGAACGGTTCGAACTCCCACTCTAGCCGTCTGCAACCACGGAAGCCCCTTTTAGTCGCCTCTTACGACAGGCAGGGGATGCCGTAGCCCTATTCTGACCCCGAAACTACAGGGACGAATCCACTGTACCTACCCTTGTCACCTTACTCGAAAATAAATGGATTTGATTTGAAAAAAATGGACTGCATGATTTTCCCATTCAATCAGGTAAAAAAACATGCAAAGGTCACCCAAATCTCAAAACGAGTCTGTCATCACCCAGCCACCCAGCGCGTTCGTAATATCTATATTTACGTCTAATCACTATAACACTATGATTATACGTCAATTCGCCGCGCTCCTCATATTATTTATATTTTTTAAACGCGCACCAAACTCGATAATGAGGTAGGGCTGGGAGTCACGAACTTGAGTTTGTTTTAGCTGGAACAGAGATGTGGAGTCGATTTGGAGTAAAATTAATTGGTTTTAATTTTATTGAAGGTTTTTTTTATAACATTGAAGTTGCAAACAAGCATGCAGTCCACCTGTTAGTAAGTGATCACTGCCGCACATGGACGTCTGTAATTAACTTCGTACAGTACATGGGTTCCATCTGAAGTCAATTACAGATGCGTTGCTACTCCCGAGGACTATGATGGTTGCCTCATGTAAAAGTGTGCCGGCAACCACACTCTTCCATCGAAACGCAAGAAATGCTTCACGCTAAGAATAAAATCGGAGTCTTACCTGTGACTAATCCTAGGTAAAACTCCGATCTTATTTGGAATTGATTACAGGCGTGTATGGGCGGTAGTGGCCTCTTACTGTCAGGTTGACTGCATGCTTTAAAACTTCAATATTGCTACAATATAAATGTAATTTTCTAAGTATTAATTAGTTTAATTATATGGTCAACTGGAACATCGACTGGTCAAGCATTGAAACGCTCTGGTCAAACTTATAAACATTATGACAAAAAATAATGTAACAAAATGTCTGTTAGAAAAAAATTTAAAGTTATTTGTTTATTACATTAAACATTTAAATGCGATGACGCTTAACAATAATTAATTTAATCAATAGCTCGTTTGCTACTTCCAAATTACAAAAAAATGTAGAGTCGGGCTACATTTAACCAACTTTGAAAAAAGAAGAATCATATATATTTTTTTGCTTTTAAAATATTTTTATCAAAGCGTGTTCATTCATCTCGCTGTCCAGAGAGCCAGGTGATAATGTGGCGACCGCTCGCCACCGCGGGCGATCTCTATCGACGTGTTTGTAAATGATTTATGTTCAAATTGCTGCCCATTACATAGTTACACTTAGTCTTGTACTAAATTATACGACACTTATATAAGAGATATCCAAGTTAGTTTACAGAGATAAACTAATATGCTTCTTGTTTAGCCAAATATAAGGCAAGATACTGGAGCTAACTTTTATTACCCATGTAAAAATGACATAGCAAAAAAAGATATACAAAGAAAAAAGTCAAACCCACTGAGTTTCTTGCCAGATCTTGTCCCGATCCGGTGGTATTGTATCAGCGCGCAGGGTACAGCTAGTGATAGGATAAAAATGATAGAACTCTTCGCCTTGATCTTTCCGCCATTGGAACCTGTAGCATATTCCACACCGCTGTTCCAATGGGTTTTTTTATAACATTGAAGTAGCAAGCGAGGATTCTATCCATCAAATCTTCTTCTTCTTCTCTTCTTCTTTATAAAACTGAATGTTGGTCTGTATGTTCTCTATAAAATCGTAAACTATTCATTAGATCATGTGATGATCTTTAGCAAAGTTGTTATTCATGAGCTCGCGAAGGTTTGTGGTGTATTTTTTTTGTGATGGCGTAGCAACGCGCGCAGGATACAGGGTACGCTAGTGATAGGATAAAAATGATAAAACTCTTCGCCTTGGTCATTCGGTCATTGGAACCTGTAGCTTATTCCACATCGCTGTTCCCATTGGAACTTGGCTTTTTATAACATTGAAGTAGAAAGTGACGATTCAATCCATGGAGTGGTAAATAAGTGATTACTGTGAAATTAAATTAAATGACATGAAATGTTTTTATTTTGCATAGGCCGTACCTACGGAGGCACTCACAAATTGTCAGTTACATGTGGGACGGGGGCTCAATCGAAAGTGAATCAGTTACGTTACTACTCCTACTATTAGTACTAGTAGACTTCCAGAAAATTATATCAAAATGAGTCGGAAACCATATCTTTCAAAATTGATTGAACGAATGCATGAATTGGACATTGATGATGTTCTAAAGTTGTCAAGCCTCAAGTCTGATGAGGTTACGACTGCTTTCCAATTACAACAACCGCGACCGACAGTTTAACATGCTCTTATGCACGGAACATATAGCTACTGGCGGTTACCCATCCAGCTTCCGACCGCGCGAACATTGCTTAACTTTGTAGATTCATTAAGGCCTAAACATGATCGCAAAGCAATCACTTAGAGAAAGAAAGTTAAATTGATAACGCAGGCCGACATTTCATTTATCTCAAGCAAGATATTACGAATGATATATATAAGCCCCTAGAGTACCTACAGGTACTTCCAGGTGGTAGAACCAGTGTAGTTCGACCGGGGAAGTACCACCGCCACACCTATTTCTAGCGTGAAGCATTTTTTGCGTTTCGATGGAAAGGTGTGGTTGCCGGCGTACTTTTATATGAGGCGACCATCATAGTCCTCGGGAGCAGCAACGCATCTGTGATTGACTTCAGATAGAACCCCATGTTCTGTATGAAGTTGCTTACAGATGTCCGCCGGCCATGGCAGTGACCACTCACCATGAAGTGCATGATGCATGCTCGTTTGTTACTTCAATCTTATAAAAAAACATATACGAATTTCTATTTCTGCAACTATTTCTGCCTGATAACAGCAGTGTTAATCGCTGCTGTGTTCTAGTCCTTAAGAGTAAGGGAGACAAACTTATCCGAGGCGTCCGAATTAATCCTCAGGGTCCTCTGAGCTATTGCATAGCTTTTATCGCGGGCTTTAAACGCGGCGACCGAATCAGGAAATTCCGTAACGAAAAAACCTAACACCTCCCTACTCTGACTACCATGTTGCGCGGCCGAGCGTTCGCTTAACGTTTATGTATGTATATGGTACGACAGTACGAAGCTCGAACGGATCGAGACGAGCTGCCCGGAAATCGGACCAATATGCAAGCAGCTGTTTGTGAGAAAGTATATAGTATCAAAGAAACTTGAATTAATATCAAAGAAAAAACTTACATATTGTAAAAAAACCTCAAAACTACGGCATAACATTATTAATTCAGTATCAAGCTGCTACACCTATATTTATAAAAAAATCCAATCACCTAAGTGGGGAGATACCCCCTCGCCGTAAAGGGAAGACGTCACGCGAGCTACGTACTGCATCTGTACCGCTTACACTAATGTTAGCGAAAATCAACGGTTACATGTACCGATAGCAAATAAAATGGTCTAAATTTATCTATGTTTAACTAGATGAATTTAACTAGATTACACACACACACACACACACACACACACACGCTTTCTACACTCATAGCCCCACAGTAGGATTGTCTGCTGTGTCGTGGGTACCATGGACACACACAAGACGAATACACAAACACCTAGACCCAGAACAGGAATCTAAATTCATCATTTAGATACCTGTCTGGCCGGGAATCGAACCCGGGACCCATTGCGCGTCAGACCGGTATGGCAACCGCTCCGCCACGCGGGTCGTCGAACCGATTCCAGGTGGTGGAACCACGCTTCGCTTATTTCTAGGGTGAAGCAGTTCTTGCGTTTCGTTGGAAGGGTTTGGTTGCCAGCACAGTTTCGATTTTTCAGGATGAAGTTAAGAAGTTCAATAAAAATATAAATAAAAAGGTTTTGGTAATAAATAATTATAATGAAGACAGCTTTTTTATGCACTTATTCAATATTTACTCTTATAAACGTTTCTTCTGGGCTTCAATTAATAAATCTTTTGATAAATTAGATGGAAACTGTATATTCGTTTTCTTACTAATTTTAAAATTACTAACAGGATCTATTCGCTTAAGAGTGGCAACAAATATGTTATCAGCTTCGATTCTGTCTACCTATGTTAAAGATGGGTCCGTAGAATATCATAAAAAATCAGTAGCGAAATATTTCGTTGATTTTAAAAGGCGAAAAGTATATTGTAACGAAATGAATTTTTAGCTATTCTAATCTAATATATAAAATTCTCGTGTCACAGTTTTTGTTGCCATACTCCTCCGAAACGGCTTGACCGATTTTGATGAAATTTTTTGTGCTTATCCGGTATCTATGAGAATCGGCCAACATCTATTTTTCATACCCCTTATGGGTTTTCCAGCCTTATTTTTTTTATATGGCAAAACAACGTTTGTCGGGTCAGCTAGTAGGTAAATATCTAAAATTTAAGATCTATATTTAGCTGAATTATTTTTTTTTACATTGAAGCTCCTCAAGTGAGTAACAGAGTGTACCTTCTTGTATATGTAAAGTGGAAATAGCGTGATTTTTATAATAATTTTTTTAATGTATTTGCTGTCGGTACTTTAACCTAATGGCCCGGTCACGTTGCGTGGTTCGCGGACAAAACGAGGCACCCCTCACCATAACGGACAGCGCAATTTCTTATATGTATATGTAGACGAACAAATACATCAACTCTTCTTTATTGTAAAACTGCTTTATACCAGCTCGATCGATTATCACGTAAGACTTCTATTCTATTCTGTTGAGGTAGGTAGGTTACGGTGGTAGTGTAAGAAAAAAATTATAAACGCACCCGTACGCCTATTATAATATAAATACAATATTAATAAATAAATAAATTTGTTTTGTATGTTTTTTATTTTTTATTTCATATTTTTATATAATAATTGGTAATATAATACTTGATAAAATTATAATCGATACACGCATTACATTTGCAATCTCTTTTTGAAGAACTTGGATTAAATAATAGTAGAAATTTATATTTATTTCAGCCAGTTAATCTCTGTGTGTGATATTTGATTGACAAAAACTATTAGAATTTATTTAAAGGAAGAACTTGAGTTATCCAACGTTATTAAAATAAAAACTTATGCCATAATTTATACGCAGATAAAAAAGCGGAACAAAATTAAAATTATTTGTCAAATCAGTATGCACTGCAAAATAACATGTAATTTATTGACTACTATAAAAACTGCTTAAGACAATATGATTTGTTATTGAGCAAATATTTAAAATAAATAACCACCACAAGGGTTAGAGATCCAACCACAAAATAAACAATAAATAACAATTTAAAAGTAAATTCGTTACGATTCGTCCAAATATTTATCACACTATGCTACCTATAATGTTGCAAAGGGTGGTAGCCACGTGTCTTGGTGTAAGGGTAAGATTTAACCAATTTAAACGGACCTTCCCCGTTTCGTTATTTCACTAACAAGTAAGAGTTCAAAGGGGGAATAAGATGTAAAGACAGGGATCAAAATAATTTAGACGTGACGTCAACAAAGACTTGATTTAATACATTTAAAATTTATCACTGTCTGCTTGGTTGCTCTTGGGCCAAATTTGATTTCGGATATTATGAAGTGGTCTTTTATGATCTGGGATCACCAATAAAGTTTATGGCTGCGTTAATGGTGAAGTATTGCATCAAGTATTGAGTGGTACACGCAAAATCAATCCGAAATCAAAGTGAGCCATTAGGAGAGCTTCAATTTAAGCTTGAATCTTCCTCAATTTCGATTAAATCTGTCGATAAGTGTTTTATGGGTATCGGTATTTTTTATAATTAGCGGAAATTAGTGTAGGTATATTTATTTTATAGTCCAGTTACGTGGAGTGTTTGTTTTTGGGATTTGAATATTGAATAGTCTGTTGGAGTTTATTGATGTTTGCTGGTTATTTATATACCACCAGTGCAAACATTTTTGGAATAATTAAAATGGGTTCGAAAATTACTTATGACGACCCGCTTGGCCGAGCGGTTATCATACCGGGCAGACGTGCGGTGGGTCCCGGGTTCGATTCCTTACATTCAGGTATCTGAATGATGAGTTTAGATTCTTGTTCTGGGTCTGGGTGTTCGTGTATTCGTCTTTATGTGTGTCCATGGCACCCACGACACAGGAGAAAATCCTACTGTGGGGCATTGAGTGTAGAAAGCGTTTTTTTTTAATTACTATGTCAAATGCTATTTCTCATGGTGTCTTGTGCATTTATTCTCTAATAGTTTTTCCTCTTGTATACATATAGTCAATAGAGCAGTGATAGCCTAATAGTTGAAACTTGCCCTCTCGATCGGGAGGTCCGAGGTTCAAGCCCAGGCACTCACCACTGATTTTTCTTAATTATGTGCGTATTAGAAATTAATTGTAACTGCTTTTCGGTGAAGGATAACATCGCGAGGAGTTTCCTCGCGAGGGAAAACACCCGAGAGTTCTTTAAAAAAAATCTCGGAGGTGTGTGAAGTCCACCAATTCGCACTTGGCCAGAGCGGTGGACTATGGCCTAAAACTCTCTCATCCCGAGAGAAGACCCGTGCCAAGCAGTGGGACGATAATGGGTTGACGACGATATACTCAATAGAGAAATGTGTTTGTCTTAATCCGCTTTGTTGTACTCATAACAGATTTTGCTAACTTGCAACAAAAATATACAAACAAACATTGAATACTATCTGTATTATCTGAACGAATCAGCAAAAACAAATCAGTTCTATCACCAAGTACAAAATTCTCTTCATTCGATGATAAAAAATGCAAAGCAAACTATGGAACACCCTCGTCTATTTCGTTAGGGGAGAGGAGACAAATTATTATTTTCCATAATATCATCACACGACCATTACCCGTCTCCAGCGGCGCGTGGCCAAAAATTATTAGTCATTTTATTATTTTTTGCACGTCCATTCCTTCCCATTGTTGGAGACGAACTGAGCATTCCGGAAGTTGTAAAGTAGTGATTTGTAACGCACGCGCCGCGGCGCCTGATGCCACTTCCGGCGGCGGCCATAATCACCCTTACTTTGGGGCCGTAAAACTACAGAAATGTTAGACTTATAAATATATCTCGAAAATATAGCCAAGATATCATCGGTAGCATGAAATCCTGTCGTCCCTGTAGTTTCGGGATTAGGATAGGACTAAGGTATCTCCTGCCTGTCGTAAGAGGTCCCCTCTTCAAAGGGGCTTCCGGTGTTGCGAGCGGCTAGAGTGGGATGCTCGAACCGTTCGGTCAAGCGACCACGCGAAGGACAGCGGTATGTGTGGTCGCATACCGTCGTAAAGACCAGACGGAGCGGTGGGCCCAGCCGCCCAACTGTGAGGAGCCCGATGGGGCAATGCGCTCAGAAGACTCCGGTTGCGTTCCTTTGGAGATCCCGGAGTCCTCTTTGTAACGCCGAGGACGACCACCGCGTCGCTCCCACGGCCGAGGACTCCGGAAACCTCCGGCGTCAGACAACTTCTCCAATTTGACAACTTAATGGCATTAAGTTGAGTGAACTCTTTTCCTTGATATCCAATCTATTACTACTTTACAGTTGCATTACTTTAGGTAAAACGCTAAATCGCTTAGTTGTTCAGTCGCAGTTTTCATGGCCGCACATTTAGGCGCGAGATATTCCGCCGAAATCTTTCGTATAACCTTTTCTTTCGTAATGTCCCCTCTTCACCCTCGTTTATTGTCGGAGCTTTTACTTTTATGCTCTGTTTAGCTAAATTTCGCCGTCCATTTAATTAGGACGGATTGTAATGTATTTTGCACATGACGTTTATGTTTCTGCAGATGAACTGTAAATGAAAATGGGTTGATGTCGATAAAACTAATACATTTCTGTGTGCTACAGTGTTGCAAATTTATAGGTTTTTTTTTAATATTAAAAAGAAACACGCTTTCTACACTCATAGCCCCACACTATGTTTTTATCCTGTGTCGGGGTACCATGGACACACACAAGACGAATACACAAACACCCAGACCCAGAACATGAATCTAAACTAAAATTATATTGTTTTAAAATTATGTTTTCTATTGTAATTTTTGTCTTGTTGGGTACAATAAAGTGTATTATTATTATTCTTACGCCCCTCAGGGGTAGCAACGCATCCCTGTGTGGCTAGCCTCGGGTAAGATTTTATCTGGGGTTGCTTATAGATGTTAAGATTGGCAACAACTCACCATTAGATAGCTCGAAATTAGGAAACTGAAGTGGCAATGGGCCGGCTACATCGCTCGTAGGACCGATAACCGATGGGGAAGAAAGGTCTTCAGGTCGCCCCCCTACCAGGTGGACCGATGACCTTTAGAAGACAGCGGAAAACCGTTGGATTCAGAGGGCACAGGCCGGTTGAAGTAGCGCCATTTAGGGAAGGCCTATGTTCAGCAGTGGACATCAAAAGGCTGATAGATTGAAATTAATGACAATAATTTTAATACGAAAATCATTTTAGAAAAAAATGTTATGCGAATTCGAACCGCGGACCCACGATTGAGAGGCTGAGTTTTAACATTTTTTTTTATCTAACTGAAGTAGCAAGCGAACATGCAGTCCACCTGATGATAAGTGGTCACTGCCGCCCATGGCCGTCTGTAATCAATGTCATACAGAACATGGGTTCCATCTGAAGTCAATCACAGATGCGTTGCTACTCCCGAGGACTATGATGGTCGCCTCAAGTGTTACTACTCTACTCGTTCCTTAAATAAAAATAAATAGAAACAAATAACACTTAAGAGTCATGCTACGTTTATATTCCAGTAAAGAAATACGTTTCTCACTTTACGTTTTATCTAGGTTAAAAGTTATGCAACTCTGGGTCGTGTTAACTAAGTTCTTTATTTTTATGACATTTTTCTCTAATTTGAAAAGCTTTTGACGTTATAAAACAAGTTTAAACGCGCTTTTTAAATATTTTCAACTCTTAAAAACGGTTATTTATTAGCTTTTTTTCATTCGCTTAAACGCTTAATAACTTTTTATTTTTGCGTCGCAACATTATGTACACACAATTGTATGTACCCAAAGACCCAAAACCAGAAAACATATTTTAGTTTAATATTCTGAAAAAATAGCTTTTAAAAAGTGTTGAAATGCTCTCGCGATCGGGAGGTCCGAGGTTCAAAGTGACGCTCGTGTCATAGATTTATTTTCTAAAATTATGAGTGTATCAAAAATTATATATCACTACTTTACAGTGAAGGAAAAAATCGTAACAAACTACACACCTCAAAGTTCTTTAAACAAAATATATAATTATACTGAAATTGACATTGTATAATATAAAATGAGTATATGTATATAGCATTGAATACCCACTAAAATTGTGACGATACCACTAAATTTGGGATAAAATATGTAATGCAATGTGTTAATTATTTTTATTAGCTTAGGTATTTAGATATTATATCAAATTAATTGACTATGGAATGAATCAATATTTTGCATGCTTTATTAAAGCTAAATGTGAGAAAATTGTTACAACATATGCCAACCTAATTGTACCACATTTAAAGCAAAAAAATGAATATGTCCAGATTCACTCGCTTTTACAATGGTGTAACCAGGTCCCTGGAGATAGATATACTGCACGATAGTTTTCATAAGTTTAAAAAAACCCTATCTAAATATTTATCAGACCTCTAATATTTTAATATTTTAATATTTTTTATATTTTAAGTGTCTCAAACGATTTCCTATACATATTTCTTTTTTTTTATCGTGTAATGTTTTAGTATATCCTTCCGTTTTTACCGTGTTTCTAGTTTTTTTTTTTGTTTAATTTAAGAACTTTGATAAGTCACAATCTTATGTTGTGGACGTTGTAATGCATGCTACCAATCACTTTTAAAACTTTTATTCAATTTGTTTTGACTTATTTAGCGTTAGTTGTGGTTGCCTATAATTGGAAAGGCGCCTGATATGTTCTCTTCCCTTAGTTATATAATTTTAGTGACGTGTACTTTCCGTTGGCGATCCTTAAAAAAAATAAATAAATAAATAAATAAATAAATATGAATATGAATATAATAAAAAGTTCTCAAAGATGTGTGAAATTTACCAATTCGCACTTGGCCAGCGCGGTGGACTATGGCCTAAAACTCTCACTCTGAGAGAAGACCCGGGTCCAGCAGTAAGACAGTGATGGGTTCACGACGATTAAATAACCGGTAAAATAGAACGGATAACCAAACTATCGGAAATTACCATTACTCCTTATATATTTTACCGGCAAATGAATAAATAACCGGTAACTATATAAATAAAGCCGGTAACCAAATAAACTATCGGAATGCGCGGACGACGGCCGTTCAGACCTGTAATTGGAAAAGGGATTGATGGTCGACGTGGACGGTGGAATCTCTGAATCGGTGGTAATGAGACTGATTAAGGCTACTGGTTTCCGGTCAGTGAACTGTGGGTGATTGTCGCCTTTGTTATAGTTTGAAGTAACTGTCAGTTCCTGTAAGTTCGTGTAATTATTATAAGGTTCATTTTAGACCCGCGTTTTTTATCGGATTGAAGTAGCAATCGAGCATGTAGTCCACTTCATGGTCACTGCCGCCCATTGATATCAGCAAGCAACTTCATATATGACAGGGATTCTATCTAAAGTCAATCACGAAAAATCGAGAAGCTTTGCTACTCCCGACTACGACGTATATCTCATATGGACAATGAGCTGGATAATCTAGGGACGGTTGAAAAAAGAAGCAATTCTTAAATTTAGAGCGTTTCTATTTTTCATAATAAAATATTTTTCATAATAAATAAAAGATAATTACTTTTTATATCTATTATATTATTACGTGGAGCAAAAATTTGTGATTCGTTTTTTAGATACTTGCCGCAGGCGAATGAATATAAAATTACGCGCGGTTATAGTTGATGTAGAGAAGGATAGCGCAATGCTAATTTTTTTTTAATAATTATTCATAAAACATACATAAAATCAACTACAACACATTACACTCACTTCCTTGCATTTGCTACAAACACATACACATATAATAAACGAAATAGAACATTCAATGTCTTACTGTGAAAACACATAACGTGAAAAATATCAGATGGCTTTGTCAAAGTACCCGCTATTGCTTTTAAATGCAGCTTGTCCACAATAAATTTTGCTCAGATCCAGGTCTGTGGTTTCCTGAACTATTCTCGCGACAAGCTGTTATATGATAGAAAATTTTAGGATGCAACAAAATTATGGGTTTGACTACTACAAAACTTATTTTTTTCTTTTCAGAAACTGCAATAAAACCTTGTCTTAAAAGATTTATTTTATTTTATTTAAATTACGGCCGAATTTCGACCGTTGCGACGGGTGGCTTTAGAATTTACCTCATCTGTATTTATCAGAGTTTATTTAAAAGTAAACTATTTGACAATTTGCTTTATTACCCTATGTGTTTTATTGTAAGGATTTTAACATTTGACATATTATTCAGAGCCTACAAAACGGATGTGACAAAACATTTGTCATTTCAATGCTAAGTACTATCTGCAATGCAACATTTGCAATTAGAACTCTACCACATTCCAACTATCAATAAATTGGGCAAACAACTTCAGGGTTGAACAAACATCGGGTAACAAAACGTTGCCCTCGCAATCTGACACAGTATTTGTTTGCGTTGTTAGCGGTCAGGCAAACAGCAAAAATCGGTAACGAACCGGTAATCCGATTCCGAGTGGTCAGTTCTCTAAAGTTTCGATCTGCAATCAACTGTGCCAACAGATCTATTTCGTGAGTAAACAGGGGCAACCCTGCTGTAAACATCTTGGTTGTGTGCGTAAGGATGCGCGAACTTGTGTGTGATATGTGTTCGTGTAGAGACATTGTGTTCGTGTATCTGTGTGTGTGGGTATGGTTGTGTGTTTGTTTCGTGTTTCCGAAGATGTTTATTAGGGATCGGATGATCATGCGGGCTTAGTAAATCTGTAACTACATTAGTATTACATATTCAATCTTTTGAAGATTGAGACGATGATTTAATAAATGATTTCATTTATTAAATCATCGTCGTCGTTGTTTTACTAACATGGTGCGTTAGCTAAATGCTGGCAAATGAGATGATACACCAAATCCATATTATCTTCAATGTAAGCAATGTATATTTTCTGATGTTTTTGACAAATAGAGCTGACACTTAGATAGGGAGACACAAGGTTGTAGAACCAGTGTAGTTCGACCGGGGAAGTACCTACCACCGCCAGACCTATTTCTAGCGTGAAGCAGTTCTTACGTTTCGATAGAAGGGTGTGGTTGCCAGCACATTTTCTCATGAGGCGACCATCAGTCTTTGGATCTGTGATTGTCTTCAGATGGAACCCATGTTCTATATGAAGTTGATTACAGATGTCCATGGGCGGCAGTGGCCACTTACTGCATGTTCGTTTGCTATTTCAGTCAGATGAAAAAAAAGGGAGCTGTTTCAATGTTTTGTTCCAAGCTAAACTAGAGAGAGCTGCACTAAGCAGTAAAAGATATGCATATAATCTACATACAAAATAGGCTTAAAAGCCAACCTTGAAATTCCGCGCTCTAATGAAACTTCCCATGGAAGTTGTTTTGTTCATTCCATTAAACAATAAACGATAATAATCTTTGCCGAACATCCAAATGACGCACACATCCGACCAAAAAACACTCAAAATAAGACAAAAACCATTTGTATTAACTATTCATTGGTGCGGCGTACACCAAAAAGATTCGGTCGCAATCGTGCAAAAAACATCCAAAAGGCAGATTGATATATCCTCCTAATTTGCCTATACGTACAAGCCAATGAGAGCAATAAAATATGTCATATCATATGGCTCTTTCATCCGTGCAACCGAGCTCAAAACAGGGCTTTGAATCAACGATGTATTTCCTGTTCTGGATTGCGAACAAAAAGAGGGAAATTAAAGTTTGAGATCGTTCCAATTAAAGGTAAGAGAAAGGCTTAAGTGATGAGGGCTTGGAGAGGCCATAAATCTGTTTAGTGGATTTTAATTATGGTAATCAGGATGTCCTTTTAGTTCTTTGTTGTCTAATTCGTGTATGAGTGAGCTATTGTTATGCCGGAGAAGCAATTGAAATCTAAACTTGGAATGCAAAGTACCCGTTTCGCATGGCTGTTTTTAATAACGGTTTTTTGATCGTTTGAATTCAAATGTTCACGCGTTTTCTGGTTCTAGGTTAAGGTCTTTTATATGAGGCGACCATCATAGTCCTCAGGAAAAGCAACGCATCTGTGATTGACAGAACCCATGTTCTATTTGAAGTCGCTTACAGATGTCCATGCGCGGCAGTGACCACTTACCATCTGGTGGACTGCATGCTCGTTTACTACTTCAATCAGATAAAAAAGGTAGGTGGTTAAGCATTCTACTACTTCATACTAAGTGGTAAATAAGTAATGGACTCTGATAAATCATGAATTAACAGGTAGTAGACGTATTTCTTGCGTTTCGATGAATGTGGTTGCCGGCGTGAGTTTATTTGAGGCGACCATCTTTGTCCTCGAGAGTAGCAACGGATCTGTGAATGACTTCAGATAGAACCTATGATCTATATGAAATTGCTTACAGGTGTCCATGGGCGGCAGTGACCACTTACCATCAGATGGACTCGTTTGCTACTCAGATAAAAAAAAACCTGATATTTTAAACCAGTTACATGCATCTTGGTCACGGCAAAATAGTTTCGCTGTGACCACGAGCTAACTGGGTCAAAATACCGGTAAAAAGAGATATGTATGTATAAGCCGCATATCGTGAATACAATTGTTACAAATTCCATTAATAGGAATAAGATTTACATCATATACCTATAAACGTACTCACGATAGACCCTTTAAAAACCATGAGACACTGCATAACAAAACAAATTCACTGGCGAGCTAACAGCATATCCGTGATAACAAACCGTAACAATGATCATATCATTACATCCAATAGAATTAGTGGAAGCCCATAATTAAGAGCAAATTAGCGCTAAGAATCTATTACAAGTGGTATTATAACACAATTATGCATAATTTTCTTGTTGTTTTTCTAGCGATAAATTATTCTATGCTCTGTCAAACGTGACTAATGTAAATGTTGGTAATAAGTGACGAGGTGGTGCCGGTTAGTGGTTTCTCATGTTAATTACACTTTTTTCAGAATAGATTCTCGTGTCGTTCGAATTCCTCAGAATAGATTCTGAATTCAATTGACGTTTTATCAGAATCGATTCTATTGTAACTATGTGTTTTTGTATGAAATGCCGGGAAGTGTAGATGCATACGAATACCTACTGTAGTGTGTGTTGGTTGTGTGTGTTCTTAACTTTTTTATTTAATGTATTGTTAAGCTAATAGTTCAGTGAACTTGTATGAAGCACTGTGAATAATATTAAATATAAAATTATGTATGCAGTCAAATGTAAATGATTTAACAAACAACTGACATTGTAATTTTATTTTAAATTAGCTGATTTAATTTGTAATAATCTGTATTTAATTTGTAATAATTTGTATTTTTTCTCATTAGCTTACACTCGCTTTCTGCGCATGCAGTCTACACCTCTAATTAAAATGACATTTGTCTTTCTAATATTTTTTTCTGCTTATGCTGTAATTGGTGTACATTATGTTGGTGTTCAAATAAAAAATAAAAAAAAAACATTTAAATAGCTGAATATATATAGTTTGTGGTCGTATTTATAATGAATCTATTATAGTCTAAATTTATTATTAATTATTTGATTATGATTAAACTAATAAAGAGAACTCAACCTCTTTACCTCTTTCTTACCTAAGTTTACCTCAAAATACAAGTAGAATGTACCTTTTTTTACAAAAAATAACTTGAAATCTCGACTAAACTCGATTTGTATTAAAAGTTTTTTAGTATTAATTGAATGTGGTATGATCTCCTGCAAGAGTACCTTGAATAGCTACAAAAACTGTCCTTGCTAACAAAATGTATGTCAATAATAGTAACCTCAAGTCTTCAAATTTTTCATGATATTATTTCTATTTTTCTAATTTAATGTGATATGATCTCCTGCAAGAATATCATTAAAAAACATATAAAAACTATTCTTGCTAACAAAATGTATGTCATTAATAGTTACCTAAACATGAACAAAGAAGCACAAAAATGACACAAATCCCAATCGGAATCGAGCTCAAGAGATCGAGATGAGAATGATTCCGCAATTCAGACAATGTATCCCGGTAATTTATGGTACGGCTCTGGCAACATCCGAGCGGAAGCGAGCAGCGGCCATTTTGACGCACGCGGCAGGAAACGCACGCGCATGCAACGTCACTTCCGGACGCTGACTTGGGTTTTACGCTTTGAATTTGCGATGGGTTACGCTTGATTCGCTAGGATTTAGGGTGTCGAAATATTTGACACAAGTGCTTGTTTGTTTGGCATTTTGTGCTGATTTACTGCGATTTCGGGTTTAAATTGTCAATTAGTTATTTTATTCGACATGGAGTTTTCTACCGACATAAATATAATGAGAACTTTTTACAAACTTGTAATCGACCATATTTTTAAGGTGGTATGAGGTACAACCCATTATTAAGGTGGTATACTATAATGTAAAAGAAAATAACTGCCTATTTCTTTTTAGGTACACATTTATTTGGGAAACTAAGAATTACAATAATCTTTGAAAAACATGCCGTTTTCTTTCAAAAACCTAAATATAAAATATATAATTATAATATATATAATAACTTATATTTTTTGATTCAACACTTTTATATTGAGGCAAAAATACAAGTTAAGACTGAAACAACAATAATAGACCTTTTTATGTAAAGCAAATTGTTAAGTTTTGATTTTATTTTTATTTTAATATATATCATAGTTTTAAAGACGTCATGACAGAATCGTGACAGTAAAGTTTCTATTGTAAATAATATTTTATATTTGAACGTCATGGTACGTTGCGCCATATCAAAATCTCAAATTATGACGTACAATCACGTTCTGTCCTTGAAAGTGTTAATTTTAAAGTTAATAGTTATAGAATGCCACTAATCATTCTTAATTAAGGGAAACTGTACATGTACAAACGATGAAATCAATTGTTGCGTGAGATTGAGATATTCACTAATTTTCTTTCCCTTATAAATAAACATACCAATAAGTCTATTATGAAGATTGACAGCCAGTAATCATCAATCTATGCGCCAGATAAATCATGTATGCTGGTGTATTGAGTTACACGTATAACAGAGGAATGATTAAGAAAATGTTTTTTTAATAGTAGGTGCCATATTCTGTTTTTGTTGTGATAGAAAAACAAGGGGTTTAAATACAATTTAAGATGCTTTGCTTCTACTGATGACTAAGGTACTAAGGACCACCTCACATAAAAAGGGAGCCAGCAAACACGCCCTTCTATCGAAACGCAAGACCCACTTCAAGCTAGAAATAGGTATGGTGGTACGTATCGTGGTAAAAAATGTACTACCACCAGCTAAACTAACAGACCAGTACAGTAGCGGTGAATACGTTAGCTAAAATAGTAGCACTTAACGCTGCTGTTATAAATGGGTAAAATAATAAAAAACGCTTTCTACACTCATAACCCCAAAGTAAGATTTTATCCTGTGTCGTGGCTGCCACTGACATACACAAAGACGAATACACAACCCTACCATAGGATTTTCTCCTGTGTCGTAGGTGCCATGGACACACACAAAGACACAAACTCCCAGACCCAGAACAAGAATCTAAACTCATCATTCAGATACCTGTCTGGCCGGGAATCGAACCCGGGACCCACTGCATGTCAGATCGGAATGGTAACCGACGCAGGTCGTCGCGGGTAAAATAATACCACCGTACCTAGTTCTAACGTGAAGCGGTTATTGTGTTTCGGTAGAAGGATGTGTTTGCCGACTCACTTTTCTAACAGTCGAGCATCTTAGCCTTTAGGAATAGCAAACCTGTGATTGACTTTAAATTAAACCTTTCTTCTGTATGAAGTTGCTTTTAGATGTCCGCGGGCGGCAACGGCCACTTAATAACACACACACGCTTTCTACACTCATAGCCCCACAGTAGAATTTTCTCCTGTGTTGTGGGTACCATGGACATACACAAGACAAATACACAAACATCCAGACCCAGAACAAGAATCTAACCTCATCATTCAGATACCTATCTGGCCGGGAATCGAACCCGGGACCCACTGCATGTCAGACCGGAATGGTAACCGCTGCGCCACGTCGTCAAAGTAACAGATGCACTATATTATGTTTGTTTGCTTCTTCAATGTGATAAACCGTACCTTGCTCCTTGCTCGAACTATTTAAGGTAAGCGAACTTCTACTACCATGCAACATGTCTGATATAAAACCAACAAACTAAATCTCTGCGATTCAAAGCCTTAAATTTTATTACTTATAGACAGATATTTATAAGCAGTGTAGACATTTATAGACATAGATAGTGCCTTTCCACAGAACCTTGTGATTAAACTAAGTTATTATTAAATGCAAATGAAAATTACAATATTCGTGCTCCTAGCCTATACATAAACTGTGTCATTCCCCTGCGGATTATACAAACTAATCTAGGTAATGTCGCCATAAAATAAATATCAGAAAAGTGCCTTTGAAAATACCGATCGCGTAATAAAACCTTTCATAATAGCCTCTGTTACAATGCACTATATAAATTAACATGAATTTTCTGTTATTCGGGTCACGGAGTATTTAAATCTAGACTAGATTTATAGACGAAACTATACGTAGAATATTAAAATAATACCTAGATTTTAAATTTCTATTTGTAAATAATGCAACGATTATCCATTAAATTTGGATTAAAATATAAGGTGAAGCAGAATTAGAACTTTTTAGGCTTATCTGATGACCCGCATGGCCGAGGGGTTACCATACCGGGCTGATTCTGGGCTGATACCGGGCTGATACCGGCATAGTCTGGCCGGGAATTGAACCCGGGACCCACTACGCGTCCCGGGTTCGATTCCCGGCCAGACTGGTGTCTGAATGATGAGTTTAAATTCTTGTTCTGGGTCTGGGTGTTTGCGTATTCGTCTTTGTGTGTGTCCATGGCACCCACGACACAGGACAAAATCCTACTGTGGGGCTATGAATGTAGAAAGCGATTTAAGTTTTTTTAGAATTTTAAACATTTCGCTGCATAAACAATTCATACAGTTGGTGAAATCAACCCATTATTGACCCACTGACAAACATGGGTCTCGGGTGAAGGGGTTTTTGCGAGTAGAGTGTTATTTTGTTGACTTCATACACATTCGCGATTACTGCTCAACACGCACATCATTTTAAAAAAAATCATGGTGCCTGGTATTTGAATCTCGGACTTCATAAAATACGAACCTCTTTATATAAAAAAAAAACTATAATACGTCTTACGTTTATTAAAAACGAAAGTTTGTGATTTTGTATGAATTTGGATTAAAATTGGTATACAAATATGTTACGTCCAAGTTAAGGTAAAAAGTATCATACATGTTTAATGTAGGATTAAAAAGTATCCCTTAGAAATAACTCAAGTGAGCGAAGCCGCGGGAAAAACATAAATATTTCGAAGCATAACACATCATTTGTCATCGCCATAGAATCCGAGAAAGCGAGTCAATACCGCGAAAATAGCAAAATGGCGTCCTGTCGTTGGCGCCAAATTAAACCTAGTGTTGTATCATATCGCGCTTTGATCTCTGCCCCGTAGTGTTTGCGGAGCCCGCCTGGTGTTTGTCTTCCTAGTATGAAAGGAAACTTCGTGAATGGTTGAGAACGTCTCTTTCAATAGTAGATTTATATCGGCGGAAGAGTCCGCTGCTATAGCGTGGCAATTTGTGGATAGTAGATACGGCGATAAAGGCCCCCATCGCGGTTTGCGATGAAATGTTGCCGGTTTGTGCACTAGAATAGTTGGTTTTTGTGAAACGTCTAATCGCTCGCTAAGAAACGATCGCTCGTATCGAGTACCTATTCTTGATAAATTCATGGTACGTTGACATTAACGTTGGCTTTTAAAAGGTGTTATTTTCCTCCTAAAATTGGCCGCTGCCGCAACTATTTTAGCGGCGGTTAGTACCCACTAGTGTGGTTAACGGCACACTTTTAGGTATATGACCCCACGCGAACGCATCTTAGAACTCCTGTTGTTTATAAAACTATTTACAGATATGCATAGGCAGCAGCGGAAGACTTACCACCGGGTAGAGTGCATGCATCGCATCAACCCATTATTGGCCCACTGCTGGGCGCGGGTCTTCTCCCAGAATGAGAGAGTTTAGGCCATAGTCCACCGCGCTGGCCAAGAGCGAATTGGTGGACTTCACACACCTCCGAGAACTTTTTTTTTTTAAGAACTCTCGGGTGTGTAGGTTTCCTCACGATGTTTTCCTTCACCGAAAAGCAGTGATAATTAATTTCTAATACGCACATAAATCATTGGTGCGTGCCTGGGTTGGAAAATCGGACCTCCCGATCGAGAGAGCAAGTTTCAACCATTAGGCTATCACTGCTCTCATGCATGAGAGTGCATGTATCACATGATATTTCAACCTTATAAAAATGAGAACGCGGTGAGATAGTTATTACTAGAGACACGGTAATAGTAGATATTATTACCGTGCTAGAGATGCGCCGAATATTTGGCGGTTATTCGATATTCGGCTTAATCGGCACCTTTTCACTATTTGTATTCGGCGATTTTTTTTGGTTTTAACGCCGAATATATTCGGTTCGGGTTTTTCTATTTGCTACACGGCATTTGGTATTTTTTCCGGAAGATTTATGTTATTAGGCAAAAAAATAAATAAAGAGTGTGTCGAATAAAGCTAATAAAATAAAGCAACTAATCAGCAAATCAAAATTTTTGGAAACCTGAATCGAATTCGCATTTTGTCTAAAAACTGATATCAACATTTATTTTCAACCTCAACTCAATAGGTATTTCATTTTTTTATGAACACACTTTCGCAATTGTTTCTTAATAAGAAATGGTAAACCGAATAATTCGACGGAATATTCGGTTCAGTATAAGTTAAACCGAATAAAACGCTTTGAACGCTTTCTACACTCATAGCCCCACAGTATGATTTTCTCCTGTGTCGTGGGTGCCATGGACACACATAAAGACAAATACACAAACATCCAGACCCAGAACAAGAATCTAAACTCATCATTCAGATACCTGTCGGACCGGGAATTGAACCCGGGACCCACTGCTTGTCAGATCGGTTAACCGCTGCGCCACGCGGGTCGTCAAAGCGTTTAAAGCGTTTAAAGCGTTTTAGCGTTTTTGTTTGACTAAACATAAATATATCAAAACTCCACATGAAATGTACTAACAAATCTGCAATTTAAACAACGGACATACATACTATTTTTCACTTTACAACACAACTATCTTCCGGCTTTTTGAGACTACGAATTGAAATAGGCAGCATGAAACAGAACAACTTTTAATTTTAAAATTTATTTCGATTCTGAAAATGCCAATGCATTCGTGAAGACTTGCAGTTTATGGGTTTTTCTAATTCATAACGAGGGGTCCTAAGGGTGTGGGTATAACAGCAAACATGGGACAATAGGGCCATAGCGAGCTGTTCTTTTATTTAAGCGATTTTAACACAGTTTCAAGAGGGAACGTAAACTGGCGGTGTGACGCGGTGGTTTATTCATTTGAACTGGGTGGGTGTGGGTTTGTCTTTACACTAGAGAACCTAATTTGAGTTTTGTGTGGTTGCCAGATCACTTTTATGAGTCGACCATCTTAGTCCTCGAAAGCAACGGATCTGTCATTGACTTTAGATAGAACCCTTGTTCTATTGAGGTAAAGTTTGGATCTAATTGTGCGAGGTTTGCATATAAATTTCATAAAGGAGCATTTATCTACATATAGTTCCATTCTATTAATACGACACCAATTACATAATTTATTTAAATCATGCTGCATCATGAGATCTTCAGATTTTATAGTTTGGGCTATTTTCAAGTCATCGGCGAATTAATTTATTAATTAAAACTATTAGGCAAATCATTAACATAAATACTAAAAAGAATAGGTCCCAAATGGGGACCTTGTGGGATTCCGAGATAATATAATGGAGCTTAGCCTCGTAGCCCTTTACAACTACGAAGCAATACCTATCAGACAGATAAGACCGAATCCAATTGTTAAAGTTTCCTGTATGCAGTTTATCAATAAGAAGTAAGTGGGGAACCTTGTCAAAAGGCTTGTTGAAATCTGTGTAAATAACGTCTACTTACGCTTCAAATGCTTTGTACAATCATTGCTCCAAACTCTTCCAAGCTCCAAACAAACAAATATTTTCTTTAGGATCACAAGATTCAGATCCGGAAAATTAATCAAAATTCATCCTTCAGATATCTATCTGGCCGGGAATCAATCCCGGTACCCACTGAGTGTCAGACGAGTATAATAACGTTCCGCCACGTGTGTCGTCAAATTATATTCGTGTTACTTTACTACCTCTTTTCGCCGGCTTCACCCGATTCTGTCACGTCTACTACAATAATGAGAATGTCTTTATCAAGGTCACAAGTTGTGTGCCCCAAATTTCAACAATTTCAGCAAAAAAAACTTGAATTAATATCAATGAAAAAGAATACTGCATAAATAAATAATTATAATTGCATAAGCTGAAAAAGCTATGCAATAGCTTTACCGCGGTAGTCCCCGAGTGCAACACGTATTTTTTTTTGTATATCGTGGCAGTTAACTTCAGTGTTACATATAAACAAGTATATACTATACCTGCCTGCTACCGCACTGAAGTATTCAGTAATGTACACATCCACTCGACAGTCACCATTAACCTCACCCTACTGACGTCTAAATCACAGAACATCGGAACATATTAGGGTGTCTTCAACTGATGAATAATGCAAGAACAAGAACACTGGGCGAATGAGGGTGGTGTCTAGACCGATGTTTTTGTTACCGTAGATATGAAGTGGTACAATACAGACAAGTATTGTTACACTCAATGTGTGTTTATTGTGCTTGAAGCTTTTGCTAGCGGTTCCATATGTATTTTTTAAAATAGGATTGTAGGAAACGAGTCAAGTCCACCTGATGGTAGGTCGCTGCTCTTGAACATATGTAACCAAGTCAGTATAATCCAAGAGCCTCATGTAAAAAAAAAGACGTGTGGCACTCGGGGACTGCCGCGGTAAAGCTATTGCATAGCATTTTGTATCAACTTATGCAATTATAATTATTTATTATTTATTTATTTTATTTATGCAGTATTTCTTTTTCTTTGATATTAAAGTTAATAAACAGTCTTACTTTGTTACAGTTAAACTTTGATATTAAAGTTAATAAACTTTGTTCAGTTGAACAAAGAATAGAACAGTAGATTCTTGGATTAATTCAAATAAATCAGTAAATCGATTTTATAACCTTAATTAATCGATTCTTTGATTAGTCGACCTCAGATCACATCCCTGATCCAAACATAATGGCGAATATATCTGTCACATGTAAAATGGAAGTAAAGTTAGATACTTATTAATTTAAGAAAATTAACTCCAAAGGGATTTTTTCAGGAAATTGGCTAAAATACCTAAAATATTTTAGTTAATTTTTCTATACAAAAATCATTGTGACACAACTCTTTTTTTTCGTTACGGAATTTCTGGATTTCAAGGCCCTCGATAGAAGCTATGCAATAGCTTAACAAACTAAGATGATAGAAGTTGTATACTTTGACCGCGGAGATACCAGGGCCTTTGAGCGTGAAGCAGTTCTTGCGTTTCGGTGGAAGAGTGTGGTCGCCGGTTCAATTTTTATGAGGCGACCATCTTAGAACTCAGGAGAACCAACGCATCTGTGATAGAATCCTTGTTCTGCCTGAAGTTGCTTATATTTATATTAATCCATGGACAGCAATGTGACCACTTACCTACCATCAAATGGATTGCGTACTCGTTTGCTATAAAAGTTATTCTGCCTCATAAGAAACAGTAACCCCACCCCGCACATCTACAGAAACGTATGAAATGTTTTAACGCTATGAATAGGCGACAATTGTATTGTTACTCTGACTTCGACTTCAATATCGGGTTGATTACAACGTCACACTATTTTATGAGCTACGACTCAAAACTTCCGATTCTTATCATATTTTTTTATCTATTTATAGGTTTTTGTACACCGTAAAATCACAGTAAAAATACATAGTACAAAGTGCTACTTATTCCAAAATTAAATTTCTTCCAGCAGCCCTGTAATCGAAGACCAAAAATATTTCATTTCAATTGTAAAAGCAAAATTCTGATATTCCTGCTAAACCACTCGTGAACACAAGCGTGTGTAACGTCTCACAGAGATTTTGTCTTTGTATACCCGTAACAAGGTTTCCTTACGTGAGGTTATGAGTAGAAAGCATACATCTTCAGTTCGATAAGTACATAGGCCTAACCTACTTTCTAGTCTTAATTTAAAATGCCTTACGCATTACAAGCGCGCTGACTAGCACTTAATCCTATAAACAGCACATGTAAGGTTTAAAACTATAAAGACTTACATAAATACAAATAAAACATACTATTGCTATTATATATAGGCCTATGTCTTCAGCCTACCTAAAATACCTCGATCTTTTTAAAGGAACTAGACCCGTCGCAACGGTTGAAATTCGACCGTAATTAAACTTAAAAAACTAAACTTCATATTGTCCAAAGTAGCAAATTTGATTGAGTTTATTAATTAAAATCACCCGTTAAAGATAACAAGATAATATTAAAATAAATATTTTTAAAACAAGCTTTTATTTCAGGGCACTGAAAAGAAAAAAATAAGTTTTGTAATAGCCAAATCCATCATTTTTTTGCATCGTAAAATTTTCTATCATATAAAAGACTTTTATTAGGAGAAAATCCTTGTGCTAAATAAAATCCTAAAATCCTAAAATCCTATGAGCGTAGAAAGCGTGTATTTTTTGAGGTTTACCAGACATGGGCCATCTGTTCCAACCGGTCTTTTGTCTTCTGAATCCAACGGTTTCCCACTGTTTTTTCAGATTATCGGTCCGCCATGGCGATCTGTGCTCCTTTTGCCTACGCGAGGTTGTTCGTCTCTCAAAGACCTTTAAGTTTCAAGATACAGTTTTATCCAAGATATAATCTATCTTGGATAAAACTGTATCTTATCTATATCTTATTATAAACTTAGTGCTGGAACTATTCTGTTGGTCCGATTGTGAGTTTGTTTTTGTATTTTTTTTATCTGACTGAACTAGCAAAGGAGCATGCAGTCCACCTGATGGTATGTGGTCATTGCCGCTCATGGACATCTGTAATCAACTTTATACAGAACATGGATTCTATCTGAAGTCAATCACAGAGCGTTGCTACTCCCGAGGGCTATGATGTTCGCCTCATATAAAAGTGTGCTGGCAACCACACCCTTCCATCGAGACGCAAGAACTGCTTCACGCTAGAAATAGGTGTGGCGGTAGTATTTCTCCGGTCGAACTACACTGGTTCTACCGCCTTCAGTATTTAGATTATTTTAAATAAATTAATTAAAAAGATAGAAATAAAACAGTATTGTCTAACTTGTTTTTAGCTTATGCGTAACAAAGACTTTTACGGAGAAACATTACGAGTTGGTAGTACGAATAATTTGGAAAGAATTCCATTAAAAGCGGTTTAACTAATTTTGAATCTAGAGTAGAAACTTAAGAATTAATTTGTTTTATCTTTTTTGTAATATATCTATTTGCGTTAGATATGATTTTTGTTACTATTGTCAGTACAACATTAGGTATCATTTTGTTTGTTCTTTAACGTTTTCTATAATAAATATTTATCAGAAAATCAAGAATAATACTTAAATAAAGTATTATTATTACTAGGTTTATAGTAATAATAAGAAAATCAATAATAGTAGGTACTAATAGTCCGAATGTCAACATAGCTACAAACTTTGCGTATTTCTATTTTAAATGTATAATTACATTTAAATTAGTATAACTGTAATTAAAATCCACTACCCATTACAAGTGTTTATCCCTCACGGCTCATGAATGTCCACATCGGCATGTGTAAGTTACCCGTTCATATGCCCTCTATTACACGGTTCTAAGAGTGAAAACGCTAAGCCGATCGCTACGCAAGATAACGACTATAATAGAGCTAATGAAGCTAATTGCGTCAGGTAACAGCCGTGTTCACAGGCGTAAGTATGGTTGTCAGTGTCTGGTATGCTTAAGACGCTGTTTACCCCTACTATGTGCACGCTCGATTGTATTTTATTTTATACTTAAAACAAAAGGCTTGAGGTCTAGTTAGATTTTTTTGTTTTTTTTTGTCGAAGAGCAGACCTTCAAAAAGTACCTGATGCCGTGGGAGCAACGCAGGGTTATGTGGGATTCTTACCGCACTGAAACCCCCCGGTGGCCGTCCTAGGCGATCAAAGACGACTCCGGATCTCCAAACGCATCTAGAGTCCTCTAAGCGCGTTGCCCCATCGGGCTCCTCCCAGGTGAGCGCCCACACATACGCAAGATAACGACTATAATAGAGCTAATGAAGCTAATTGCGTCAGGTAACAGCCGTGTTCACAGGCGTAAGTATGGTTGTCAGTGTCTGGTATGCTTAAGACGCTGTGGTCCCCTACTATTTATACACTCGATTGTATTTATTTTATACTTAACAGATACGGCTATCGTAAGGTTTGAGTGTAGTGAGATTTTTTTTGTTTTTTTTTTGTCGACGAGACCTTCAAAAAGTACCCGAAGCCGAGGAAGCAACGCAGGGTTATGTGGGATTCTTACCGCACAAAACCCCCCGGTGGCCGTCCTCGGCGATACAAAGACGTCTCCGGTTCTCCAAAGGAACGCAACCGGAGTCCTCTAAGCGCGTTGCCCCATCGGGCTCCTCCCAGGTGAGCGGCGATAACGACTATAATAGAGCTAATGGAACTAATTGCGTCAGGTAACAGCCGTGTTCACAGGCGTAAGTATGATTGTCAGTGTCTGGTATGCTTAAGACGATGTCTTCCCATACTATGCGACTATGCGTACACTCGATTGTATTTATTTTAAACTAAAAAAAAAAAAAAACTCACTACACTCAAACCTTACGATAGGTTTGAGTGTAATTTTTTTTTGTTTTTTTTTTGTCGAGGAGCAGACCTTCAAAAAGTACCCGATGCCGTGGGAGCAACGCAGGGTTATGTGGGATTCTTACCGCACTAAAACCCCCCGGTGGCCGTCCTCGGCGATCAAAGACGATACCGGATCTCCAAACGCGTCCGGAGTCCTCTAAGCGCGTTGCCCTATCGGGCTCCTCCCAGGTGAGCGGCCACACATACGCAAGATAACGACTATAATAAAGCTAATGAAGCTAATTGCGTCAGGTAACAGCCGTGTTCACAGGCGTAAGTATGGTTGTCAGTGTCTGGTATGCTTAAGACCCTGTCTTCCCCTACTATGTGTACGCTCGATTGTATTTATTTTATACTTAAAAGATAGGGCTATCGTAAGGTTTGAGTGTAGTGAGATTGTTCTCTTTATCTAGGAGGAGACCTTCAAAAGGTACCCGATGCCGTGGGAGCGACGCAGGGTTATGTGCGATTCTTACCGCACAAAACCTCCCGGTGGCCGTCCTCGGCGATACAAAGACGACTCCGGATCTCCAAAGGAACGCAACCGGAGTCCTCTAAGCGCGTTGCCCCATCGGGCTCCTCCCAGGTAAGCGGCCACACATACGCAAGATAACGACTAGATAGTAGAGCTAATGGAACTAATTGCGTCAGGTAACAGCCGTGTTCACAGGCGTAAGTATGGTTGGCAGTGTCTGGTATGCTTAAGATGCTGTCTTCCCCTACTATGTGTACGCTCGTTTGTATTAATTTTATACTCAAACGATAAAGCTATCGTAAGATATAAGTGTAAAAAAATGCGCCATGTCTACACGGCCTTTTTTCTAAGTGCTCTAGGCGCATTGCCTCATCGGGTTCCCATCAGGTGAGCGGCTGGATCCACTGCTCCGTCTGGTCTTTACGACGGTATGTGTAGTCATACATACGCAACATGACTACTATAATAGAGCTAATGAAAACAATTGCGTCAGGTAACAACCGTGTTCACAAGCGTAAATATGGTTGTCAGTGACTGGTATTCTTAAGAAGCTGTCGTCAACTTACAATAGGATTTGTAAGTCACTCGATCTTCCACCGAAAGGCCTGAACTGCTTCATGCTAGAAATAAGTGTGGTGGTAGTAGTTCCCCGGCCGAACTACGCTGGTTCTACCACCAAGTATACTTAAACCTAACGATAAGACAAGCAGGGTACCTGTTAGAAAGTCATCGTTGCCTATGGATACTTGCAATTCAAGAGGAATTAAATTATTAAAAATGCACCGCAAGTGTACCACTGGCTTTGAAGGAGAGTTCTTTTCGCAACTTTCCTGAGGAGCCTCATGTCATAGCTCACTTATACTTAAGTAAGAAGGATCTTATTGCAGGCGTTTTAATGACAGAAAACTAAACCATAGTGCACGATACAATTTTTTCTTCCTATTTATGACTAGTTTTTTATACGTGTACGACTTAGAAAAGTAACACATGAGCGACAGGGAGCTTATAGATAGATTACGGTGTACGTTGACTGCAGCTGTCGAACTAACCCTGAGGGTCTCTGACAAGATGATAATCGCCGACATAAACTGGCACTCGTGTTGGTTGCTCGCTGTAACTCTACCATTTTACATACTATGGGTGTATGGTAAATGTTGATTGAATGTCTTAGGAACAGCTTAATGGCAAATCCCGGGAGATGGGCGGCAACATCTTCCTGAGTAAGATCAACACGGAGTACGGTCACCAAAACGAATGCCATTTAATGCCACAAGACGCCTACCCAGTGAGCTTCAAACCGCCAATTTGTTTTATTTCTCATCGAGAACACATAGTAGGGGTTAGAACAAAAAGCCTACATATCGATCATACTCCGCTCACCAAGAATTTTACCTTAAACGCTTCACGCTAGAGCATAAAAATTACCGCACACATGCGAAAATCTCAATGAACGCCAAGTATTTATGTTACTTGCGTCGACACGCCATTTTGTTTATTGTAAATGTTAATGGTATATAACACCATATGTAATGAAATGAGGCGCTTGTGTTGCCTTTACGGCCTTATTGGGGTTCTGTGGCAAAAAGTAGAACCATATTTTTTATGCATGTGATAGAAATGAGTTCTGCGATTGTGCGTACTTGAAGGATTGTGAATGAGTAGATAATAATTATTCAGATAATAATTATTAAAACTTTTGTAATCTATATATTAATACGTGAAGCAAAAAGGAGAATGGCGAGTTTGGCCTTAGTTGCGTATATAGTCAAAGACAGTGTGAAAAAAAACCTTATATTAAGTTAATATTTATACCGTAATTGAATATTTTTTACATCCCGCAGTAGTGCATAAAATGAAAGAATACATTTTATTTTTTGTTCTAGAACTTGCATGTGAAAGGGAACGCAGTCAGGTATACGTTTCGTTGTAAATTAACAGTTTTTGAAGTGAAACTTCTTTATCGGGGGTTTATCGGGGGTTTTTTTGAAAAATAACGTCATAAAGAAGTTTCACTTCTTACGAGTGTACGCTAGTACACGCACACATTTTTAAATCTTTAATACATTTTCTCTGTGGAATGAAACGCATGTTTACGCATTGTCAACTGTCAGTTACCAATTACTGTCATTGTTCACTTTTTTTTTATTTCTACATCTAACCTCAAACAAGATTAGAACTTAAAAAATTGAAACTTTTTTTTTGTTTTAATCTTTTTATATATATTTTTTTATTTTTTATGTTAGCTAATTACCAGACGAAGTCAACGGAGTAATAATTACAAAGAACAAAACAATTATGTATAATTAATTTGACTTGCAAAGTATAACATGCCTTAAGTTATATAAAAAAACCTTAAGTTTTAAAGAAAATATTATCTTTTTAATGAATTTACAATATGATAATCTACATAATTACACACGTCATAACAGTATACGTTTAAAAAAATATTAGAGCCAAGCATGTATTGAAATTCGCCATTCTCCTTTGTGATTCGTTTTTAAAATACTTGCCGCAGGTGGAGGAGTATGAAATTACGCACGGTTATAGTTGATGTAGAGAAAGAGAATGCGCAATGCTCATATTTTTTTCAAATAATGCATAAAACATACATAAAATCAACTAAAAACTCATTACACTCATTTTTTTGCCTTTGACACAAACACATACATAATAAATGAAATAGAACATTCAATGTCTTACTTTAAAAACACAACGTCAAAAATGCCAGATGTCTTTGTCAAAATACCCGCTGTTGCTTTTAAATGCAGTTTAGATAATAAACCTCTTTATACCTTTAATGGGTGCGTTCAAAATAACTTGAAAATAATTACAATTTTACTTACTATTTACTATTTTACAAATTTTATTTAGATTAGGAAATTATGGTGCTACTTTGGACAACATAAGCTTTAGTTAATTAATTTAAATTACGGTTTAATTTATATTACGAATTTCTACCGTTGCGACGGGTGACTAAGTAAGTAAGGAGGTGTATATTATATAACAAAACTACTGAACTTTAGTACACTTTTGGTTTTGATACACAATACGTGATTACTGCACATGAACAGTATCTCTGTTGTTTTCTTGGTTGGTTTGGAAGATGCATATATGTAAATGACTCATACGAAGCATTCCTACTTAGTTCTTGTATGGAGAAACACATCCGTTACCCATCTACTCCAGTCGTTTTTGGAGTTGATTACAGATGACTATGGTTGTGTCCAATTACCTTCAAGTGGATTGCATGCTCATTTACATACTACTTTGTTTAGTACAACATGCACGGAAACTAAAAAATATTACAAAAAAAAAAACAACTGCTAAAATTAAATGTGGTCGAGATTATGTTTTTTTAATAATATTTAGATCAACGCTTTTTAAGTGTTTGTGTCATAATAGTTACTTAAAAATGTATAAAAGTATTATATAAAAGTATTTTTGTAATGGCTACCATTTGTTACCCATATTGTAATGATAATTAATAAATAGCTTTCCCCCATTCTCTGATTTCAGACGCCATGTATAAAAATTATATCGCTATGCAAACTGAGTCGATTCTGTCCGCCTGTCCTCCGCTGTCTGTCCCTATGTATGCCTATATCTTTAGAAGTACGCTACAGATTTAATGCATTTTTTTAAATAGATAGCGTGTATCATGAGGATGGTTTTTATGTATAATATAGTGGAGAAACACTGATAATAATTTTAGTTTTTTGACTTTTAGGCGGAACGAAGTTCGCCGGGTCAACTAGTTACAATATATACCTATTTGTATTACCTACCTACACGGATAACTGGTAAAGACCAGATTTTACATTTAGTGTATCTAACTACATCTGTTTAAACTTTTACATTGAGTCATACTGAAAACCAGTTACAATACTTGTATGTAATATTAAAGAGAATTAGCAATCAGTATATTATTATAAAGTATAATAAACTTACGTAAGCATCGCTAAATAAATTAAGAAATGTATTATATTAAAAAAACTAGTTGATCTGGCGAACTTCGTTCCGCCTAAAAGTCAAAAAACTAAAATAACCAGTGTTCTTCTACTATATTATAGTTGTACCTATTATACATAAAAATCTTCATCTTAAATCACTCTATCTATTAAAAAACTGCATTAAAATCCGTAGCGTAGTTTTAAAGATCTAAGCATACATAGGGACAGACAGCGGGAAGCGACTTTGCTTTATGTAGTGGTAATACCTTGTTTGATATTATGTTAATTTATCGGGTCATTCTGCACCCACTGCTGGGCTTGCGTTTCTACTTAGATCATAGCCCACTTTGGTGGTCAGGGGAAGACTATTCTTTGTTTTTCGAGTTATAATTGGAAACTCTGAGTTTCATTTCAATGTTTCTTTATACCGTTACAGTCAGTATTTTTCTAAAAAACTGGGGAACCAGACGGTCGTACACTCCACCTGATATGTGGGTACTGTCGCCTATGAACATTTGCAATCAGCAATGTACTCTAAGTAGGATTGAAAACATATCTGAGATCAGACATTAAAGGGTAACTGTTCTAAAAGACTTGGAAATTTATAATAGGTACTTTGTGGTGTCGTGGTGGTGTGGTAATAAGTAGCAGACGAGGTTGCAGTCCACCTGATGGTAAGTGGTCACAGCCGCCTATGAATATTTGTAAGCAACTTCATATAGAACGTAGGTTTTATCTGAAGTCAATCACAGATGCGTTGCTACTCTCGAGGACTAGGATGGTCGCCTCATATAAAGTGTACCGGCAACCACACCCGTCTTAATCAAACTCTTTAGAATAAGTGGTGTTAATATAACAATATTGTTATAAGGGATACCAAAAATATTATATTTATGGGGATGGGTGGTGCCATTGCGATAGCCTAGTAGTTTAAAAATCGGTCTCGAAACTTGGAGGTCTGAGGTTCAACGCAAGAAATGCTTTATCTTGGAAATAGGTACGGCGGTGGTACTTCCGGTCGAACTACACTGGTTCTACCACCTTGGGAGATGTCGAAAGTCTGCCAATTTGTACTTGGCCACCGCGTTTGGTTACCGTGTGTTGTATGTGTTGTATGTAGTAAATTAAATAAATGTATTAATAGAACCCTCATTATATGTAAGTATACGGGACCCTTTATCTGCATATTCCGCTCGCTAAGTTAACGGTAGTCATATAATTATATCGTGTAATATGACCATTTCATTTTGCATGTAAAACAGGACATTGCAGTTCACATCAATCTAGCTATCATTAATAGAAAATTACAAACATAACATACTTAGAAAAACGATAACATTACATAGATTATGTATATTTATAAAATTTAATAAACATTTCACTACAGACAGAACACATAACTATAAAAAACTACATTTATGTCTGACGTACTTATGAGTGTCTGTCCAATTTCAAAGGGAATGACTTGTCTATTTTCTGTGCAAAATGAATTTCCCTGAACTGTGAAGCGATATCCTCAGGACATTAGATCGCATGGTCACCGTACTCATATACCACCATCTTATTTATCAAGGTAGGCTGGTATCGCCCGCCCATGCGACTTTTCCTGGAAATTGCCAACGTTTTTGCTTTCCACAAGTAATGTAACTGGTTTAGTCAAATGGGAGGGGTTTACTGAAGAAAGGGACTTGGACGTTTGACCAACGGCATCGTTAGTGAATTTCGAAGCTATTAATGTACTTAAAAATAAATAAAATTGGTAAATAAAAGTATTAAAAGGAGAAAATATTTGAACAATGTAAGGTTATTTGTTTGCTTTTAAGTAACTTAAAATAGTGTTATAAGAGTGGATTTTATTATAAATAAACGCTTTCTACACTCATAGCCCCACGGTAGGATTTTCTCCTGTGTCGTGGGTGCCATGGACACACACAAAGACGAATACACAAACACCCAGACCCAGAACAAGAATCTAAACTCATCATTCGGATACCTGTCTAGCCGGGAATCGAACCCGGGACCCACTGCGTGTCAGACCGCTACGGTAACCGCTGCGCCACGCGGGTCGTCGAAATAGTACGATATCTTCAAAATGTGTACGGAAAATGAAAGTTAGTAAATACAAAATTTAGTGCAAAGAAAAACAGTTGATCAAAGACAATCAAGGTCAGTAATCCGTTATCAAATGGAGTGCATATTCGTTTTTTACATCAATCCATCCACTCAGCCTTCCATCAGCTCTTTGAGGTCCACTGGACATAGGCCTCCCCTAAATGACGCCTCTGCAACTGGTCCTGTGCCCTCTGAATCCAACGGTTTCCCGCTACGGTTACACGCTGTTTAACATAAAAATATCTATTTTCATTAATTATATTTTATTTTTCACAGCATACATAATTCAAAAACAGGTTATTCTACTACAAAATTATCATATAAAATGAGTACATACGACCGAATACAACTCAAAGAGTTCACAAACACGTTTATAGGTACGTGATGTACGTTTCAGTTACAGAGAAGGTTTGACCCGGTTCGAACTTTCAGCCGATTTTTGAAAAATACCGACACTACACCTGAAACCTCTATTATGCCGGGCGGTCACCAACGATATTTTTATTATTTTATTCCTTAATTCGTTTTAAACTGTAAAAATAATTAGATACCATCATATTAAAATATAAATTATACTTGTAACTAATTGAAAATTTCGAAAAATTTAATTTATTATTACTATAGCCTATATTTATAATTATTTAAAATTGCTACACCCTTACACGGTTTCATGCCACTGTATTAAAATTAGTAATAATGTGACTAGTTGACCCAGCGAACTTCGTTCAGCCTTAAATCAGTGTATCTATTCTATATTAAACATGTAGCATCAACCCATTATTGGCCCACTGCTGGGCACGGGTCTTCTCCCACAATGAGAGAGTTTAGGCCATAGTCCACCGCGCTGGCCAAGTGCGAATTGGTGGACAATTAAACATGTATTATACATTAAAACCTTCCTTTTGAATCGCTCTATCCATTATAAAAACTGCATTAGAATCCGTAGCGTAGTTTTAAAGATCTCAGCATACATAGGGACAGACACCGAGAAGCGACTTTATACTATGGAGTGATAACGCAATAAAGATTATTATTATGTTAAACAGGTAAATAAATATCGTTTTGTGAATGTACATGTTTAATTTGAACAATAACACTCTTCTTTTAGATTAGATATGTCATTGTCGCAATCTTAACTTTATGGTAGGCTATTCACCTAGACTGACAAGTAAATATGTTCAACAAAAGATAAAGTAGTCTTAAAATGGTCAGTTAAATATATTGCCGCATATTTTAAACATACATATTTAAATTGCCTTAACAATAACGGACAGTTCTACATTAGCTTGTCTTAGCTCGCATAAGTTGATTTATTAACTAATTTTTTGCCTCGCGTGTGGCGCCCCGCCCACTTTTCATACACGCTTACTCATAAGTAATTTATATTTATGATAACAACGAAACATGTCTAAGGTCTGTGAACACCTGCCACGGTTTCCAAATAAGGCAGACGTCCTACTTACAGGCAATTGAGGACTTATGTTCTTAAAATGTGAGTTGCTGCGACGTTTTGTATATCCTTTTTGTATATCCACAACTGAGAAGCTTGGAGAAATAATGTTTTTGCCTTGCATTCAATTTTTAAATTGATTATTTGTATTATTTACACTTTGTTTCTTTTTCTCCGCGTAAGATATAATCTAATTTTTTTTCTCTACATTGGTTTGTTTAGAGCATAATCGAACCGCGACTTTATACTGTAACTTTATACTTTATACTGTGGTACGATTATAATCTCCCTGAAAAGTCTATATGTTTTCGCGTTTCTGTCTATATGTTTCGTTATACTTGTAAATAATCAAAAGCACACGTCTGTCTAACGCCTCATAGAAAAGATTTTGCGAAACGCAATACATTTTCTTATAATTAGTTATTTCATAAGTTACTTAATTTACACTTTGTTTTGTAGTTTCTGTGTATGATGAATTTATATTTATATAGGACGGGGATGAAATCCAAAAGTCACTTCGCGTGAGAACGATAAGGTGACTGCTCTGCCACGCGGGCCTACATATGATAATAACTGTTATCTGAGACCATGTTACACCACAATTATTGCAAATAAATATATTCTATTCTAGAACTAAGGGATTAAGTCTGTGTGTAGGCAAACTGTTAGCGGTGTATTGAATTTGCGACGTATCGGTTTAGTACGCCTTTCCATATATTTGAAATTAAGTCTCTAAAGTTTGCTAGTTTACGCTAACTTTACAGACTTAACAGTACAGTGAGCATAAACTAGCAAACTTTGGTCGCTCCATTTCAAATATATGGCAGGGCGTACTAACCCGATTTGTCGCAAATTCAGTCGGCCGATAACAGTTTGCCTACAGGGGACACAGCCTAACGTGACCTCGTAAGCATCTGCTATGCATAAATGAAATTTTATTTTTATCTACTAACAGGTCATTATCAAACATAGTAGTTGCTCTAATAATTCCAATGTATAGTTAAATATCAAAAACTATTTCGGAATTATTAATTACACTTCTCACTTATACCTAATATAGATTTACAATCCAATTTAAATTTATTATAATTTAAATAACATTGTATTTTTACAACACTAAAGCTGATCACATATTCAAATACATAATCATAGCTATTCAGAAATGTATTTGTATTGCAGTGCTATTCAAGAACCATTGTTATTTATACCATTATGTTATCCATGCTTCTTATAGATAATAAATAAGGTCTGCGCTGCCGGCGTTACCTCCTACGTAGACCATAAACTTCATACAAAGTTTATCGCATGCATATGCCTTTCTTTCGAACCTACCTAGACCAAGATTTATATGAAGAACGATGTTCGGAAATACTGAGTTGCTAAGGAATTGCACTGAACATTTGTATTTGCCGTTTTTGTGAGACAGAAGGAGGGTTATGTTTTTCGGGCGTATGTATGTTCATTTATTTGCGGCGACAGCTCTTTTGAAATCTATACTAATATTATAAAGAGGAAAACATTGTATTTTTGTATATTTGTCATGAATTAACTTAAAAACGACTGAACCGGTTTTAAAAATTCTTTCACTATTAGAATGCTACTTATCCTTGAGAAACTGGAGGCTATTTTTATTTCTAGAATATATAAGGCGTCTTTGAGAAAACTTAAGTAATGTGATTCAAAGTGTCATAAATTTTGCTCAAAAATTTTTTTCATTGCATACACTGCGATATCTATTGATAATAGAACAAAAAATGTTCTACAATATAAGAGAACATATTAATATCTACGAATTACTTGGACACCGCCGCCGCACAATGATCAGTGTACCCTTACACAAAGCAGTCGTCGCTAAATTTTTTGAGACTACTATCGGAATAGCATCAACACTCACTGCTGACTATGACTATTGACCAAATCCCCATTACGAATGGTGGGAGGGACATGTCCAGGAGTGGTGCTCAAATGTATAATGATTGGATAGATTACATTATAGTCTGCGCGAACGAAGTCGCTTCGATTCTGCTAGTATATTATAATTATAATTATATAATTTTTTAATATGGTGCCTTATCTTAACAATGTGGGAATCATTTTTTTTTTTATAATTTAACCTAACGATAAGGCAGACGGGCTACCTGATGGAAAGTAGTCACCGTCGCCTGTGGACATTCGCAACACCAGAGGAGTCGCCAATGCATCGCCGGCTTTGTAGGAGAGCTCTTTTCGCACCTTTCTTGAAGAACCCCATGTCATAGCGCTCTGGGAATACCTCAGGAGGAAGCTCATTCCACAACTTGCACGTCCGTGACAAAAACGAGCGTGCAAACCGAACCGTGGAGGACCGCCACGAGTCCAGTTGGTGTGGATGGAACTTCATCCTTCGGCGAGTGGTGCGGTGAAGAAAAAGTGACGAAGGCACCAGGGAAATTAAATGTAGTACCTACCTATTTATAAATATAATGAAGTAAGTAGTCAACCTCGGTTGGAGTGGAGCCATTTAGGGGAGGCCTATGTTCAGCAGTGGACATCAAAAGACTGATGGATGAATGGAAGTACCTCAAAAATATTTGTGTTGCAACACTTTTATCTTATTATGACGAAAAATCCAAAAAGCGTTACATGAACTCAGTAGTAAATAAGCCTATAGTCATTAAAGAACCTTTACCTATCACTCTTCAAACTGAATCGATTCCGACGATAATACGTGACATATGTTACAATTTCATGTTTTCAAGGTGGTAGAACCAGTGTAGTTCGACCGGGGAAGTACCACCGCCACACCTATTTTTAGCGTGAAGCAGTTCTTGCGTTTCGATAGAAGGGTGTGGTTGCCGGCACACTTTCACTTGAGGCGACCATCATAGTCTTCGGGAGTAGCCACGCATCTGAGATTGACTTCAGATGGAACCCATGTTCTCTATGTAGTTGATTACAGATGTCCATGGGCGGCAGGCACCACTTATCATCAGGTGGACTGCATGCTCATTTGCTACTTCAGCCAGATAAAAAAAAAAAACAATCCGCAAGCAGTTTGGGCTGTAACGCATGCCAATGAAATGGACATACATATAACATACATTCGTACATACATACATACATACATACATACATACATATATTTGACGACCCGGAGCGGTTAACATACCGGTCTGACGCGCAATGGGTTCCGGGTTCGATTCCCGGCCAGATCTGAATGATGAGTTTGTTTTAATGTTCTGGGTCTGGGTGTAAAATAAAATGTCACGCGCGGGTCAAGCTCAGTCCCGCTTTTCGGGAAGGACCGGACTTTTTCAAAAAGGTCGCCAATTGCAAATATAAGCGGAACTTAAGTTTGTCGACAAAAAAAAAAGAAAAGAAGTCGCCATATACAAATTGAAGTCGATGTGCAGTTTATCGACTAAAAAAAATGTCACTAAATCGTCCGGCCCATCTACACCAAGGAGAGGCGCAAGGCCCTTTTTAGCGCGAGGACATCTTTCTCGCTTTTGTTCCTAAATCGTATTTATTAAAAAAAAATGTGGCAACACTGCTACATACCTAATTTACGATGTATGTGTATGTGACTATCCATATATGTATATATCTATTTATGTATTTTTTATAAGTATGTATTATTATAAAATTAACTATTTAAGAAATTCAAAATTGAAGTTATTGTTATTGTTAAACTGTTAAAATAAGGTTGGCGACCACTAAGAAGAGTGGGCTCCCCTACTACAGGTTACTAATAAACTTACGAGGGGAGATCCCATACATTGTATAAATAACCCATATTTGTTCATAGTTAAGAGCAGTGATAGCCTAATGGTTAAAACTTGCCCTCTCATTCGGGAGGTCCGAGGTTCAAACCCAGGCACGCACCACTGATTTATGTGCGTATTATATATTAATTATCACTGCTTTTCGGTGAAGGAAAACATCGTGAGGAAACCTAAACGCGAGGGTTCTTTAAAAAAACAGTTCTCGGAGGTGTGTGAAGTCCACCAATTCGCACTTTGCCAGCGCGTTGAACTATGGCCTAAACTCTCTCATTCCGAGAGCAGATTCGTGCCCAGCAGTGGGACAGTAATGGGTTGACGACGATTTGTTAATAAAGGATTTTTGATTTTGATACATACGTACGCCCGGAAAACATTACTCTCCTGACACAGTCGGTTGAAAACAGTACATTCACAGACAAACTGGCATCCGTCCCATACAATACGCTCACCATTTCCAGAAAAAACAGAATACATAAACAACATACCATCGATACTGATTGCAATCAAGCGAAGCGACGCTTATTGGGTTACGAGTGAAGCCGGGCGCGTGCAGTGTTTATTTGGAGAGCACTGTTTGCTTTGGCTATTAGCTCCGTACGAGGATGTTGATGCTCATATTTACTGGATATGGCTTTGTATTAAACGCTTACACTCATAGCCCCACAGTAGGATCCTGTGTCGTGAGTGCCATGGACACACACAAAGACGAATACACAAACACCCAGACCTAGAACAAGAATCTTAACTCATTATTCAGATACCTGTCTGGCCGGGAATCGAACCCGGGACCCACTGCGTATTAGACCGGTATATTACCGCTGCGTCACGCGGGTCGTCAAATTATTATTATTTCATAAGATTAAAGTAGCAACGCATGCGGTCCACCTGATGGTAAGTGGTCACTGCCGCCCAAAGGCATCTGTACGCAACTTCATGTAGAACACGTCCTATCTGAAATCAATCACAGGTGTGTTGCTACTCACGAGAACTAAGATGGTCATCTCATACAAAAGTGTGGCGGTGATATATGACCTCTTCGGTCATAACATATCACAAATCACCACTACCACGTATAATTCGGCGTTATAATAGAAGGGCTAAATGCTACAGTGATTTACTTAGATGGTTGTTGTGTGGTAGACACGCCCATCTATGGTCGAATTTAGACTTAATCTTATTTGGGTCGGATTTTTGATGCCTACGCACGATAATGACCAACTTTCCAACACAACTTACCAACGTGGATTACGTGATGGATTGCACCAACCGTATTATAAAAAAAAAAAAAACTAGAATTGTTTTCGGTTTATTTGTGTTTTTTTTTATATGATCTTTATCTGAAAACATTATAGGGTAAAGCTAAATATATCTCACTTAGTTAAACGTCATAAACTAAATCACTACATAGTATAAAACAAAGTCTGTCCGTCCCTATGTATTCTTAGATCTTTAAAACTACGCTACGGATTTTAATACAGTTTTTTTAATAGATAAAGTGACTCCAGAGGACGGTTTATGTATAATAAATGCATAATATAGAGGAGGAACACTGATTATTTTAGTTTTTTGACTTTTAAACGGAACAAAGTTCGCCGGGTCAGCTAGTGAAATATAAAAATTAAAACGAATACCACATCCAGTACCAGCAACGTTCCAAAAACTAAATCCGCGTCACGAATCTATATTAACTTTATCAAACGATTTATCAACTTTTATCCCCGGGATTGTCTTTAGCCAGTAACAATTTGTATGATTTGCTATATTCAAACAATTTCATACAAATGGTAAAAGAGATTTTCCTTTACACACAAATGTTTTGCCCGGATTTTTCCACTTTTACAAGCAACAATATCTTGATGTAATATGTTCAAATTACTACCATTTGCATATTATAACAGTCATTCATTGGTGCTTGTTTGTAGGACATAGTGGAGAAATAACAGGGTTGTTTATGCCCATAGATGTTTTGGTCAACGACATGACACAACGAATTGTCTACAAAGAACCCCTAATACATTTCATTTAGCTTTCAGTTATTTTGTGATTTCTAGTTTTTGTTATAGAAGTTGCAAATGTGAATATCATCTTATCTTGAATGCATATATTATGTTTGAATAAATTGTTATCTACAGTTGTCTATAGTAAGAGAATATATATTTCTATTTGTAGTGTGAAGCATTTCTTGCGTTTCGGTGAAAGGGTGTGGTTGCCGGCACACTTCTTTATGAGGCAACCATCTCAGTTCTCGGGAGTAGCAAGGCACCCGTGATTGACTTCATGTAGAACCTATATTCTTCATGAAGTTGCTTACAGATGTCGGCGGGTGTTACCACCATCAGGTGGACTGCATGCTCGTTTGCTCCTTGCCTGCAGCTGATGTTAAGTAAAATGTTGGTTCTATCTGAAGTCAAAGATACGTTGCTACTCCTGAGGGATATGATGGTCGCCTGATATAAAAGTGTGCTAGCAACCACATCCTTGGACAGAAACGTAAGAACTGCTTCACGTTAGAAATAAATGTGACAGTGATACCTCCCGGGTTGAATTACAATGGTTGTACCACCTTGAGTACCACGATATTTTGCCATCAGAAAAAGCAACGCATTTGTGCCCAGGCGCAGGTAAAAATGAAGTTATCTGGTGGTGATTACAGATTTCCATGGGTGACAGTGGCGTAGAGGACTGCAAACTCATTTTCTAATTAAATTGTATAAATAAAACCGGTGAAGTGCGAATCAGACTGGCACACGAAGGATTTCGAACCATCGCTACATACTCGTAGTTCATAACAAAGTTTCTTCCCGCTTCTTCTCTTCTTTAAAACTACGCTACAGAGTTTAATGCAGTTTTTCAATATTTAATGATTTAAGCGGAAGGTTTGATTGACTTTTAGGTAGAACAAAGTTCGCCGAGTCAACTAGTTATTTATAAAAAAAAACGCGAAACATCACGTTTGTTGTGTGGGAGCCCTCATTAAATATTAATTTTGTTTTGTGTTTAGTATTTTTTTTTATCTGACTGAAGTAGCAAATGAACATGCAGTCCACCTGATGGTAAGTGGTCACTGCCGCCCATGGACATCTGTAGGCAACTACAACAGGGGTTCCATCTGAAGTCATTCACAGATGCGTTACTACTGCCGAGGACTATGATGGTCGCCTCATGTTAAAGTGTGCCGGGGTCCACCACCCTTCTATCGAAACACAAGAAATGCTTCACGCTATAAACAGGTGTGACGGTGGTACTTCCCCGGTCGAACTACACTGGTTCTACCACCTTTACGATTACGATTGTTGTTATATCGGCAACAGAAATACATTATTTGTGAAAAATTCAACTGTCTAGCTATGACGGTTCGTGAGATACAGCCTGGTGACAAACGGACAGACGTACAGCGGAGTCTTAGTAATAGGGTCCCGATTTTACCCTTTGGGTACGGAACCCTAATACATACATCCCTCCATCCATCAGCCCTTTGAGGTCCACTTCTGGACATAGCCTCCCCTAAATGACGTCACTCCAACCGGTCCTGTGCCTTCTGAATCCAACAGTTTCCCGCTGTCCTCTTCAGGACATCGGTCCACCTGGTGGGGGGCGACCTGTGCTCCTTTTGCCTAAACGTGGTCGCCACTCGAGGAGCTTTCTTTCCCATCGGTTATCGGTCCTACGAGTGATGTGGCCGGCCCATTGCCACTTCAGCTTGCTAATTTTGAGTGCTATGTCGGTAAGCTTTATTCGTCTACGGATTTCATCGTTACGAATCATGTCTCGTAGCATACATTAGGATTATCAACAATTTCATTCATTTATATATCGTCAACCCATTACTATCCCACTGCTGGGCACGGGTCTTCTCTTAGAATGAGAGAGTTTAGTCCGTAGTGCACAGCGCTGGCCAAGTGCGAATTGGTGGACTTCACACACCTCCGAATTTTTTTTTAATGAACTCTCGGGTGTGTATGTTTCCTCACGATGTTTTCCTTCACCGAAAAGCAGTGATAATTAATTTCTAATACGCACATAATTTTAGACAAATCAGTAGTGCCTGCCTGGGTTTGAACGTCGGACCTCCCGATTAAGAGGTTGAAACTGGTTCAACCATAAGACTATCAATGCTCAATCATCGCAATAAATATTCATATCAAACTACCTTAATACACCTGAGTACCCATGCGACGCTAAGAAACGGAAAAATCCTTCAATCCCATAACGAAATTCGTGTATGCTCACTAATTTCCAGCTGTGATCGAATCAAACGGGCATAACGAGCGTATCGGTTACCCGGTAATTCGGTTTGCGCAAATCAGTGCCTATTTAATAAAACCCACAAAATCCCTCCCTTATACCCACCCTCATGCAATTCTCACCCTTATTACTTTAGACATATAGCCTGTTATCCTGTGCTTTTTTGTCAATGTGTGTTTGAGTATTCAGCTTTCGGAATCCAGCTGTCAATTCATCAACCTGGTTTGTCTTCATTACGGAAAAAACGTGATTTGCGAGCTCCATATTGTTTTCCGAAATATTGTTCGTTTTGTATGCATTGAGTTGTGTAATATTTTTTTCTGGAATTGGCAACGTAATTACGCAAATATTTGCATTTTTCGTAAGGCGATGTTTGTTAATAAAAGTTTAAATACTGGCTTACAAAGTTTTATTTTGGGTTTATTCCCCGTGTTACTAGCAATATTAGCTAGTTTCTAAGGCAAGTAACAGCCTCTCCACACTTCCGAAATATTGTTCGTTCTGTATGCATTGAGTTTTTTAATATTTTTTTCTGTAATTGGCAAGCACGTAATTACGCAAATATTTGCATTTGTAAGGCGATTTTTTTCAAATTAATAAGACTTGGAATACTGGCTAACAATGTTAAATTTTGCTACTTTCTAATGCAAGTAAGAGCCTGTCCACACCTCCACGTAACGTGAATGGTATGTTAATGTGAAGTACTTTACATATTTTTTGTAGAGCAGTGGTAGCCTATTGGGTAGCAACTTGCCCTCTCAATCGAGAGATCCGAGGTTCAAACCCAGGCCACCACTGACTGACAACCACTGACTTATGTGCGCATTGGAAATTAATTATCACTGCTTTTCGGTAAAGGAAAACATCGTGAGGAAACCTACACACCTGAGAGTTCTTAAAAAAAAAGTTCTCGAAGGTGTGTAAAATCTACCAATTCGCGCTTGGCCAGCGCGGTGAACTATGGCCTAAAACTCTCTTATTTCGAGAGAAGACCCGTGCCCAGCAGTGGGACAATAATGGGTTGACGACGACGACAAATTTACGTTAACGTAACGTAAAAATGTACGTCACGATGAACACGTTGACGACGTCATGAAGTGGAGAGGTGGACAGGCTCTAAGTAGCTTATTTTTCAATATTAAACCAAAATCAAACAACAAGTTTATGTAAAGAGGCATGTGAAACACATATCAGCTATTTTCTACATTCTTACAAAAAGAGATGAAGAAGATTTTTATTACAATAAGGATATAGGTTTGTCGGACATAGCCAACATTTTGATACAAAAATTTCATTCCGGTTGACACATGGATTTTTTTACGTTTGGCACATATTTTCAACTGGCTTATAAAATTGTAAATGATACGTATCGCCTACTTAAAATTGTAAGAATTTTTAAACGACTAGATGTATTTTTACGACGAAGATATGGGCCATAAAATATTCAATCCTATCAATAAATATAGTAAGTAGTTTATTTTGCTGCGATTATAAACAGAACTAAAAAATTGTACAGCTTTATATTTTTATCATAAAATATCTACTCAAACCCAGTAGCGAATCACGAAAATATTAACAACATAGCGTGTCAAGACACCAAATGATACGTCAAGCCAACAAAATGGTCTTACAATTTTTTACACACGTGACGATACAATGATCACGAATGTGACCACATCCTTACAAATTGTACATAATTAGCCCTAATGACAGGGTATAAATAGAAAAAATATAACGGGGCTTAACTCAAAACTCACTCGATGATTTGTTACTGAATTGAAGAAACAAATTTACATTTTCACTTGGAAATTACGATCAAAAATATCATAACCAAATTTGAACCGTCTTCACCTTGCACAAGAAGTATGTTTTAGTTATAAATCAGTATCTACTGATATGGTAAAGTTGCATCACAAGAAATTAATCTCTTGCCCCGTTTGCAATCTGTTGTTCCCATTGTTGGTATTATCAAAAGGTTGTGGTTTAGTTAAAACCTTTTTGACAGTTTATCGGTATTGTTGAGGACCATGAGTCGGAAGTTAGGGTCTTACTCGAAACTTAATTATTTTTAACGAAAAAGAAAATATTTTTTATATGACTTTACGTATGTAACGTAGAGCAGTGATAACCTAATAGTTGAAACTTGCCCTCTCGATCGGGAGGTCCGTGGTTCAAACCCAGGCACGCACCACTGATTTATGTGCGTATTAGAAATTAATTATCACTGCTTTTCGGTGAAGGAAAACATCGTGAGGAAACCTACACACCCGAGAGTTCTTTAAAAAAAAAAGTTGTTGGAGGTGTGTGAATTCCACCAATTCGCACTTGGCCAGCGCGGAGGACTATGGCCTCCGAGATTTTTTTAAAGAGCTCTTGTGTGTGTAGGTTTCCTCACGATGTTTTCCTTCATCGAAAAGCAGTGATAATTAATTTCTAATACGCACATAAATCAGTGGTGCGTGCTTGGTTTTGAACCTCGGACATCCCGATTGTGAGGGCAAGTTTCAATCATTAGGCTATCACTGCTCTCAACTATGTCAATTACGTTGACAATTATATCCATATAAATATGTAATAACGAATCATAATTTATTTACGTAATAAAGTAGGCACGTACCACATACAAACGTACTTGAATACCTACACTATGTTTAATTTCTATTTGTACACCTTTGCATTTCTATCACAAGTTCCTAGAATGCTCTTAACGTTTTACAAATTTATTACACTATCAGGAATCATACAAAAAAGGTACGGAAAATTTATGGGTATATATAAATTACTAGAACTGTCCCAGAATATTTGCCATTTGACATCAAAACTTACCGCCATTGTTGGAATTATCGCTATATAGGGGTCTCACCTCATTTAGCAATCATATTCCGAATGACATTTTACTAATCTATATATTAATACGTGATGCAAAAACTTGTGGCGCATTTTTAAATAATATGCCGCAAACGGATTAGTAAGAAAATTTGCACGGTTATAGTGAACGTAGTAAAGAATGCAGAATGTCAATATTTTTTTACAAATAATGCATAAAACATACATAAAATCAACTAAAAACACATTCGCATAAACAGTATGTATAGCCGAAAGTTTGTGAGATGGTTAGATGATGATGATGGACGCCAAATCCTTTCTGGTAAATCACTAGTGTTGTAATTTTAAAAATGTAACAACCTTTGAATTCTTTTAAAAGGCAAGTGAAGGATTTTTACCTAACAAATTTATCTTCTTCTTAATTTTTCCCTGTTATCCATACTGTATTATTCCTTATCTCTGTTTTTCAAGTACCTTTTTTCCTTAAAACTTCTCTACGTCTTACATTTTATTTACTATTAGCTGCTGACATAGTTATGATTTTTTATAATAATTTTGTACACCCTACGCTCTCTTTTATCGGTAATATTTTTCTCTTACCTACTGTAAGGTTGCCTGGAAGAGATCGCTACTTAAGTGATAAGGCCGCCTATTGTACCTTAAAATATATATTATATGTCATATTTCTTATATGAATTTTTATGGTGTACAATAAAGAGTTTTTGTATTGTAATGTATTGTATTGTAACCTTTTAAAATAAAAAAAAAACATAAACTTAGTATGAATTGGTCAACAAATGGTCAACATTGAGCGGATATAGGTATATTCGTATATAGATCTGTATTCGAATTTTAATAAATTATTAATACAATTCACAACTTTGATCCCCTAGACAGATATCAGAATGATACATTTAAACATTTGTTCTGGATCTTTATATTTGTGCAATTGTGTGTTCATAGAACTCACTATACAGAAAAAGTCCTAGCGTAAAAATAGTTACAATAAACAGATTGAGTTAGTAATTTAAAATGGCCATTCCATTTTACATTATTTTAATAACATATTTAACTTTTTACTTACATCAATGTTGGTAATCTAAAATTCGATACTTATGCATGTTATTGAGCAAATTTTGTCCGGATAAATGAGGAACAGACTTCCCACGAAGAATGACATTTGCGTGAACAAAAAAATGACATTGTACACAGTAATTTACTATCGACCTATTAATTCCGACAAATTAAGCTCTTTTTTGTCAAACAGTAATTGTTTGTGCAACTGTCTTATGGACATATGACAAGACGAGGCAGAATGATAATTACTTGTGTGACATGAGACGCTTATTAGTGTTTTGTGGAACATAATGCGTTTTGTTTAGGAAGAAAGGTATTGTGGGGCGTATACTTCTGTTCCAATGTGATAGGCCTTCTTTGTTTTACTGTAGAGATCAATCATACAGTTCACCTGATGTTAAGTGGCTACGGTAGCCCGTGGACGTCTGTAAGAACTGTACCAATCCCAAATAGAAGAAGAGTTCTACACATGATTGGGCAGATATGTAGCTATTTCTGCCGCCTCGGAGAAGTATATGTCCCTTCCCATACGCTTCTACTTTGAAGCTCAGCCTTTTAAATGTGGATCCGAGGTTTGAATGACTGACTCCTTAGTTTTCTAAAATGCGTATTAGAAATTTATAATCTATAACTGTACCCGCGGCTCCACCCGCGTTCAAATCAATGTATCACAAAGTTTTCCCTATTTCACCCCCTTAGGGGTTGAATTTCAAAGAAAACTTTCTTAGTGAGCATTTACGTCCTTAAAAGAACCCGCATGCAAAATTTGAAACTCCTAGCCCTTGTAGTTTCTGAGATTTCGTGATGAGTGAGTGAGTGACCTTTGACCAGTGACAGTACCTAAATATTATGAATAAACCTTCACACATGATTTTTTTATATGACTGAAGTAGCAAACGAGCATGCAGTCCACTTGATGGTAAGTGGTTATTGCCGCCTATGAACATCTGTAATCAACTTCATACAGAACATGGGTTTCATCTGAAGACAATGAAAGAGGCGTTGTCACTCCCGAGGACTATGATGGTCGCCTCTTGTGAAAGTGCCGGCAACCACACCATTCTATCGAAACGCTATAAATGCTTCACGCTATAAATAGGTGTGGCGGTGGTACTTCCCCGGTCGAACTACACTGGTTCTACCACCGTATCTGATGGTAATATGCTATAGGCGCCTCTAGACCTCTGTAAACAACTCCATATAGAACAGAGATGCTATCTGAAGGTAATCACAGTTGCGTTTCTACTCTCCAGGACGAGGATAGTCGCCTAATATAAAAGTAAGCGGGCGATCTTTCTCCTCCAAAAAGAACTGTTTCACGCTAGAAATTGGTGACATTTAGACATTTATTTATTGCATCATGCTACATTCATAAGGTCTTACAATTAGTACAGTCTGGGCATGAACCATGGGCATGGGAATTTTTGCAGTGTCAAATTGTCAAAAATGCATTAGTTAATTAATTATGTCAGTAATAATAATAATTCAGATCGCGTCAGTAGAACATAAAACGTTGAATTAGAATAATTAAAGTAAATTAATTACACAATTTAAAAAAAATGAAATCAAATGTGACGATGGTACCGTCCGGACGAGCTATATATTCCTTGCCAATATAACTTGTAAGTTTTAATTTCCACCCCTAACGCTTCGATTTACCAATTATAATAATTAGTATCATTCCCACCAAAACCGGACAAAAAAGCCCAAACTATTCTGGCCTTCAAAAAACGGCACGCGATGTTCAACAATGGATGAACAAAAAGTTCACCCCAGAGGTGTTTTTGTCAACTAATTGGCACGATGGCCGAGCCTGCTTAGTTCGGTACAAATTATTGCGGTTTTCCCGTCATTACTGGGACGCCATATGTCTTAACGGAATCCTGTTGTGTTTTTGAACAATGTTTTAGGCTATTGATCTCTTACAGTTTAAACTGAAGGGCAAAGCTTGAGTTAAAATAAAGGCTGGTATACATTTTATTTATATTTACGCTTGAGACTTGTATGTGGGAACTGTGCCCTGAGTATGAACTTAGCTCCATAGGTATTTAGCACTCCTGTTTTAAGACAGTGTAGCAGTATGAATATTATGGAACCAGCATTATATCATTAAATAGACTATATAATATGTGTTTCATTTTTTTTTTTTTTTTTACATTTTAATAGACACGCGTTTGGCCTCGATCTCACCTGATGGAAAGTGACGATGAGGCCTAAGATGTGACACGCTTGTCTAGAAGGAGCCTATTCACTCTTGCTTTGAAAACACCCAGATTGTACTTACGACCCAGATTGAATAAATGACAGTGTTATTCCAACATCCATTTGTTTCACTCGTCTCCAATACGCCTAACCTTACAACAGAAGTAGAAGTGGCAGTGGTAGTAGCCATAATCTAGCAGTCACCAGGTTTTATCACCCTCCACTATTCCCCATCAACCCATTATTGTCCCACTGCTGGGCACGGGTCTTCTCTCAGAATGAGAGAGTTTAGGCCATAGTTCACCGCGCTGGCCAAGTGCGAATTGGTGGACTTCACACACCTCCGAGAACTTTTTTTTTTTTTAAGAACTCTCGGGTGTATAGGTTTCCTCACGATGTTTTCCTTCACCGAAAAGCAGTGATAATTAATTTATAATACGCACATAAATCAGTGGTGCGTGCCTGGGTTTGAACCTCGGACCTCCCGATCGAGAGGGCAAGTTTCAACCATTAGGCTATCACTGCTCACCCTCCACTATTAAGACGTGATATATCCAAGTATGATGTTTGACTCTAGATGCTCCAACACTCTCTTTTGCTTGGTAATATAAGTGGTGAGCGCTGCTCTGTTGTTCTTAGAAGGGTGCCGTCGTCAACCCATTATTGTTCAACTGCTGTGCACGGAGAGATTTAGGTCATAGTCCACTGCACTGTCTAAGTGCGAATTGAAAGACGTCACACACCGATGAGAAGAATTTTCAGTGCAATTTTGAAGATAGAACCAGTGTAGTTCGACCGGGGAAGTACCACCGCATTTCTAGCGTGAAGCATTTCTTATAATCAGGTGAACTACTCGTCTGCTACTTCAGTCAGATAAAGAAAACGAAAAGATATAAAAGTTATATTATTATCAAGAGCAACATTGTTCGTGTATACTAATTCCTTAACTAATTTAATTACTATGTTTATGATTCCAGCTACAAACATTGGTATGACGGCTCTTGTCAACCCATTATTGACGACTCGCGTGGCGCAGCGGTTACCATACCGGTCTGACGTGCAATGGGTCCCGGGTTCGATTCCCGGCCAAACAGGAATCTGAATGATGAGTTTAGATTCCTGTTCTGGGTCTGGGTATTTGTGTGTTCGTCTTGTGTGTGTCCATAGTATCCACGACACAGGAGAAAATCCTACTGTTGGGCTATGAGTGTAGAAAGCATGTGTATTATTGTCTCACTGCTGTGCACTAGTCTCCCCTTAGATTGAGAGGGATTCTGGCCACTTCCCACCGCACTGGCCAAGTGCAAATGGATAAACTTGCCGAAAACGCATTTGAGAACATTTTTTACAGAACTCTCAAGTGTCCTAGTTTCCTCACGATGTTTTCCTTGTCCGTAAAGTAGTGATGATTAATTTCTGATAACATCATTTAAAATAAATTAGTGCGGGCCTTGGATTTGGACATCGGACGGGTGAAGAAAACAGTCCGAGAATAAATTATTAGGCACTGTACTGCCTATATTTTGTTTTCATCTTACATATGAGATGAAAACAAAATATAGGCATTAAAAAAATTTTCGGCACTCGGGGATTGCCGCGGTAAAGCTATTGCATAGCATTTTTATGACCTTATACATTTATAATTGTTTATTTATTTACTCAGATTATTTTTCTTCGATACTATATACCTACTTTCTCACAAACAGCTGCTTATATATTCGTCCGATTTCCGAGCAGTTCATCTCGATCCGTGCGAGCTTCTTACTGTCGTCTAATACACATACACGTAAAGCGAACGCTCGGCCGCGCCACATGGTAGGCGGCGGAGTGGGGGTGTTAGGTTTTTTCGTTACGGAATTTCTTGATTCGGACGCCGCGCTCAAAGCCCGCCATAAAAGCTATGCAATAGCTTAAAAACAGTTGGTCAATAATGCATAGATAACTGCACCTACAAAATTAGAGTAATATGGGAGTATTTATTTATTTATTTATTTAATATTTATGTACCTTATAAATATTGTACAAAAGTGAACTTAATCTATGTATTAGGTATAAAGTATCTATGTATTAGGCCTCGCACAGTTGCAGGAGGGACTCGTTCAGCTTTAGTAGGTACATAGTTGCAGACACAAATTCGTTTCAAAGGAATCAATGACTTGGCAGAGAGTTATCCGTATAGAAAATATCTGCTTGGGTTCATTGAGCTTGATAATCGAAGAGAAGGCTGTTTAACACCGAGGAAATCTTATCAAGCTACAGCTACTTAGCTATGAACCAAGTTGAATATTTAGATTTTTTTATCTGGCTGAAGTAGCAAACGAACATGCAGTCCATCTGATGTAAAGTGGCCACTGCCGCCCATGGACATCTGTAATCAACTTCATACAAAACATGGGCTCCATCTGAAGTCAATCACAGAACCGTTGCTCCTCCCGAGGACAATGGTGATCGCCTCATGTGAAAGTGTACCGGCAACCACACCCTTCTATCGAAACACAAGAACTGCTTCACGCTAGAAATAGGTGTAGCGGTGGTACTTCCCCGGTCGAACTACACTGGTTCTACCACCTTGAAAAAGAGATGAATGAGAGGTGTTAACGTAAACTAAATGACATGCAGCTCATATAAATTTGATTATAATTGACTCTGAATATTTGTCAAATATTCGTGTATTCGCTCTATAAGGCTATGTCTTTGCGGTATTCGGCAGAATACCGAATATTAACGATATTAGTTCATTGCGCTGTATTTTGCATTATATTCTTGCATTTTAGATGTAATGTTAACGTTTAATTGAAGATATTGTTTAAATCTTAAACAATATTTTCAATTATTAACCCAAATTGAGGTTATCGTAACATTGGTACTTGGCAGTCGCTTGTGTTTTTACAAATTTTATTGTTGACCTTATGAATAACAACTTTGCTAAAGATCTTCACATGATCAAATAAATAGTTTCCGATTCAATAGAGGACATACAGACAAACATTAATTTTTATAAAGAAGATTTGTAACCAGAGGACACCTGTAGTCAGCCCCAGATAAGATCAGGCTTATCTGAAATTGATAGAAGCAGTGATAGTCTGGTGGTTGAAACTTGCCCTCTCATTCGGGAGGTCCGAGGTTCAAACCAAGGCACGCACCACTGATGACTCATGAGTTTTCTTAAATTATGGTGCGTACTAGAAATTAAATATTGCTGCTTTTCGGTGAAGGAAAACATCGTGAGGAAACCTACACATACGAGAAGTTCTTTTAAAAAAAGTTCTCGATGTGTGAAGTTCACCAATTCGCACTTGGCCAGCGCGGTGGACTATGGCCTAAAACTCTCTCATTCTGAGAGAAGACCCGTGCCCAGCAGTGGAACAGTAACGAGTTGACGAGATCTTTGCTTGCCTCCCCTTGGGAATTATTTTGGAAAGCCTTCGATAAGTATGTGTCCCTTACCCGTCAAAGCCCCACAAATTTCCCTCCACGTTTCTTTTTTTCTATTCACATAAAAAATATATCTAACAACATGTCACCTACAGGTTTTTCCTCCTACATACGTGGTTTAGCTCGGAAATAAACTTAAAAACTCATTTTTTTTAATAATAAAATTACAGCTCCACAGACGGATCGTCCGTGCCTTTTTTCATATAGCATTTATTTTGTCAGTCTTAGTATTTTAGCTCCACTTAAGACTCCGTTGTCACTATCATTCAGAGGGCGGTGGTGGCAGCGTTGGCTTTACAGAAAACCTTAATATTTACTTACTCTATACATAGGACCTTATATATATATGTATAATTATACCTTACTTAATAAGGTATAAAAACTCAATTGACAAAGGAGGAAAACTAAAGGTACTTATAGGATCAATAGGTACCTACTTCGAAACCTTTATAAAGATCAGAACAAAATCGCGCAGACTTGACAACTCACAGCCACACACAAGCACATCACACACACAAAGACAACACAGGTGCCTCCGTTCAAAGGACACCGCCTCCCCTCCAACTGAAACCCCCACCTGTCAATATTTGCATATTAAAAGGCTGTACTGCGAAGGATTCAAATTGTCTCGATTGAGATGTATGTTTATTCTCTCATTAATTTGCATTTGGTTTTTGTATGTAAAACTAGCTGTGTAGCGTGGCTTCACCTGTTTTAAAATGTCTTTAATGGAATTTAACGTAGATAGACATTAATTAACACTATAACTTTAAGGCAACTAGACGCCCAAGAGTAAAAAAAATCTTAAGGTATAAGTCTACTTAGTTTTAAACTTGATCCGTCAATTAGGGTTCGCAGGTTAAAATTCCAGTTGTCCCTGTAGCCTCGGGGTCAGAATAGGGCTACGGTATCCCCTGCCTGTCGTAAGAGGCGACTAAAAGGGGCTTCCGGGGTTGCAGACGGCTAGAGTGGGAGCTCGAACCGTTCGGTCAGGCAACCCCGGGAAGGACGGCGGTATGTGTGGTCGCATACCGTCGTAAAGACTAGACGGAGCGGTGGGCCCAGCCGCCCATCTGGGACGAGCCCGATGGGGCAGCGCGCTCGAGGATTCCGGTTGAAGTCGTTTCGAGATCCCGGAGTCCTCCTTTTCAATCCCACATAACCCTGCGTCGCTCCCACGGCGTCGGGTACCTTTGGAAGGTTTCCCCCTCGAAAACAAAAAAAAAAAGGTTAAAATTCCAGTTACAGACGTCTGATTTTTCGAAGTCGTGTGTGTAGATACCTCTTTAAAGTTATTTATCGCTTATTTTATGGTGAAATATGCACGCTTAAAATTAAAGAAATAACAAATCGTGAAAGATGATGTCTGATGTCTACTAATGATGTCTTCTAAGGAATACTACTAATAACTAAAGGAATCCCACTCTTAATAGTGAAATTAGTGGATTAATATATCGGCTGATAATAATGGGATCTATCAGTACGTAATCAAGTAATAAACTACTATTATAATAGGCATTTCTGATTGCAAATGCCAACTGCCATGAGATATGTATATACTTCTTACTACCTACAAGGCACATTATAAATTATTAATATGTATTCAATAATAAAAATTGCTATCTACATCCAAAAGGCGCGTTCGTCTGTTATACTTATACATAAGTAGGCCGAAAAAAAAAATTACAAAAAAGAAATAGCTCTTTTAATTGGACATTCAACGGAATATATCCCGGAGATAACGGAAAATCAAAATTCAACTTTTTTTCTAATATCGAAGTATAAGACGAGGATACAATTCACCTGATGATAGGCGACCACTACTGACCATGGAGATCTGTAGTCAAATTTGGAAAATTAGAATCATGTCAAAGTTACCACAGAGTTTTTTTTAACAACTATGTCTCCACAGACGGATCGTCCGTGCGCTTTTTTAGCTTATTTTTATTTTTGTATTTTTGAAGTGAAACTTCTTTATCGGGGTTGTTGAAGTGAAACTTCTTTATCGGGGTTGGAAAAAAATTTACTGTAACATTTTTTCGTTACGCGCCATCTTTTTTTATTTTTCGTTACGCGCCATCTTTTTCTGTTACGCGCCATCTTTCATTTTCCGTTACGCGCCATCTTTTTCTTATCCCTACCACGCGTGATATTAGATAGATTATTATAGATTAGATTATTAGATAAAGTTTAATAAAAGCCTCTTATTAAACTTTATCTAATTTAACTTTATTTAACCAATTTCTGTAAAGTTGCATATAGTAAATTATTTTTTGAAAAATAACGAAGTTTCACTTCTTACGAGTGTACGCTAGTACACGCACACATTTTTTTTTTATACTTTTACCTAACGATAAGGCAGACGGGCTACCTGATGGAAAGTAGTCACCGTCGCCTGTGGACATTCGCATCACCAGAGGAGTCGCCAATGCATCGCCGGCTTTGTAGGAGAGCTCTTTTCGCACCTTTCTTGAAGAACCCCATGTCATAGCGCTCCGGGAATACCTCAGGAGGAAGCTTTATATCATTGTTACAGCTTTATTATGAGCCTTCGCCGTCGACATCGCCCTCAACTAGGTAGCAGTTTAAGCTGGGTCCCAGATGTGTGTGGGTCCCAGGTGGCGGCAGCGGCGGCTGTTGTGTTTTTTTGTTTATTATTATTTTTTTGTTTGTTTTATTACTATTATTATTCTTTTTTCCAACAGTTGTTTTTTATCATTAGGGTCACTATCTATATATTAATACGTGAAGCAATAACTTGTGACGCATTTTAAAGTAATATACTGCGGACGGATTAGTATGAAATTTTGCACGGTTATAGTGGACGTAGAGAACGAGTGCAGAATGTTAATATTTTTTTCATATTGCATATATCATACATAAAATCAACTAAAAACACATTACACACACTACCGTGCATTTGTCACAAACACATAAATAATAAACGAAATAGAACGTTCAATGTCTTACTATGAAAACACGTAACGTCAGAAATGTCAGTGTCTTTGTCAAAATACCCGATACCCAATGTGAGAAATATTCATACTACTTTGGACAATATGGAGTTTAGTTTTTTAATTTAAATTACGGTCGAATTTCGACCGATGCAAGGGCTAACTAGTTGCTATTATTCTAGTCCACGATTTATATACGTTGAGGGTTGGGACATCTACCTGACGCCGTGGGAGCGACGCAGGGTTATGTGGGATTTTTACCGCACTAAAACCCGACCGATGGCCGTACTCGGCGCTATAAAGAGGACTCCGGGAACTCGGTCCGACCGTAACCGGAATCCTCTGCGCCCCATCGGGCTCCTCCCAGATGGGCGGCTGGGCCCACCGCTCCGTCTAGTCTTTACGACGGTATGCGAGCACATATACCGCCGTCCTTCCCGGGATCGCCTGACCGAACGTTTCGAGCTCCCACTCTACCCGCCTGCAACCCCGGAAGCCCCTTTTAGTCGCCTCTTACGACAGGTAGGGGATGCCGTAGCCCTATTCTGATCCCGGAACTACAGGGATGGAGGGTTGGGACATCTACCGTAAAATAAATACAAGAAACGTGCAGCATATCACCTTAGTTCTTAAACGTTACAAAGCAGCCATGATTGACCTCTGGTAGAATTTCAATCCTTTTTTGAAACAGGAGAGCCAGAACATATGATTAACTTGATTGCTATTAAACGACGACCCGCGTGGCAGAGCGTTTACCATACCATACCATACCGGTCTGATGCGCAGTGGGTTCCGGGTTCGATTCCCGGCTAGGTATCTGAATGGTCATTTTAGATTCATGTTCTGGGTCTGGGTGTTTGTGTATTCGTCTCGTGTGTGTCCATGTCACACATGACACAGGAGAAAATCTTAGTGTGGGGCTATAAGTGTTCATACATGATCATCACAGTCACTTTAAACTATTAATAAAAAAAAAATCAATTTGTTGTATTGGATTTTTTTTCTTTAATATTTTTTTTTACTATAAATAATATACTATTTTTTATACAATGTTAATTATTTTCTTTTAATTCTATTAATATTGTTATGTCTATTTTATTAGATTGAATATCCTTTGAATTTTCTCCTGAAATGTGTAATAAGTGTATTTTCATTACAAAAAGATCATTAATTGGAATAAAAACTATTTAACTATATTCCGTGATTAAATCCGATAAAATTTTGTAAAACTACTATTGATCTAGTAGGTACCCATAAACTTACGGGCATTAAAAATAATTGTCCTGGGCATTATTCAATTTATGTTTTGGGGGGACTAACCCACTTATGGAATTGTTTGGTCCGGCCGGGGCAAATATTTTCAAAATAGGGACAATGGGGCCTTTGTCAAATTGACCGGATGATTGCGAGGGGACGTCAATGGCTCCGTGTCTTTAATGGAATCGTTTTAAATTGATTAAAATATTTAGGGCGAGATTAATAGGTTATACCTATTCGGGTTTATATGGTAGGTACTTGTTTTTGCCTTAAATGGCATGTTAATTTAAATCTATTGGATTAAACTCCGGGGTTTGGCTTTTGCAGTCAGACGGACAAGCAGGATTGGATCGCTCTTTCAATAGAAATACTTGCTTTCTAACAAACCCAAGCAACCATTGCAATACAAGCATGAACTTACATGGGGGGGGGGGGCAGTCCGCCACTCTTTTAGTATGCTGCCCTCAATAGCATGTTTGCAGTAAGTAGGATTTTTTGAAAAACTAAGTAAGATAAGTAGCCGTGATCATAACGAGATCTACAATTTTCATAACCCGTTGGTTTTACATTGTTTTTAAATCTAATTTTAGCAATTAACATTTTGCAGTAAGTGGAACATAATAACAGAAAGCAGGGTAACAGTGGCTTTATAGGACATCAATCAGGTCAGGCAATCCCGGGAAGGACGGCGGTAAGTGTGGTCGCATACCGTCGTAAAGACTAGACGGAGCGGTGCGCCCAGCCGCCCATCTGGGAGGAGCCCGATGGGGCAGCGCGCTCGGAGGATTCCGGTTGAAGTTGTTTCGAGATCCCGGAGTCCTCCTTTTCAGCGCCAAGGACGGCCACCGGGGGGTTTTAGTGCGGTAAAAATCCCACATAACCCTGCGTCGCTCCCACGGCGTCGGGTACCTTTGGAAGGTTTCCACCTCGAAAACAAAAAAAAAAGGGTAACAGTGGCTACACTTACTGCAAAAGTTTTTTTAAAGCCTCTCGGTCAAGCTACAGTATGGCATCTATACGAATATATATGTTAAGTTATAGGTCCACTTCTATTTAAAGCTACAATCACTATGATCTGATTACAAACAAAGGGTTTATGGAAAATTTTCGTACCAAAACTTTTAATAGGTTTTTTTCCAAACCATCGAGACTGTACTTATTGTAAATATGCTATTGACGGCAGTATGGGCGAGTAAGGAAAGTTTATTTATTCTGGATTCACTTTAGCATTGGTAAAAAAAACAGACTAGTTTACTTCCTTCTTCCGGCGACCACTGTTTGGTCTTTCTGCTGTGGGACCCTCTTAAACAGCTGTAGCTCCCATAAACACAAGCGAGGAGAAATGAATATTACCGCACGTGAACTGTTTTGATGCAATTTGCATCATAATCAACCCATTATCCTAATACTGCCAGTAACATTACCCTGTTGGGAGCATCTGCGATACAATTGATTGTATGGTTGTAATATTAAATTTTGTATTGTTACATTGTGAAAGCCTCTCAGAGAGACAGTAGCTATTTTAACCTAATGCTAAAAATCGGTCCATGAAACATAAACATTATTGCTTACTTATATTAAACATTTGTTTATGAAAGCAATTTCGGAAGACCCGTGCCCAGCAGTGCGATAATAATGGGTTGATGTCCTGCCTATAGTCGTTTGATTTGGTGTGTTATATCTGTTCACTTTGTTCGTTTCCTGATTGTTTTTAACTTATTATTGCCCTAGGGGAGAGCGGGGCTGGTTTTAACGGAGGTAAGAATTAACAAGCTTATTCCCGTTAAACTAAAAGAGTTAAAAATATGATATTCCGTTTAGATACACTAGATACATAGCCAAACCTGCTAGGACTTGTCAGTTGCTAGCGGGTCGTCGCTTGTAATAGTTATATACCTACAACGGCTTTGGATTGAAAGGTAAACGATCTTTTTCGATTTTGTAAAAAAATGATTTAAGACTTATTTAATCGCTGAATTTAATTAAAGTATGTTCTTAATCGCGCTCTATTTTATTGACAGTAATACTATATTATTTGTTTGTAATTATTTTGTCTAATTTTTTTTTTTATAATTTATTATCTAAAAAAAGTGATATTGGGGCTAAAATTAACAAAATGAGTGGGGTAAGTATTAACATCTTAATACATACCCCACTCAATTTCTATGTATAGTTGTGATATTAACCGATTTTTTTTTATCTGATTGAAGTAGCAGTATGATTGAAACGAGTATGTAGTCCACCTCATGGTAAGTGGTCACTGCCTTCCATGGACATATGTAAGCAAATTCATATAGAACAAGGTTTCTATCAAACATCAACAGAGCCGAAATCGTTAATTAAGTCAATACCATCAAATGAGCCAGGACCTTCAAATGACCCAGGAACTTTAAATGTGCCAGAAACATCAAATGAAACCCTACAGAAAAAAATAACATAGATTTAATAAAGCCGCTTCCAAGAGCATCTTCACGTGTTGGGTCCAAGTGAAAGCGTGTAAGGAAATCAAGGATTCTCACAGACACTCCAGAAAAAATAGAAGAAGTCTTTTATTACCTACCTTATTGCCAGATTATTGATTGCTAGAGAATGTCTGAGACTAAAAAGTTTATATTAAGGTTAAATATTAAATTTATAGGCAGAGTATTAGTATTTGTAGGCAAAGAAAATCTTAAAATTGTGACAATTATTAATAGATAGTGAAGATTTAAAATATTATATTGTTTTATTGTAACTTATTGACATTGTTTAAGACTGTTGACACTATAGTTTATATATAACCTTTAAATATTAAGTTTAATGTTTTTGTAATAATGTTTATTGCCTTAGAAATCTTATGCTCGTGACAGTAATTATTAATGAGTGTAGATTTAAAAAAAATACACTATATTCTTGTTATACCTCTTACAAAAAGTACTAATTTGTTTAACTCTAAAGACATTAAAACATTTTCATTAATATAAATGACATTTTATTTAAATACTTGACTTCATTTTAGTATATGATAATACTTTCCCCTTACGTTAATACTTACCCCAGCTCTGTTAATATTTGCCCCAGATGCGGGGTATATATTAACCAATGACTTTTTTGGTTTTGATGCCTCTGTTTCTAAAACCACTTACAAAACTGATGGTTTTTGTTACTAATATCATAGCTGATTAACCAAAGCATGTTATAAATTAAAAATATAATAAAAAAGTTCATTATTATTGACAATATCAATCATAATGCAAAATTTGTTAGTACCAGCCCCGCCTTCCCCTATATTTAAATGATGCTTTCACAAAGCAGAAATAAATGTACCGGTGGTGTCTCCATTGTCAAAGCAGAAAGAATTCTGTCACCACAACCACCTCATGCAATGTAAGTAGAGCCGGTATATTATACTTAACGCGCTCCTAAGTCTGTCAATAAGAATTAGGTTTTACCCCAATCTCCTCTCAGCTCTGCCACATTCGTAACAAGTCAATAACGCGCCCTACATATGTTGAAATAAGGGTGCGTTTTCACGAACGGATATCATACCATCTTAGTATGTAACCAGCCTAAGCATAATCGCATGTCATCGTCACGACTCACCCTAGGGTTATTTTTTATGTCGTAACAGGGTTGTCGCTTTTTAAAATTATAATTTCATTATAATGATAGATAAAGGACTTAATTAAAATAGTTATTTATAGTGTATAATTAATTAATGTCCCATAAAGGGGTAAATTAAAAAATGACGCAAGTAGTTTTTTTAATATTGTATTGTATGTAAACAACATAAATACTTATTAGTTACAAGTGAAACGATTTCACTGGCTTTTTTCTAATGTCGTTAAACCCATTTCTCAGGCCTTCATAGATTTTTTTCAATTACGAAACAATATGACTCAAAAGTCATGACGAGAACCAAATTTAAGAAAACCGTTTTTAAAGAAGATTTAAATGAAACGTATTCCTGCATTTAAACACATGCGTGCATACTCGTTTATATAGTGCATAAGGCTTTTTCCTTTCTTTTTATATAAGACTGAAGTAACAAAAGATCGTGCAGAAAACCTGATGGTAAGTGGTCACTGCCACCTATGGACATCAGTAAGCAAGTTCATATAGAATATATTCTACCTGAACTTAATCACAGATGTGTTGTTACTCTCAAGGGCCTAAACGGTCGCCTCACATAAAAAATATCCGGCAACCACACCTTACTATGCAAACGCAAGAACTGCTTCACGCTAGAAATAAGTGATGTTACGTGATCATTTTCAACAAATTTAAAAAGAAAAAAGGGTGGACGTCCCACCGCCACAACTATTTCTACCTCGAGCCATTTATTGCGTTACAGTGAAAAAGTAAATAACACTTTCACCTTGTGTGTATAGTAGTAAGATCGTTCAGTGGCAACCCTAGCTAATGCCTATTGCGCATAAGGCTCGATTAGATCGTCGTACGAGATGACACGGCTCGTGACAAAGCGGTGGGATCTTTGTCTTTTGCTTGTCGTTAAATTTATAAAAGCGCCTACATGTAAGTGAAATAAACAACAAAATATATAATTTAGGGCCACATAAATAAGATAGAATTCATGAAAATCAATTTATGATATTACTAGCTGACCCGGCGAACTTTGTTCCGCCTAAAAGTCAAAAATCTATAATTATCAGTGTTTCTCCACTATATTATACCTACATGTATTATACGTAAAAACCTTCCTTTTGAATTACTCTATCTATTAAAAAAACTGCTTTAAAATCCGTAGCGTAGCTTTAATGATCTAAGCATACATAGACAGACAGCGGGAAGCGACTTTGTTTTATTCTATCTATGTAGTGCTTGAGTAGTGATGTATCTAATGTCATTTAGGAAGGTAAGGTTCAACGGTTCCCACTGCTGGGTACGAGTCTCCTCCCTAGACAAGAGTAATTCCGGCTACAGCACAGAATAGAACCGGTGTAGTTCGACCGGGGAAGTACCACCGCCACACCTATTTCTAGCGTGAAGCATTTCTTGCGTTTCGATAGAAGGGTGTGGTTGCTGGCACGCTTTCACATGAGGCGACCATCATAGTCCTCGGAAGCAGCAACGCGTCTGTGATTGACTTCAAATGGAACCCATGTTCTGTATGAAGTTGATTACGTTCATAGGCGGCAGTGACCACTTACCATCAGGTGGACTGCATGCTCGTTTGCTAGGTACTTCAGTTAGATAAAAGAAGAAAAATAATAGTGCTGGCCAAATGCGAATTGGTGGGACAGTGGTAATAAACGAAAGTATGTAGTTATGGTGACGGACACTGATGCCTTTCAGGGTGAAAGACGATGATAAAACCTTCGTTTCCAAGTGTACCTACCTACCTAATAACAATATACAAACGTTGATTTTTCATTTATGGTAAAGTCAAAGCACTAATAGGTTTAGGTTTAAAGAAATATTTCTCATAAAGACTTACAGTCACTCGCATGAGAACAATATTTATTTTTAGCTAAATCTATTGTATAGATTAGCCTCTGTAGCTGTTATTAGTTAAATCTATATAATAATAATACTTTATTGCTGCACAACATAAATAAATGTTCAATACAAGCTTATTTCTAACTTATATACCTAACTTATGCGCAAAGGAGAAGTCTCAGCTTCTGCTAGCACGAGAGACCTCATGTAGCGCTGTTTTTCAGACTCCCCTCTCCCTTAGATGTCCCTTAGATATGATACGAGACTGTCAAAGTAAACAGCTGTAGGGGGTAGCAAAGTATGTAACCACAAATAGAATGCCAGAATTCGAAGAGACGTCCTGTGCCCAGCTGTGGGACAGCACTTATTATTTTGATGGTACCAGTATTGCTCTGTAAATCGTAATTCAATATTATTAAAATACATAATAAAGAAATATGATTTACAGAACCAACATGATCATGTCAGTATACCCCTATCGCTCACGAGATGGCACTACTGTTCTAATATGTGAAGAGCTGTTCCTTACGACATCTGTCGGTAGGTAGCCAAAACCTCATACATAACTTATTATTATAAATGTAAGACGAACAAACGATCGAAACACATAAAACAGTACCCCGATTTTTTATTTTTAATGCCATATGGTCAAACTTATATCGAAATAATGAACTACACAAAAGTATCTATCTATCACAGTTTATTCCTAGTTAGGTTATTTTTATACCATATTATCATTATTTAAATGGCGTAGTATTAAAAAACATTTTACTTATTAGTAAAGCACCCTTACAACATGTTAACTAACATACATGAAAGAAAGAATTATCACTAGCGCCATATAATTTAGAGCGCTTGCTTCAACAGTTATAGCTATGCGCGTACGCTTGGCTTTCACATGTTCTAGTGGTTCTGATATGTCCGATAGATGGCGTTATTTACAGCCTAAATTTTTACACTTATTGCAACAAAAAATAATGTATCTGCGTGCTTTAACATTCTATTATTTTTTATAGAACTGTAGTTTTTTTATTTGAGTTCAGGAGTTTTAATACAATAACACATAAAGTTAAAATAGTAAGAAATCAAAAAAATGGAACTATATAATTTGGTTTTCGAAAAATATCTTAGACGCGCCTTTTCAACCATGGAGAGCAATATACCTTAGTTATGATAACTCGTAAAACTTATACCGTTTTTTTGTAGGCCAAAAGAAACCCACGAGCTACAGAAAACAGCACAACTTAGTCAAACAGTGATATTTGCAGTTTATTACGTAAAAGCAGACTAAAAAGTGATAGAAAAAGTTCGGTTTGATCGAGGAGGCACCACCGTCACACTTATTTCTAGTGGGAAGCAGTTTACGCACTTTTTGGAAGGGTACGAATGCTGGCTGAGTAGGTCTATACCGATCATCTTAGTCTTAAGATGTGGCAAGTGTATGGGCGACAGTGACCACCTAACGTATAGATTACCTTCTTGTTATTCAATTTTATTCATTAAATTTTTGTGATTATTTGTTAGCTACAGTATTGTCTTATTCTGTTAAAATGTGCCTATGTATGTGCCAAAAAAAACTTGTAAGCGTCCTATCCTATATCCTATGTAATGCCACACTTTGAATTTGTCAACGAAACGAAAAATTTCAAAAGGTAGTCGAAGACCTACAATCGTCGCCTGGATTTTTACTTTTTTTTAAATAATTAAGTATCAAACGAGCTTGCAATCCACCTGATGGTAAGTGCCGCCCATCTGTGAGCCACTTTATAAAGAACGAAAATTCTAGCTGAAGTCAATCACAGATGCGTTGATACTCCCGAGGACTAATGTGGTCGCCTCCTATCGCCAACAGAACGCAAGATTCGCTTCGTGCTAAAAGTATATTAGGTCTACCATTTGTGCACCTTTTTTTTGTTTACGAGGGGGAAATCTTCAAAAGGTACCCGACGTAGGAGCGACGCGGGTTATGTGGGATTCTTACCGCACTAAAACCCCCCGGTGGCCGTCTTCAGCCCTGCGTGGAAGACTCCGTGATCTTCAACGAAACAAAGCCGGAGTCCTCTGAGCTCGATGCTCCTTTCGGGCTCTTCCCTGGTGGGCGTGAAACGCTCACCACACTTCTGGTCCTTCCAGGGCTCACTTGGCTGGACGGTTCGAGCTCCCACTCTTTCCGCTCACAACCCCGGAAGCCCCTTTTAGTCGCCTCTTACGACAGGCAGAGGGTACGGTAGCCCTATTCTGGTCCCGGAACAACAACCATTTGTGCACCTAGCATCTACTTGTATACGAAACGTTTGTTATTCTTAAAATTAAACCATTCGTAATAAATTGAACTCTATATCTCGCTGGAACATACTAGAAGTTTTAGTGCAAGAGGTAAACTTTAATAACATTATTACTTTAGAATTGATTGTGACATAACAAAACGACTGGACTTTGATTGGGTTGCTGCAACCAACCTTGATCAAATAAGTACAATAAAATTTCACTAGGCAGACATTATGTCGGTTTATTTGTATTAAAATTGTAATTTGTAAGTTTTCTAGAACAATTTTCTTATTACCTAACACTACTATCCCTACTAATATTATAATAAATATTCCCTATAATAAATTTGAATGTAAGTTGGGTTATTACGCTTTGTCGTCACATCTATATAACCGATTACCATGAAACTTTGTATACGTATTCTTAGAGGTATAAGAAAAATATAGGATACTAGCTGTACCCGCGGCTTCGCTCGCGTAAAAATGAGTGTATCGCAAAGTTTTTCCCGTGAAAATCTCGACCCCGTTGAATTTCCAAAATAAAAAGTAGTCTATATGTTGTTCCACGACCTTTATTTATAGTGAAAATCCCATCCAAATGAGTTTAGCCGCTCAAGCGATTAACCTGTCAAAGAAAGAGTGATGAAATGAATTTAAAGTATGTATTTGTGGTTAGGATCATAATTGTTATGTAAAAATATTTTTAAAATTAGACGAATTAGAATATTGTACACCGCCTTTCTTTGAACTATTTAACAATCTTAGTAGTCACACAATATCAAGAAGCACCTCCTAAGCCACGTAAGTAAACCAAAGGTAAGGTAAAATCCTCCTCAACATTTAAACCAAAACCCATCGATCACAAAGATTGATTTTAACTTTTCCGATTTGGAAAATTCTATTTTAGTGGACTTTAATTTCTGAGTAAGTTTATAGGTGAACAAAATGGTGCAACCACGCATCAGGCTATTTCTGTGCTTGCCTAAATCTCGCATTTTTCTTTCTAAAACACAAAGCACAGAATCTTTATCCCAAATAATCAATTAACAATCTCGCATTGATATTCCAGTATTCCTTTGTTAACAAATGTTATGGAAATCGTCGCTACAAATCTTGAGTGGACACTCAAAGGTGAAATAGGCACTTCGGCCGCCTTTCAAAAGAGTGGTCGTAATGCTAGACGATGCCACGGCAATATCTATTTTTCTATCAGATCTTACCTACTTAGTATCAATCATATCGTAAGCGAATATTTTCACGCGGGAGAAAGCTTTGCATTTCCGATACTAATCAATTGGTAGAACCAGTGTAGTTCGACCGGGGAGATACCACCGCCATACCTATTTCTTATCTATCTTTTATTTGAGGCGACCATCTTAGTCCTCATAAGTAGCAACGCATCTGTGATAGAGTTTAGATAAAAGGTATGTTCTATATAAAGTTGCTTACAGATGTCCATGGGCGGCAGGGACCACTTACCATCAGGTGGACTGCGTGCTCGTTTGCTGCTTCAATCAGATAAAATAAAATTAAAAAATAGATTTTAGTTTTATTTGTTTTAAGTATTATTATTATTATTGTGAGATAATAATTAGGTATTATTTATAATTAAAAGGACGGTTTAATTATATTGCACCAATTATACTTTGTAAAATAGGACAATAGAAATAAATGCTACCGTAATATTATTAACATGACAAAACCATGCTATTCACGTCAAATGTATCGCGGGCATCTATTCACCTCGCCAGCCTCGCACCATTTGAAGTGCAATGTTTGTACTGGTCTAGTACAAAAAGAGGCTACTCTTACAAACTCATTTTACATTCGTGTCCAACTCAACACTGGACACTGTCAAGTGGTCAGATTACTCTAATAATGCACGCGCTTCGGCGGCCGGCTTGTATTAGCATGTGCGAGCGAGTCGGGTACCTACCACAGCCGAGAGGTACATCGTGATCTTTATAATTTTAAATCTCTAATATCTTCAAAAGTATTTATTTGATGCATATAGTGTAAAATTAATACTGTAAAAGTAACGTAGGATTAATACCGAAAAGAGTAAAACACACTCAAAATAACGTAATATTTTTAGTTGAAATATGGAATATAAAAATAATTATTGTGACCCATATGATATAGAGATATGCTATCCTTGACGGAATTATTAGTATACAACATCAACATTTAATTTATCGATAGACTTCGTAGTTGCTTTGTAAATAACGCCACCTATCGCATTCAATGTAATTCAATATAGCAGTGATAGAAGGCGCAAGTATACCTAATACTTAACTCATTGAGAATTCCTCGTAATTATAAATTGTGGGTATCATATCAAATTTAATTAATTGTAATTATAATTAATTATATTTAAGTTTGCAATCCAGTGTTTCGTAACCCTTGGCGGAATTATTAGTAATTCAACATCAACATTTAATTTATCGATATTATTTCGAAGTTGTATTGTATATAACGCCATCTATCAAATGTTCATTCAACGTAATTCAACAGAACAGTGATAGATAGCGCAAGTATACCTAATATTTAACTCATCGGGAATTCCTCGTAATTATAATCGTATATTTCGCATTATAAATACTTTAGGTAATGTACAGGGTTACATATACGGATCTGGGACTATGGAATAAAATACGTGTTCCGTTAACCGTGTATATTTTTGACTGTTGACTTACGCGACGGACGCAGCCGTCTGTATACACATACATTACATATATTTTTCGCTGAAATGCAACACTCACACTCTCACGATTCAGATGATCTCATTTTATATGCTGACATGAACATTGCAATATTACATGTCCCTACAAATACATTTTCTTACGAACCCATATTATGGATAAATTAAATCAAAGAACAATGCCCACTTCCCATACATTTGAAAAACAGGTATACTGGCTCATAATCATTTTTAAGATGTGAACATAGCGAAGTTAAAAAAATATAAATAAGTTTATTATAACTCTCATGTCGTACTCAGTATCGATTTGCTCCGCGGAACTGACAGCGTCAAATGTCAGAAGAAAAAAAACCGTTTCAGTTGTGTACTCAGTACATACATGCGATTTGATTTTTATTGATTTGAGATTTGAATGGATTTAAGAATGTCAATATTTTTTATTATTCTAGATAGCATGCATATAAACTGTTATAGAAAATGTAAAAAAATGTAAAATAATATAAAGAATTACTTGAAAGAATAATGAAAAAAATAATTATTCAAGTAGCAATGCGTTAAATGGAACGTAGTGACGTGAAATGATAGTTGAGTTGCGTTCAAAACATGTAATTCGTTAAACTTTTACCTTGTTTAGCATATACAAATATTCAAATAACTTTATGTTCCTGCGTTCCTTTTAATTTATTAGCTGCATTTTAAGATTTTTACGTCACTATACACGATCAGGTGAAAAATGGACATACTTCTTTATAACACATCTATTTGAATAATAACTAATTGTTACCAATTTATATGTATTATCTGAACGTACTCACGATGACGTCCAGGCGAAATGGCCATTATGGTGATTGTCATTTGCATTGGAATTTAACAAAATTCGCGACATACCGAGTTTTACGGATATATGTTGTCGACTCAAAATCAATATTTTTTAATGTTTTATTATTCACATAAGTTTTTAATCAAATCTATCATACCCCTTGGCGGAATTATTAGTACAGCTCTTTGTCAAAAACGATCTACCATACTAACATTTATGCTCGATTTTAACATTTTCAACCCATGTTTTGAAATAAAAAGTAGCCTATAATAGATCCCAAGGTCACCACTATCTGTGTACACAATTTCATAAAAATCGGTTCAGTAGTTTTGGCGTGAAAGAGTAACAGACAGACAGACAGACAGACAGACAGACAGAGTTACTTTCGCATTTATAATATTAGTAGGGATTTGGGTACCGTTATCGACCCACTGCTGGGCACGGGTCTTCTCTCAGACTAAGAGAATTATAGGCCATTGTCCACTGCGCTGGTCAAATGCGAATTGATGGACTTACACACGTCCGAGAACATTTTTTTTAAATAACTCTCGGGTGTGTATGTTTCTTCACGATGTTTTCCTTCACCGAAACGCAGTGATAATCAATTTCTAATATTAATAGAATATTTAAAAAAATATATTAAAAAAAATTGAAAAATATTTTGGCAAGATTGACAAGATTGAGCAAGATGACAAGATTGTTTGTCAAAAATTTGAAAATTTAGGCTTCAACGTGAGCGAAACCGTAGGTAAAAACTAGTAATATTATAAATGCAAAACGTTGTGAGAATGTATGTAGGGTAGACCGGGGTCGGTCGAAACATTTTTGACTAAATTTGTCATTAAAGCAACATTTTGAGCTAAGGGTATTTGAAACTTTATTTAAAATAAAGTTTAGCTATCTAGCTATGAAATGGTTGCGGTTTAGGTGGAATATTATGCTTTTAAAAGGTCATTCCGAGTGATTTAAAAAAATCGGGAAATTGTTTCAACCGTCCCAATACCCGGGGCGGTTGAAACATTGAATGGGGTCAATTGTAACATATATAAATAAATAACATTATGTTGTTTAAAATGTATTTATATATTTAGAATCACAGGTTTTAAAGTCTTACAACAACATCAGTCTCATTTCTAAACTTAAAACGGAATAATACTTAAAAACACGCATACAATATTTCAAAAAACAAAAAATAGTCCTTCTGTGGCAAACATTAAATCGCCAATTAAAACTAAATTAACAAAAATAGGTTCCATGTTAGGAAAAACAAGTTATATTAAATTATAATATAAAATATAGTTATTATTGTCCATAACTTTTTGAAGATTATCATAAAACGCGTCCACGTTTACCCTGTTAAAACTCGTGGCCCTTGATAAGGTAGATGCTTGTGCAGTTCTTATAGAAAGTTCGTGATTTCTGCCCATAAATGCTGAAAACCAATCCTCACCCGCCATTTGTTTTTCATCCCACTTACTCGGTCTGCTTAAATTATGTTTTAAAGCCATCTCAAAACTTAATTTCCGTACATCTTTAGGGGACAGGCCGAAATAAATATCCGCATATCTTATCAAATATTTTGACAGGGTTTTTCACAGGGTTTTTCACAGTCAGTGAAAACCCTGTTATGAGCCACGTATCCCATTGATGTTGATTCTCCACTTTCATCATGATTAAGTTCTCGTTTTCTTTTGTAGCGAAGCAGGGATATGTGATTAATTTTGTATTTGTCCGCTGCTCTCCGAAGAGACATACCTGTTTTTAAATCGTTGTATGCTTCCTTGTAAAGCGATATGTCACTCTGACCTGTTACAGATATTTTAACGCGTTTTCTTGGCATCTAAAAAAAAAACAATAAATTGATATAATGATTTTAATTTTTACAATAATAAAAACAATGAATAAAATATTTTATATACATAACTATATATTTCTATTTACTATAATTAAAAAGATACTAGTGTATAGAAAATAAAACATGTCTCATGTGGATGGACAAAAAGCAAACTAAAAACATATTTGTAATAATTAATTTAAAAGCCAATTGATATTCGACGAACTAACATAAGTTTTAATTTTAAATTGTTACAGTAAAATAGTTTGGATAAATTATAACTAAAGTTTAGTCTCATTATAAACGTGTGATTTAAGGCAGAGACGGTTGTAACGGGCTCGATTGTAAAGTTTCATCCGTCCCCTAAAAAAATGTTACAACCGTCCCCGGTAGCCCATTTTGATTTTCATTCGTTATTACCTCCAAACTACAAGAGGTAGATAATATTTATTTGTTCCAAAAGCATCTATGTTAATCAACGTCAATTCTTTAAAAGCAGTAATAAGTGTATTTACCATGCATTGTGAATAATTCACAAAGAAAAGCAATCAAAAATACTTACTTTTGGTATCGAAAATACAATAACCTCGCTCACACACGTATGGCGCGCGCGCAGCGACACCAAACTCTCGACGAATACTGCCGATAGTCAGGCGCAAAACTCGCTCCTAATACCCCTCCCGCTTACCCCTGCAGTTTCCGATTTATAGGCATTGTTTCAACCGTACCCTGTTTCAACTGACCCCGGTCTACCCTACGTGTTTGTTACTCTTCCTCCCAAAAACTACCAGCCATATTTCGGAAAAAAATACGCACACACATTGTTTATAACTTAAATTAACGAATAGGACACATTATCGTGGTAGACGCAAACGAGCAGACAAAGCCGCAGGAATAACCTAGTATTAGATAGATATACTTGTTATATTCGTAATATTATTATAGGTTACAGTAAGAAATGAAGTTTACCTGATAGTAAATGGTAAATGCCGCCTATGAAAATCTGTAAGCAACTTCACACAGGACAAGGGTTCTATCTGAAGACAGTCACAGATGCGTTGCTATTTTCGAGGACTAAGATGGTTCTCGTATGTTTGTAAAAGTAAATCGGCAACCACACCCATTCACAAGTTTCGAGCACCCTACCGACTTGCGAAGTAAAGAAATTAAATGTCTTTATTTTGTATAGGTCTACAGGGGTACTTATAATTTGTCAGTTACATTTTTTTTCTTACACTACCACCGGATCCGAACACGACCTCAACTGAGATCTGGCAAGAAACTCAGTGGGTTTGTCTTTTTTGTTAGTAGGTATACCTACCTATAAGTTAAAAAACAATCACGTATCTATTTAGTAAACCCTATGGTATATAAGTAGGTATCACTGTCATTCAAAGCAATCTGTAATAAATCTCAGATAGGATCATATCTCTACTCAAGATTGGACACAAATAAATTATTGAAGTACGTGCCTAAAATATTATTTTAGGAGGAAAAAATAATAACCAATTCAACTATTTCGTAGAATAAATTAAATTATTTTATAAATTCTTAAATCCAATTGATCAAACATTAGCTCTTGAAAGATAACAGATTTCGTGAACATATTATAATTATGTAACCATAAAATTTTACCACTTAGGTATTCTGTATTATTATTATGCATATTAGTTGACAGAAAATTTCAAGGGAATAACCATTTTTTCCCCTTCAATACAAAAAAACCTTATCCATAACGTCATATTATTTATAGCTAATACAAAACATGTTTACGTTTAAAATGTGTAGGTACTTATCATGTAAAATTTGAGTATCGCAAACATAACAATAGTGCTCATTCATTATTTTCCAGCAAGACACTATTTTTAACTCACAAATAGTCATTGTCAACTAGTTTCGTACCGGCAGTGTTGCGGTCAATTTTACAATAAGATTTCGTTCACGACCGGTGCTAAGAAAATACGATACACAATGCACAAACCTATATATATAAGTGAAATGCGCGTCCACTGTTCAGTCTTTGACATGAAACCCAATGTCAACGAGTGACCTGGCACGTTGATAAAACAAGATGCGCTACTTCCTATACAGCGTGATCTTCGTATCTATCGCGAGTGTGGAAGCAAGAACCATCGACAATTATAGCATTCAACGACAGAAATTCATTGAAGAAGAACTTGATGTGCAACTCGGCGGACAACTCCAACTAACAGAAGAAGAGAGCATAGCAAATAGAATACTCATGGGATGGAAGCAGCAGGAAATTAACGATTCCTTCAGCAGCCCCGGACGCTTCAATCTCTCCGACCACTATTTCAAGTATAAAAACCAAATACCAGATTCTAAAGTGTACCAAATAATAAGAAGGATGCCGAAAGGAGCGGCGCTCCATGTCCACAGTTCGTTGATGCTTAGTGCGGATCGTTTGATGGACCTGACGTATGAAGACCACTTATATGCCTGTCTGGAGGAACACGATTTAAAATTACACTTCTCGGACACTACTCCCGACCGACCTTGCCCCGTTAAATGGACACTCCTTAGCGAATTAAGGAACGCTACAGACAACGTCACACTTTTCGACATGAAACTAAAAAAATATTTTACAATGTATACAGAGGACGAAAATGATATGAATGCAGATATTAACACTGTTTGGATTCGTTTCAACAAGGTCTGTGCCACAATTAAATCCTTAATTTCATACAGACCAGTACGTGAGAAGTTTTTCTATGAAGCATTGAAAGAATTTTATAACGACAACATCATGTATATTGAAATTAGAAGCGGATTGAATCGTTTGTATGAATTGGACGGAAGCGTACATGATGTCACGTATCTTCCAAGATTGTATCAACAAGTGACGAAGAGATTTATGAAGGAGTATCCAGATTTCATTGGTATCAAATTTATTGTAACTAGAGTACGCAAACATACATATAAACAAATGCAGGAAGATATTGCTATTGTATTGAGATTGAAGAACGATATGCCGGACGTGATCGCTGGCTTTGATCTTGTCGGTCAGGAGGACTTGGGGAAACCATTACTGGACTTTCTTCCAGCCTTAAAAGACGCAAAAAATGAGATTAATTTCTACTTCCACGGTGGCGAGACAAATTGGTACGGGATGCCTTCAGATGAGAACTTAGTTGATGCTGTTCTTTTAGGAACGAAAAGAATAGGCCATGGGTATGCGCTATTGAAACACCCATTCCTTTTGAGGGCTGTGAAGAAACGGGACATAGCGATTGAGGTGAATGTCATATCAAACGTAGTGTTGTCTCTAGTGCGTGATGTGAGGAATCATCCCTTGGCTGTTTATATAGCTTTGGGTCTTCCTGTAGTGCTTTCTAGTGATGACCCCGGAGCATGGGGTGCGGACCCACTGTCCCATGACTTTTATGTAGCATTTGTGGGTGTTGCAAGCAGGCATGCGGATATAAGACTTCTTAAACAGTTAGCAATTAATTCTATCAAATATAGTGCGTTAAGTGGGCGAGACAAAACAGCTATGTTTGGACAGTTTAACATAAGGTGGAATGAGTTTATTAAAGAGGTCATTTCTGGAAACTTATAGTAATAAATTATACGTAAGTAATAATGTTATTTTTAAGATATGTGCATTAATAGTGCGCAATAACGCCAAATATACATTAAACTGAGAACTTACTTCATGTTAAGTCCAGACAATCTCATACACCTATTAAGTCTACTATAACTAAGATCAGAAATTCCACTTCTAATAACGATTTTGGTAAAAATAATAAGTAAAATGCACATAATTCGCACTTGACTATTCGCGGTGGACTATGGCCTAATCTCTCTCATTCTAAGAGAAGACCCGTGCTCAGCAGTGGGACAATAATGGGTGGACGAGAAAAAATAAGTAAAATTACATAATAAGATTTATATATCATAGTTATAATCAGTAAAAGATACTATGTACAAAAGATAAAGAATACTCACTTTTAACTAATTATATTATAGTCTAAACTACTTTGCAATTAAAGTTAAAGGGTTCATTTTAAGATTAGGATTCCTATGAAATAAATGATTTATTAATTTCACACCTTAAGGGGTCAATTAAGTGTTTTTTTGTATTTGTTAGCTAGTGTAATATATTTTACTATGCTTGAACGAGCTGGTGGCTCAATACATGTTGCTTATATGACATACCTACGTGCATTATATGTACTATGTTTATTTGAACGAGAGTTATGACTTATGAATAGGTAAATACTATTGAATAGGTGTGAAAATTACTATCAAATGGTTTAAAAATACCTGTCTGTGAATGTACCTCATTTACACCATGAGGTTTCCGTAATTTAAAATAGCCTAAAATATTTATTACCTACTATAATTATCACTATTTAAGGATTGATATGAATACCTAAAATTAAAATAAATATCAAAATCCAAAGAAGAAACGCAGCTAATTTGTAAATATACTATATTGTTGTATTGTACCTAATAGCAAAAATTAATTATTATGTACAAAAACCACAGAATTTAATCAACACGGAAGAGCCAAGTTAATCAAAATACAATTATCCCGCAGTTTTATAATAGGTACGTAATATACAAACGTCTGCTAACCGTAAATAAATTATGTTTGAAATTATAGTCAATTTTATACGTTTACGGTTATGTAAACAAGTATATATTGAAATAAAGATTAAAATGTTATGCCAACTTTTATAAATTTCTTTTTAATTAAATTAATCAGCCACGGTCAACCCATTTTAGTTTTTTTTTTATCTGACTGAAGTAGCAAACGAGCATGCAGTCCACCTGATGGTAAGTGCTCACTGCCGCTCATGGACATCTGTAATCAACTTCATGCAGAACATGGGTTCTATCTGAAGTCGATTACAGATGCGTTGCTACTCCCGAGGACTATGATGGTCGCCTCATAAAAGTGTGCCGGTTTCCACACCCTCCCAATGAAATGCAAATGCTTCACGCTAGAAATAGGTGTGGCGGTGGTACCTCCCCGGTCGAACTACACTGGTTCTACTACCTGGAAAGTATCTAAGAAGGGTAATGCTAACGTGTATGTATGTTGTTGGTATGTATGTATTTCCATTTCTTTTGCAAGCCCACATAGGGTCCACACAATGGGTCCCGGGTTCGATTCCCGGCCAGAATGAAGAGTTTAGATTCATGTTCAGGGTATAGGTTTGTGTATTCGTCTATTGTTTGTGTATTGTGTGTGTCCATAGTACCCACGACACAGGAGAAAATCCTAGTGTGGGGCTATGAGTGTAGAAGGCGTGTGCGTGTGTGTGTGTGTGTATTTGACATCTGTTATAAATTATGGAATATTTTTATTAGCAGATTTCTTCATAATATTCCGTCAGCTTAAAGCAACAAAGCGATAAATGACATCTAACATTTACATTAAGAGATATAAAGATATGTATAATATCAAAATACGGAATTGAGATGTTAAAATGTAATTAGGTGAAAACAGAAACATTCAGATAAAGGTTGATGAACTGAGATTTTATATATCATTGTGAAGTAACAATTCTATGTCAAACCAATGATAAAAATGATGCTAATTTAATAAACGCTTACAGACTATGATCGAACATCTATACTAATATTATAAATGTGAAAATGTGTTTGTTTGTTCCTTTCATGTCGCCACATAGCTATTATATAATATGGTTTATATGCTGGGAGATAGGAGGGCGGAGAGTGACGTAGGCTACTTTTTGCCGCGCTCTCTCATTCCCATGAGAATATCGATGTTTTGTTAGTTGATACATATTTAGTAGCTCCAGACGTTATTAATAGATGGCGTTAGTAAAATTCATTTGCAAGTTCTAAATCCCGGTATCAAATGCTAATGTTCCCTTTGACCGTGCGGACGAAGCCGCGGGTAAGAGCTAATCTTATATAAAAATGAGCTAGTTACTACATCCAGCAAGTCACAAGTATCGGTTCAAATAAAAAGCACCCCACACTTTTTTTGAAATAAAATAATTTTTATTTATTCACACTATTATTAATTTATATTCATTGAAATTTTTAACACTATTTTCTTAATTTAAATTCATTTTATTTTTTTTTCTATTTTTTAGTTCGGTTTTCTATAAAAAGCGTGTTTTTTAGTTTTTTTAAACTATTACTTATTTTCTACTTTTTAGTCAAATTAAAAAATGGAATAATTTTATCAAATTAGTGTATTGTCATCGGTCCTCAATAAATCCACAAAGTTCGAACGAAATCTGGCCGTTTAAAGTGGGTCAAAATCGCGCCCAAAGAAGTCGGTTACAAACATACAAACAAACATACAGGTGAAGCTAATAAAAAGCTAATAATAAAAATAAGTGTGTCGGTGGTACCCTCCAACTATACTCCTTCTACCCAGTGGCGTAGCGTAGCTTCTTGCCTCCCGGGGCAAAAGAATTTACCGCTCATCAACTTAGAATTTTTTTTCAGCGAAAAAATAGATTGCGATAAAAAATAGACAAAAAAAGGTCGTCGTAACTACTTTGCCGCCCCCCCCCCCAAAGTGCCACTTACTACTGCTGCTTATTATTTTGCCGCCCCCGAAAAAGTGCCGCTCGGGGCGGACTGAAAAAGCTACCCCACTGCTTTTACCAACTAGTCGTGTTACCGAAGTGAGGAATATAAAAATCATCTCAACATTTATAATTGTCTGTTTTCCACATAATACCACAGACCTTTGTATTTGTATGAAAGCGGTAATTGCTTTAAAATTAAATGCAGTCATTTCAATTTTATGTCCTAGTATTTATCTAATAACAAACCAAAGTTTATTTATGAATACACCATAAATTGTAAGGTGTTGCTTGACGCTAATTAGTGCCAATGCAGCGCAATTAGATACTAGTACCTAACTGAAAGCAAAATGTTATAAGTGAAACATTACATTTATGAGTAAGGTTAAAATTCCTCAGAAATTTCACTATATACGAAGTTAAATCAAAACAAAGACGATTTAAGAGTAACGCTTACATTAATATCTCGTACGGTAAGAATATAAGGAGCCTAATACGAAAATGCGATGTGTGAATATTACAGAATTGTGTTGTCGTTTTGACCAGATTTTTTAAAGCATTTAAAAAACACGCTTTCTACACTTATAATCCCACACTAGGATTTTCTCCTGTGTACCATGGGAACACAGAAAGACGAATACACAAACACCTAGACTCAGAATAGGAATCTAACATTCAGATACGTTCATTTTATGTAGGGACCTATATTTATCGTTTTCTAGGACTAAATCGAGATGATGGACGTTATTAGGAGTAGTTTATAGGAGATATTTAGATCAAATTGGCCGAAATATGAGTTTCGACATTTTCTTTCACATTGTGCATTAAGAAAAAAGAAAACATGGTTATGAAATTTTGTGAGTGTTTGTTACTTACTTCTTCGCGTGTAAACGGCTGGAGCGATTTTCATAAAATTTGTTAGGGAGTTAGCTGAAACTCTGGATTAACATATAGCCTATTTTTACTGTGGGAAAATATTTTATTCCCACGGGACAATCAACACATCTATTATTTTAACGCAGGCGAAGCTGCGGGGTTCAGCTAGTAATTAATAATATATAAATTAATGTTATATTCATTGCAATATTGACACAGGATCTTTAAAAGTAAATAGCTATAAATTGTATATGTCCATAAATTATCTATTTCTCTTTTAATTTTGGTGTAATAAGTAAACAGTTTTGATACATTGAACTGCTATTGAAAAGGTACCTTTTTTGTTGTATGTAGTAATTAAACTTAATACCAACTTGTTTGTGATATTACGAGTATTAATGGTTTCTCTAATTAATTTATTTATAGTAATTGATCTTTAATTTGCATCATTAATACAGCTTATCAATTGTGTCGTAATAAGAAGCCGATTCTAGAATTACGAAATGTGTCATGAGTTTGATTAAGGCCGTGTGCCCAGTAGGCAAATTGTTAGCGGCGTACTGAATTTGCGACAGTACAATACAAAATTTCTTTATTGTACACCAATATATGTAGAAAACCAAAATAGAGCAGTGATAGCTTAATGGTTGAAATTTGCCCTCTCAATCGGGAGGTCCGAGGTACAAACCCAGGCACGCACCACTGATTTATGTGCGTATTAGAAATTAATTATCACTGCTTTTCGGTGTAGGAAAACATCGTGAGGAAACCTACACACCCGAGAGTTCTTAAAAAAAAAGTTGTCGGAGGTGTGTGAAGTCCACCAATTCGCACTTGGCCAGCGCGGTGGACTATGGCATAAATTCATTCATTTCGAGAGAACACCCGTGCCCAGCAGTGGGACAATAATGGGTTGACGATGACACCAATATAAATGTAACAAAAACAAAAGATAAAAAATGTTAGGTACACAAGGCGGTCTTATCACTTAGATAGCGATCTCTTCCAGACAACTTTTGTGGTTGGAGGACACATTTAAGATGCAAGAGAGGGTAGGGATGTACAGAAGTATTCATAACGACTTAATAGAAATATAAATAAATCAGCAGCTAATGTAGACGTTGAAGAAATAAACGATATAAATAAAAGGAAAAGTGCAGGGACAGAGAAGATACAATAAGAATAAAGAATCGCGAAGAGTAATAAAATAAGAAGCAGATTATAGGGAAAGATATAAGTCCTTTAGTTGTTTTTTAAATGAATCCAATGACTGTGCGCGACGGATAACAATCGGTAGGGAATTCCATAAGCGCACAGCCACTGAAGAAAAGGATTTGCCATAGAATAGTGTTTAGGCAGTTAGCAGCGTTACAGCGTACAGTGAGCGCAAACTAGCAAACTTTGGACACTCATTTCAAATATATGGCAGGGCGTACTAAACCGATACTTCGCAAATTCAGTCGGTTGCGAACAGTTTGCCTATAGGGGACACAGCCTAAGACAGCTATTGGCGTAATATTTATTCGCACACGAAGGGTTCTATTAAAAAAAGATAAAAATCGTGCTCAAACGTGATTTTTACAGTTTTTTAATGGAACTCTCACAGACATAAACATAAATACATCTTGTGTAAAAAAATAAACGGTAACGGTAGCTAGGGTTCCCTTTTTAACCGACTTTAAAAAGGAGAAGGTTCTCAATTCGGCCGGTATCTTTTTTACCTGTCGGGTACGGTAAACAGGTAGGGTAACCCTATGAATTATAATAAGTATTCAGAAGTTACTTACCTTGAGATGTTGACTCCAATGATGAAGAAAGTTATTTCACAGCAATATTTTGATGGTAGGTACACTACGCAAGCTTGGAGCTAAGAGATTAAGCCAGGTTTAAACTTGCAAGACCTTATTTCACCATCACATCACATCACATCACAGGATCACATCACGGAATTTTAGGAACAGAAATAGGTTGATTGGACTTAAGATCAGATCAATTTAATTCCCTTCAGTAAGTATAGAAATATTTTTACAATGATATCGATATAGAAAAACCCAAGATACACATTCAGCGTCTCAAAACTGTCCGGTGAAAAAGAGCGCTCAATTTCAAAATTGCGCGCTTATTTCAAGTAGTAATATTTTATTGCTTTTCGCTTAAAGGTTGGAAATACAACTTTAGATCATGGAAGTAAGGTATTGCAAAAATATATGGTCGTTATGACCATCTATAAATAACTACGTACATTTGACGACAGTTTTAGGTGTCATTTTTGTTCAACACTGTGTATTCTAGTGTATTTCTATATCGATGTACTATGAATACTAAATTAAATATTTGATATATCTGATCACTGAACAAGTTCTAAACGAATCTTTGATACGCTTCCTCTCATTGAAACCGAAAGTACACTGTACACTGAGTGAATTTCAATAACTTAAACAAAAGAATTAATATACTAACTTAAATGAACATTTTATACTGTCAACCGGTCATGGACACACGTCAATCCCGTGACGTGGTAGACAGGTAAACTAAGCTCGAGGCATAGAACTACCCACATATTTTATTTAATACAAATATATCCGTTATATTATATGACACGGATGTTTAACATAGATTTTTTTAACTTGCAAATATGTGACCATTTTTCGCTTGGTTATTTGAGGTTATGTGAAAAAAGTGTAAATATAAAAGACGTACATCTTTTTACTTCATTGTACTTCATTCATGTAATTTGCCATTCAAAATTTTTTCACAAGACATAAAGGTGTTGCGGATATCGAGATGAACCATATTTTACGGTTAGAACCTCCCCCTCTCTCACTTCCCGAGCTCAGATTGCTAGTAATTTATTTTTCCTATAATTTTTGTCACATTCTCTTCCTTTTTTAACTTTTTTCAATTAAGGCGATCTCTGGCGTATAAGTTTCCTTTCAACATTATTCACAACTAATGCAACCCAAAACTATTGGTAAGGATTCGAACCCAAGACTTTCAAAAACATGGGGCTGAATTCAAAACTACAAGATATTGTTCTAAATTATTATACCTCAACTATTGTAGCTTAAATTTGAAAACGCTAAAGGTACCCAGGTACCTCGTCACTCACATAAGGGTTAATAGTAAATAAATATTTCTTAAATTTACATTTACATAACTTTCCTGTCAAGTAGTGTGAACAACGTGTAATGATCTGTGAGATCGAGCTGCTTCGCGCCTCATACGGTTAAAAATAAAACAATTAGGACGTGTTCGTGTTTACAGACTATTTAAGTAGATGTTACATCTTGAGAACAATGAACAGTTTTAATATACAAAGTATTTAATAGGACGAATAAAGGATTAGCAAGAACAATAACATATTTTAACTTATATAATAACAAAAGTTGTATTTTTTATCTTATACCCCTTTCTTTTCTAAACACAGAAGATATATTTTCGCCTGTCTATGTGTACCTGTGGGCTGCGTTCGGGAAATTACGTAGTATCTTCTCGTCCAAAATTCCTCAGTGCCTGAAGTCGAAATTATTCGAGCAATGTGTGTTGCCAGTGATGACCTACGGCGCCGAAACGTGGTCCTTCACGGTAGGCCTCATTCGGAGGCTCAGGGTCGCTCAGCGTGCTATGGAGAGGGTTATGCTCGGAATTTCGCTACGAGACATGATTCGCAACGATGAAATCCGTAGACGAACGAAGCTTACAGACATAGCTCTCAAAATTAGCAGGCTGAAGTGGCAGTGGGCCGGCCACATCGCTCGTAGGACCGATAACCGATGGGGAAGAAAGGTCCTCGAGTGGCGACCACGTTTAGGCAAAAGGAGTACAGGTCGCCCCCCTACCAGATGGACCGATGACCTGAAGAAGACAGCGGGAAACCGTTGGATTCAGAGGGCACAGGACCGGTTGGAGTGGCGCCATTTAGGGGAGGCCTATGTTCAGCAGTGGACAACAAAAGGCTGATGGATGGATGGATGGATGATGTGTACCTGTAGTTGTAGACTCCGGTTGCGATCCATTGGAGATCCCGGAGTCCTCCACGCAGCTCTGAGGGCGGCCATCGGGGGTTCTAGTGCGGGAAGCTCCCACATAAAGTTTAAGGCTTAGGTGTTGCAATATAATTGTAATTTGCACACCTTAGGACATATGAAAATATAATGTTAAATTTAAGACCTATGTACTCACTATGTTCTGGCAAATAAATTGAATAAAATAGTGAATAAAAATAATAATTGGTCATATAACCAGGATCTGGGGCTTACAGGTTAAGAAGACCCCTCCTTCCTCTGTCCACCGAAAATCCATGTTTTGCTAACAAATTCTTGGCTTTATCAAGCTTGCTACGTCAGAACTACTTGTTATAGGTTCTTGTCTTAATCCTTAATTTATTAACCGACTTCCCAAAGGAAAGAGGTTATCTATTCGTCACGTTAATTTTTTTTTTTTTTTTTTTTTACAAATATTTTAAAAGTGAAAGCTTGTGAAAATGTGTGTTTGTTACTTTTTCACGCAAAAAATATGGGTGGGATTTCGCTGATATTTGGTACCCACAATATAAATGACGTAGTTTAACACCTAGTATACTTGTTATATTATAACATAACCAAAGAGTACGAACCTGTGGGAATACATCTATGTACAATGCACTGAATTATACACACCATGTAAATAAAAATGATGAATGGTCCTATATATATATTAAGCGTAATTGTAAGATTTCTTTAATTGCCAACGTTGTCACCACCGCACACGACAGTGTGATGGTGGCAGCGATGGCCTAACGTGGAGCTAAGAAATAAAAACTTATTGTTAAAAAAAAAAGAAGAACTATTGTGATAAAAGGCACGGACGATCAGTCTGTGGAGTTTTTGTGTTATAATAAAAAAAAAAAAAAAAAAACCTGTGGGAATAACGTAGTCAGAAATAATATTGTATTCATAATTAAGACACATATATTTATTTATTTATAATTAGCAAGGTCGACTGACAACCAATTATACTAATTATTATAATATAGATAAATTAAATAAGTACAATTAATTACATTACACATTACAATTAATTTCTTAAGCATACATCACGCATTAATTTCACAATATTGCAGACGTTCTGATAAAATCCTTACACAAAGTAGTGCGGATGGTGCATCTCCTTAATTTCTCCAGGCGCCGTTGCATGACGGTCGGGACATTTGGTCACCCACGCCTCATTGACAAGCGTACCTAATCCAGCAGTTTAAATGTAGCGTATAGCTGAACCAATTAGGCAGGCTCGAAGTAATAACGCTTTCTACACTCGCAATCCCACACTAGGATGTTCTGTGTCTTGAGTGTCATAGAAACACATAAACGAATACGCTTGCTTAAAAATATAAAACAACTAGCTGCACCCGCAGCTCCGCCCGCGTTCAAATATATCACAAAGTTTTCCCATTTCACCCCCTTAGGGGTTGAATTTCATAAAATCCCTTCTTAGTGAGCACTTACGTCCTTAAAAGAACCCGCATGCAAAATTTGAAACTCCTAGCACTTGTAGTTTCTGAGATTACGTGATGAGTGAGTGAGTGACCTTTCGCTTTTATATATATAGATTATCACCTTCATTCAAAATCCCATACACAGAAACAAGTTTGTATAATTATATTTTTTTTATACTTTAACGTAACGATAAGGCAGACGAGCTACCTGATGAAAAGTAGTCACCGTCGCCTGTGGTCATTCGCAACACCAGAGGAGTCGCCAATGCATCGCCGGCTGTGAAGGAGAGCTCTTTTCGTACCTTTTTTAATGAATATAAATACCAATGAAGGTCGCATAATACCACCGCGGGTTTGAAATCTTTAAAATAAAATAAGTAGGTAAATCTACAAAAACACGGATAAATGCGGGAGTGGCTGGAAAACAGCTCTCCATGGGATTTATTTCTTATGGTGGTAAAAGCTGAGCCATTTCCTTTTGCCTATAGTATGTAGAATCCTAATACTTTTTATTCTTTGTGCTTTATATTAATATCTGTTTGTTTCTTAATCTTACTTCAAATTTGTTTAATTATAAATTAAGTTCATTTTAGTTTTAAGATTCACTGTAATAATATTTATCATTAGTGTTACATTTGAGGCAATAAACATATTAGTAAATAGTAGTAGAAAATAAATAAAGATAAAGATAAAAATAAAAGCTGATTTAATTATTGAACCTAACTTAACTTAGTCCTATCTGGACCCGATTATGAAGTTATTAGTCTGATATTGTAGGCAGTTCGTTATCAAATTATATACGACTTTATTTCAAAACATGTACCTTTTACTTATGTTAGCGCTATAACAATATGATGCTTTTTTAACCGACTTCCAAAAAGGAGGAGGTTATCAATTCGTCTGTATTTTTTTTTTTTTTTTTTTATATATTTGTTACCTCATTTCTCCGGACTGGGTGAACCGATTTAGATGATTTTTTTTTTATTTGAAAGGTAGTGCGTGTCATAGGGTCCCATTTTTTTTTAGTATTTTTTTGACTAGGGCATCCATAAGAAAAACGCATAAGTCTTAAATTTGCATTTTCAATGTACGCGATAAATGTATGAATAACTCAATATCCCGCCAACCGATTTTGATGATTCTTTTTTTATTAGAAAGGATGTACTCCAGGGGTAGTCTGATAAGAGTTTGATAAGGTTCTAATCATAGGATCTTCAACTTTTTGGAGCAAAATAATAAAATTAGTGATAGTCGGCCGAACCTTAGCTGGAGAAGTCCAATTGAGTAAAATATAGAATAAAATTACTATGTAGGTATTTACTATGAAAAATTTGACCTTCAACTCTTCAATCCTGATGATGCAGGGGTACTGCTAGCCTGAACTATAAAAGTTGGTCGTTTGATGTTTGCGAATATATAATGAAATTGTTAAGCAAATTCATGGGACAAAAATTTGACCTTCAACTCCTCAACCCTGATGATGCAGGGGTACTTAAAGCCAAAACCATAGGAATAAGCCATTTGGTGCTTACGTATATGTTATAAGATTACTGAGCAAAAACATAAGATGAAAAATTTGACCTTCAACTCCTCAACCCTGATGATGGAGGGGTACTTCAATCCTAAACCATAGAAGTTGGCAATTTGGTGCTTACGGTTATGTAAAGAAAATACTAAGCAAAAATATAAAATCAAAAATTTGACCTTCAACTCCTCAACCCTGATGATGAAGGGGTACTTCAATCCTAAACCATAGGAGTTGGCAATTTGGTGCTTACGGTTATGTAAAAATAATACTAAGCAGAGGCACAAAATTAAAATTTTGACCTTCAACTCCTCGACCCTGATGATGAAGGGGTACTTCAATTCTAAACCATAGGAGTTGGCAATTTGGTGCTTACGGGTATGTAAAAATAATACCAAACAGAGGCACAAAATTAAAATTTTGACCTTCAACTCCTAAACCCTGATGATTCAGGGTACTGCAAGCCTGAGCCATAGAAGTTAGCCACCTGGTACTAACGTATATGTTATAAGATTACTAAGCAACAATATAAGATGAAAAATTTGACCTTCAACTCCTCAACCCTGATGATGGAGGGGTACTTCCAGAGGGGGCGCCCTGTTTGTATGAATTGTAAAAGTGTTTTATGTTTAATTTTTGTGAATATGTAGATGCACAAAGCAAACTTAGAGGCTTTATTTAAATACAAACATAAAAATATAGTCACTAAAAAGTGTAAAATAAAAACTTTTTAACAAAAAATATCTACCGACTTCCATGTCACAAAAAAGTAAAAAATAATTTAAATATATTTTGGTCTAGAACATACTCAGTACTTAGTACATAGTTCTGAAGTCGGTGCTCATATAGGACGTAGTTACCGTCGTCCAGCGAAATATGTCGAGCACCGACTTCAGGACTATGTACTAAGTACTGAGTATGTTCTAGACCAAAATATATTTAAATTATTTTTTACTTTTTTGTGACATGGAAGTCGGTAGATATTTTTTGTTAAAAAGTTTTTATTATCGAATCAAATCGACATTACGAATTTAACATAATTATATGGTTGAAGAATAAATATTTAAAACAAAATAAACTATTTTATCCAACGATAGCAAAATTAATTAGATAGATAGCAGATAAGTAAAAACGATTACCCCACCATCGTAATTCTTTTTCACGGATATCAAAATAGTTGTAGATAGAACAACTTGATTAATTTTTATTGTAAAGGTCTATTTAATTACAACGGCCTCAATTTCAGTCGAACTAAGCAAAAAGTTTCTTCCTTATTACTAGAGTGCCATAAAAAGTAGTCCTAATTATAGAACAGTATCTTTTTGAATGGTTTTTTTTATCTCATTGAAGTAGCAAACGAGCATGCAGTCCACCTGATGGTAAGTGGTCACTGCCGACCAAGGACGTAAGCAGCTTTTTTTCCGATTGAAGTAGGAATCGAGCTAACAGTCCACCTGATGGATGGTAAGTGGTCACTGCCGCCCATGGATATCTGTAAGCAACTCCATATAGAACATGTGTTCTAACTGAAGTCAATCACAGATGCGTTGCCACTCCCGGTTGCCTCATATAAAAGTGTGCCGGTAACGACACTCTGCCAACGAAACGCAAGAAATGCTTCACGCTAGAAACAGGTTTGAGGCGGTGGAGCAGGACAGAACAGCTTATATAAAACATGGGTTCTATCTGACTGAGAACTAAGATCGCCTCATATTGTGTACTGCTGTACATCAAAGTGTACTGCTTATTTAACTAAAACTACTAATTTTGATAAAAATAAGCATTATGATGTAACTGAAGACGTAGTCTACGATGCAGGAATCGTTGATTAGACGTAGGCAATTTCTTTTAAACTCGGTCATCAAGACGATGTTTTTGAAAAGCGTGCTGATAAAATCTCAAAATATTTATACAATTTTACAGTATATTTTATTGATTATAGCTGGAGTGCATGTCACACAATATTTGTTATAAAAAATCTTTTTTTCGGGTATTTCGAAAAAAAATATGTGTATTCGTGATTTCTATAAACCTTTTACTGCGTATAATCATCCACCAAAAACAGACAAAAATTATTTAAAAATTGTTTTTTTTTTTTTTGTAGCTTAAAGGGCATTGAGCTTATATATTTTTTTAAATTAGGTTGGTTATAACAGGTTACACCCCCTTAGGTAGGTAATCAAAAATAACACTCCTTATAGCTTTCATCTTTCGTTACTCGGGATTCACACAAGCACGAATATACCTGAGTTTTAATTCTAAGCCTTAAACAGTACTAACTACCGTATTAACTAATTGTGGAGATGTCAGCCTGGCCGTGGATTGAACCCGAATCCTTTATGTATTACAATTATGTTACATGTCTTATTTTTTATTTCATTTTTTTATTTATATATGGCTTGGTACTCTGTCTGTAATTTGCCTCCAGCGTAATCTTGGGTGATTATAGTAATATTCTTACTGCTAATAAAAGTGATATAGGTACTTATATCATAATACAATATTTATAATTGTAATATGGGCAATGGGCAAGAGAAACATGATTATAAAAAAACGTATTTATAGCCTTTTAATATTTTTTTTATTGATAACATAAATTAAATTAATAATAACGATAACAAGATATCTATTACAAATTAATGATGTTACTAACTTATTTTTTATATCATGAGTATTAATAATTATAATAAAAATGATTATGATAAAAGCCACGCACTGATATTGATTATAATTATCATAACATTTGGTAACAGTTATCATTGATCTTCACAAATACTGATAAATATTATCAACAATCGTAAATACTATGGGTATTATATTTATCTATTTAATTCAAAATATATAACATTTATTTCTTAAGAAGGGCATTCACGTTACGACGGTCGCCAGGACTGTCGCACGAACTACGTTCGTATGCGATAAGTTCGATCGTGAATGGCTTGGTCCTAAGGCGGATTGTACGAACAAAGTCATCTCGCAGGTCCGTTGAAGTATTCAACTTGAACTGTCGGCGACAGTCCGTTCGACTGTCCGTGCGACCGTTGTAACGTGAATGCCCACTTTAGTAATTGAGACTCATTAAAAAAGTTGAAGATGGACTTTACCAATGGTCTTTAACAATCGAATCTATGAACTTAGTCCAGCGTATGTCGAATTCGTGGATAACTTTATCTTTGTTAGAGACAGTACTATAGTACAATGAGTTCAAAGCTAATTTCTTCAAGAGCCGCAGATCCGCGTGACGACTTGCAACACCCATGAATGTAATGTAAAAGTCATGTGACAAAGGTTCCGCCTCCCACAGACCTGGATCATCACTGGATATAACGACGGGCATGTTTTGTGCCAACAAAGAAGCTAATGGATGGTTCCTAACATCCTCAACTAGTTTTAAAACTGCATTCGAAACTACATTTACTTCTAAAGCAATGTTCCTCTTTTTTATTTCTTCCATTAATACGGGGTGCTTTATAATCGCGTAACCGTGACCAATTCGACGTGTACCAAGTGCTATAGCATCTGCTAAGTTTTCATCTGAACTCGTCCCATACCAATTAGTTTCGCCTGCATGGAAAAAATAATCAATCTCATCTGAGGCTTCTACCAATTCAGGTAAGAATTCCTTAGTAGGCTCTCCCAAGTCTTCTTGACCAACTAAGTCAAAACCTGCGAGTATGTCCGGTATTTTGCGTTTGATTTCTCTAGCGATTTTAATATAATCTGCTACAACCTTCGCATTAACACGCCTTAAAGGTGAATAAATAATTTTCGCTCCAATAAAATCTGGATAATCTTTCATGAATTTGTCTAACGCCCTCTTATAAGCCATTGCAGTTTCAACGGAATTGTACACGTTACCATCTAAATCATACAGTTCTGGTAAGACAGTTCTCACTTCGAAATACATTACGTTGTCATCTCTTAAAGCTTTTAAAGAATCATAGAAATATTGTTCCCAAACCGGCATGTACGTCAACATTGTACCGGCAGTGAAAAAAATATTTTGGAATCGGCTCCAGATAATGTTAATATCGCTGTACACCTCCTGTGGGTTGTCGATTACGATAGTAAAATGTTGACGTAGTTCTTTGTCGAATTTGTCGACATTTCCTGAACTATATCTAGCATCTCTCATTAATTGCCACTTTGTTTCACAATCAATGTCCGGAACGTCAGATGCGAATAACAGATGAAAATCTTCCTTTTTGAAACACACGTATAAGTTGTCCCAATAAGTGAGGTTCAATAAATAGTCTGGACCCAAAATAGCTGTGTCGTGTGCATGAAGGACTGCCCCTTTTGGCATTTGCTGAATCAGCTTGAATAACTTAGATTTTTTCACTTCGTCCTTATATTCGAAAAAGTGTTTCGAGTAATTGAAATACTGCGGATGCTCGAAACCGAAGTCGATCTCGTTTAATTTTAACTTCATTATCATTTCGTTGACCTTTTGCTCGCTATCACTCAGCACGATATCACTCCCTACCATCATGTCAAGTTCTCGCTTCAATAAACGATTTCTTTCATCAATAATTGTTTTGACATCCTTCGCAAACACTGCGACCACACCCATAAGGAAATATACTGTCACTGACCACATATTGACTTGTATTGACTTCGTTGCATTTGCTTCACTGTTTATAAATAAGGTTATTTAGACCAAGGTCGGTCAAATAGACGGTATGTCAGATTCAATTATGCACGACGTGATGAATGTCAAAGGAACGTTACAAAACTAAAGTTATTCAATAAATTGTTCTAATATTTGTATATGCGATTGATTGTAATGATAGCTTTATCAAGCGATAAATGGAGTCTTGGAGTGACGAGGCACGGACATTGTTTAGCGAGATAAACATTTCCGACATCAGGTAGGTAGATGCTTAAATTTCAAATCTTGATATTTTGATATTAGATTAAAAATTCCAAGTAGGTGCACAGTACGATACGTAGGTACCTATGAAACGAACTAATCAGCAGAACGTGTTATGATTGCGAGAAATAAGTACCAAGTTACATGAATTAATTATTATCGCTGATCAAAGTAATTCCCTCACGATCTTTGGAACAGCGTTAATCATGCTGTTTTTATATTTTGTAATAATATATTTTAACCTGGCTCAGAAAACTTTCTTATTTTGTACGTACAACTTCTGTTAGGTACTCCCACAAAGATTGTGAAGGATACTTTATGGAATGTCCCGGAATTACTAAAATAGTAATAAACGTTGATAAATTACAAAAGTTGCACGCCCACTAATATGAAATGCATAATACACACATAGGTAGGTCATAACCTTACTTCTTACTATAGGTACTTATGTGTTATTCTTGGGTGCAACGCATTATCGTCTCACTGCTGGACACGGGTCTTCTCTCAGATTGAGTTTTAGGCCATAGTCTACCGCGCTAACCAAGTGCTAATTGGTGGACTTCACACACCTTGGAGATCTTTTTTTTAAAGATCTCTTGGGTGTGTAGGTTTCCTCACGATGTTTTCCTTCACCGAAAATTAGTGATAATTAATTTCTAATACGCACATAAATCAGGCGTGCCTGGGTTTAAACCTCGGACGTACCGATTGATACGGCAAGTTTCAACCATTAGGCTATTATTGCTCAATATCTTAATCTTATAATATCATATATGCAAAAGTTTGTGAGGACATAATTATATAATACAATACAAAAAATATTTTTTGTATTTGATATATACACTAAAATAATTTAAATCATGATCACGACAAGCGGCCTTATCACTATAAAATTGCCATCTCTTCCAGACACCCTTATGACTAAAGAAAAAATATCTCAGATGTAGATTAAAGGTAGGGTGTAAAAAATTATAACGTATGTAGCAGCTAATAGTAGCCAAAAGTATTAGACTTAAAGTAATTTGGATAGAGGTAACAGATGAAATAAAGTGATAGGGAAAATAGGTACATTATAATAGAATAAACAAAGAATATATTCATTTAAGCTTTTTTTATCAGACTGAAGTAGCAAACGAGCATACAGTCCACCTGATGGTAAGTGGTTACTGCCACCCATGGACATCTGTAATCAACTACATACAGAACATGGGTTTCATCTGAAGTCAATAACAGATGCGTTGCTACTACCGAGGACTATGATGGTCGCCTTATGTAAAAGTGTGCCGGCAACCACACCCTTCTATCGAAACGCAAGAAATGCTTCACGCTAGAAATAGGTGTGGCGGTGGTACTTTCCCGATGGAATTACACTGATTCTACCACCTTGTAAACTACACTGGTTCTACCACCTTGTACTTAAGTTGTAGATTAAAGTCCTTTTTTTTTGTTCTCGAGGGGGAAACTTTCAAAAGGTACCCGACGCCTTGGGAGCGACGCAGGGTTATGTGGGATTTTTACCGCACTATAACCCCCCCGGTGGCCGTCCTCGGCGCTATAAAGAGGACTCCGGGTACTCGGTCGGACCGCAACCGGAATCCTCTGAGCGCGGGCTCCTCCCAGATGGGTGGCTGGGCCCACCGCTCCCTCTAGTCTTTACGACGGTATGCGACCACATATACCTACCGCCGTTCTTCCCGGGATCGCCTGACCGAACGGTTCGAGCTCCCACTCTAGCCGCCTGCAACCCCAGAAGCCCCTTTTAGTCGCCTCTTAAGACAGGCAGGGGATGCCGTAGCCCTATTCTGATCCCGGAACTACAGGGACGAGATTAAAGTCCTAGCTAAAATTAATTCACTTTCTTTTTAAACTAAATCAAATGACTGTAATGTGTGTTAATACTCTTTCTGACTTTCATACAATAACTCAGCTGAAGTTTTGCACATACAATTTAGGACCTACATTAATTCACATAGAAACCTTGTTAGACTTGACCGAACCGAGTGAATCCGCGGGACAACTTAGTAAAGAATAAAGGAATACATTATCATAATCTTTATCATTCATTTTTTTTTTTTAATAATATTGAAGTAGCAAACGAGCATGTAGACCTCCTGATGGTTTTTTTAGCTGACTGAAGTAGCAAATGAGCAGTCCACTTGATGTTAAGTGGTCACTGCCGCCCATAGACCAAGTAACTTTATACAGAACATAGGTTCTATCTGAATGAAACGCAAGGAATGCTTCACGCTAGAAATAAGTGTGGCGGTGGTACCTCCCCGGTCGAACTGCACTGTTTCTACGTTCTTGCGTTTCGGTTTCACTTTTATACGGGATGACCACTTACCATCAGGTGGATAGCATGCTCGTTTGCTACTTCAGTCAGATAAAAAAGTCTTTTTTTATAATTCATCAACCGAAACTTAATAAAATGTGTATAAAGATAGGTATACCTACCTATTAAATGTTGTTAAGCGGGTGAAATCGCGGTTCATAGCCAGTTCTTCAACAAAACGTTACTCAAATTTGTATGTATTATTTTTTGAGTGAAAAAATACTCTGTCTCATAACAATGGCTGGTGCACCTACCTAGTTGTAAATAATGGCACATGATCCGAGGGAGTAATTTGAAGATTAAAGGTGCCAACGCCCTTGCTTCTGCATCTCAAAATCATACGTCGACGCCATTTTTTTCTTTCCTTATTTTCCGACGAATGCGTTCCACGGGGCGGTACTGTACTAAGTGCCACTTAATCCATCCCCAACCCTCTCGTTGCATAAAATCATCATGGCGGATGAGTCGCCTTTATTTCTTTTCAGGTTTATTTTTTAGTTTCTTTAAAGCAATGCTTTGAAAACGAAACCCCCTTTAGCAGACGCCGGGCTTGTAATTTACACCACGGAGTGAGTTTTAGTAAATTTATCGTTTAAATAACGCCGACCATAGAATTGCGAGTAATGCGAGACCGTTTTGGTCTCGGCTTTGCGATCGCGACCAAAAAAGGAACGCGGTGGTCGTAATTTTGTCGTTTTTCCAAAAATTTGCGGCAACACGCCGCTCTCCGTTTGGAGTTCGGTTAAATAAAAGTAAACGGTATTAGACGTCACGGTAAGTGTAAGTTTGAAGAGTGAATTTTTAAATTAATGTACATTCTATATATTAATACGGGAAGCCAAAACTTGGGATCTCTTTTTAAGGCAAATTACGTTAACGGAGGTGTATGAAATTTAACACGGTTATAGTTTATATAGAGAGGAAGTACGGGATGCTAATATTTTTTAAATAATACATGAATAAAATCGACTACAAATATATTACACACACTACCATATATTTGTACGTCAAATACACATAGGTATAATAATCGAAATGAAACTTTCATTGTCTTACTACGAAAACACGTAATGTCAAAAATGTTAGATGTCTTTGTCAAAATACCTGTAATTACTTTAAAGAGCAGCTTAGTCAATTAAACCGCTTTTTACTGTTAACAGTTATACAACTGTTTGCACTCACTCACTCACACTCATTATTATATACTATAATAATTAGTTGAATTTGAGAAATATTCGCTCTACTTTGGACAATATCAAGTTTAGTTTTTGAGTTGAATTACGGTCGAATTTCGACCGTTGCGATGGGTGACTAGTATCTTTTATAAGATGTCACGCTGCAAATGTTGACGATCCCAATAATATGTCATACCTGTGTCATAATCTGTCAAAAGTTTTGAGTTGTAGCGCATGCCAGGTGAATACATAGGTAGTAGGTAGATGCAGTCAGGTACCTTAATTGCACGCTCGTTTTTGCCACGGACGTGCAAGTTGTGGAATGAGCTTCCTCCTGAGGTATTCCCGGAGCGCTATGACATGGGGTTCTTCAAGAAAGGTGCGAAAAGAGCTCTCCTTCAAAGCCGGCGATGCATTGGCGACTCCTCTGGTGTTGCGAATGTCCATAGGCGACGGTGACTACTTTCCATCAGTTAGCCCGTCTGCCTTATCGTTAGGTTAAAGTATAAAAAAATTAAAAAAAATAATAATTTATAAATGATGGTGATAAGGTCTGATTTATTAACATGATTATCTTCGATCTATATTGTAATTATAATTTATTGTAATAATAACGTAATCCAATTTTTAATTTTTTATCCTGTTTAATTTTTTATTTATATTTGTACACCCATGACGGGTAAAGTAGGCGGACTCATACACCATACTATTGACCATCCTTGTAATATACCTTATTTCGATAAATAAATATTGTATTATATTGTATTGTAATATGTAGGTATCTATTACATTATCGCGCACAACTTCAGAACACGCTAAAGATACACTATAGTCTTTTTTTGAAATAGGTGGAAATAATAAAGATTAATTTCAAATAAAACAGTGCAGTACAGATATTGAAATTGTTGATTATCTGAAAGTTACTTCATTTCGTAGACACAAAAGGTTAAGTGTCAATTGGGATGTTTACAAATAGCAAGACAGGAAATCCCAATAGTTAAATTTCCTAGAAATTATTTTATATCTCTCTACGTAGTTACGTAGAAACTGCGCTAACATTAAACTTACTGGAAATCATCATTTATTTGTTTTTCTAATAAGAATAACATGGAACTAGGCTTAAAAACTTTAGTAATACCTACTCGTACGAATAAGATTTCCACCAATTCTCATTCTGAGAGAAGACCCGTGCCCAGCAGTGGGACAATAATGGGTTGACGACGACGACGATGATTATGATTAAGTTAGAAAGTGGGCTTAGTTTTTAAAATTTTGCTTCTCTTACGACGACTTATGATTTTATAACTGTAGTAATACAACAAAACGCATGTTTATGCAAGTGGCATAATCTGCATTGCATTATGCATAGGTATGTGCGTAATTCGTCGTATGAATATTATAATCTAAAAACTGTTTTATATATCTTTCTTAAATATAGCGCCTGTGCATTGAAACAACCGTGAACTTGTCTATTTAACACACATATTATGGTAATATATGTAGGAACGTATCATGAATACAGCGGCTAACATTTCAATGTCGATAGTGAGTGAGCGATTATTATGGGTCAGGTCATTGCGCTTGTGTTATTGTCAGTCGGGTGTGGCTCTCGTGACACGCGGAACGTCGCCCGTTTGTTCCTACGATACGATGCGTTTGTTAATCGTCTGCCTCTTCGTCATCTGTGACGCGACAAAATACGACGAACTGAGAGCCAAGATCCTCAGAGATGAATCCCTATTATCACTCGGCGGCAATAACACCCTTACAGATAAAGAATCGGCCGTAAACAATTGCCTCATGCGACACAAGTTCAACGAAGTCGATTACGCTTTCGATAACCCCCAGTACTTCAACTTCTCGCACCATTATTTCGCCTACAAAAATAATATCCGGAACTCCAAGGTATACAAGATCATACAAGACATGCCGAAGGGCGCGGCACTACATAACCACGACATGGCTCTTCAAGGACCCGATTATGTAGTGAACATCACGTACATGAATCATCTATACGTATGTTTTGAAAAGGACGACTTGCAGCTTAAATTCGCGAATACGACACCGACAACCTTTTGCGAAAATAAGTGGCAATTGATGAGCGATGCTAGAAGATTGTCTAAGAATGTTCATTTGTTTGATGCACAGTTGAGAAAGCATTTTACTATGGTTGTCGATGATCCAGACAAAGAATATCCAAGTATAAAAGAAACGTGGTCAGTTTTTATGAACTATTTCAAGAGAATCGCACCCCTGCTTTCCTATAGGCCGGTATGGGAGCAATACTTCTACGACGCCTTGAAAAGATTTAGAGAAGACAATGTCATGTATTTAGAAGTTAGAAGTGTTTTGCCGTCTCTTTATGAATTAGATGGTTCTGTATACGATCCGTTAATCACAGCGAAGACTTACAAGAAAATTATAAACAGATTCATTGCAGACTACCCAGATTTCATTGGTGCTAAACTAATTTTTGCACCGAACAGAAGAGTGGACAGAAGAAAATTGGATGATTATTTGCAATTAGCGAGGAGAATAAAGAGTGATATGCCTGCATTTTTAGCCGGCTTTGACCTGGTTGGTCAAGAAGATTTAGGAAATCCTTTAATAGAATTCGCCCATCAACTGTTAGCAGCCAAGGATATGAATTACTTCTTTCATGCGGGCGAAACAAATTGGTATGGAACTTCGACGGATGAGAACTTAGTCGATGCAATATTGTTAGGTGCTAAACGTCTGGGTCACGCTTATGCTTTAGTAAAACATCCATTGTTATTAAAAGAAGTATTAGAAAAAGAAATAGCGTTAGAAGTGAATGTTCTTTCAAACACGGTGCTTTCTTTAGTGCGTGACATAAGGAATCATCCCTTAAACATTCTTCTGGCACACGGATTGCCTGTGGTACTGGCAAGTGATGACCCAGGAGTTTGGGAGGCTGATCCTTTATCGGAAGATTTCTATGTGGCGTTCGTTGGTGTTGCCAGCCGCTTATCGGATTTGCGGCTTCTGAAACAATTGGCAATTAATTCATTGAAGTACAGTGCTTTAGACACGAGGGAGAAATCAATTGCACTAAATCGATTCATGTCTCGTTGGGATTATTTTATTGACCATTTTGATTGTAAGTCATATTAGCAAATGCAAATGCAAATATTTTATTTCGCTAGAACGTAGGTACCTACATGATGTAGGTGTACAATAATTATAAAATTTTTAGGTCCACCAAGTTCCGCCTGTCAAGGCATGCAAAAGTTTCATCTTCATTTCATTTCAATTTATATGTCACATGCTATAATATTCAAAGGTAGGGGAGACCGGGGCTACAATTAACAAAAATCATACTTTTGACTGTAGTTTATTAACTATTCAACATTTAGAGTAAACAAATCAAACATAACATACAAGATGTAGTAGATATAACTCCTTTTCTCAAAAATGGTAGTTGTTAATACTTACCTCACTTTTGGGGCTAGAATTAACAGCCTTGAGGTAAGTATTAACAAGAGGGGCAACAATTAACATTATGTTATGTTGGCTGATAAAAATAAAAACAAATATATTTATGACATATTTTTTATTAAATGTAAGTGGTATTAGTATTAATTTGTTTGTTTAAACAATAAACAAGTTTGTATAAACTTGTATACACCACGTTTTCTTCTAAACTGACTAAAATAATCACTAATGATTTAAACATAATCAAAAACTATAAATTATTTTAAATAATCAACTTAAATATTTTTAGAAGTATTTTTTACTTCTTCTATATATATTAATCAATGTCTCACTGGTATGTTTTGTTACTCAACTATCTTTGTCATGAGATTCGTTACTTCCATTTAACATTTTTTCTTTATATTTTTCTTTCATTTTTTCTTTCTCGCCTTATTTTAGTTTTCCATTTCCTTTACACTTACCTTTACCCTTCCCTTTTCCTTCTCTCTTATTTTTATTGACATTTTCTTCTTTTACAATTCTCTAATATTATGTTCCTCATCTAAAGCATTATTTTCTGGAGTACCTATCGGTAAAAATGGCAGATTTTTTGTGAGAAAAGAGTTGTACCTACGTTGGTCCTGTTGAAGGAAGTTGCTGTGCTATAACTAGTGCATTCAGAGGTTCGTATCGCTAATAAATGTAGGATTTCGTCTCATAAACTTCGTGACTCTGTCATTGCCCGCCGTCTTTTTAACTTTCCAGGTGGCAGGTATTTATTTCAATTATTTATATTGACAGGACATTTTAACAAATACTTTGCTATGAGGGTTTCTTGATTCCGCATTGAAAACCAACCGAGTTTTTTGTAACCTATTTCCAATCGCGCAACTGCTTTCTTTGTTTCACAAAATTTTACAGTGAAACGTAGCAGATGGCAAATTATTGTACCACATCTATGTACTTTCTGTTCTTCTGCATCACTTCTAATGCAACTAACTCATAGACATCTACGGATGTGGTGCCTCGGGTAGTTTTCCAAACTTTTGGGGTAAGTATTAACACGTTAAAACAAACCCCGCCGATTTGTTAATTATAACCCTGTAGGTACATTTTTCGTATTAAGTAACATAATTAAATTTTCGTCAATAGTTCCATCAATGAACCAACATAGCATTATAAAGTATTTGATACGCTGCCAGGAAAACAAAAAACTTAAACTTATAAACTTATAATTCCTGTACAAATCAAAAAATCGTAAAGTTGAAAATGTTCGTTACCTGCGTAAAAATGACTCCCAGTACACAGCTCACTTGTAGGACGCGCGGAACGTAACCGACCTATCTTATGATGTGCGGTGTGATGAAGCCAATGAATTAAAACACGTGCTGCAGATTTAGTGTTTATAGTTTTAAAGATATTCGCTTGTTAATACTTACCTCTGTTAATTGTAGCCCCGGCCTCCCCTACTAATAATCATATGGTATTCACATCATTTATCATATCAAATTATCAATAGCAGACAGAAACGATAATTCATGTCGAAGCTGGTTGCTAGCTAAGAAATTGATTATTTTTTAGTTTTGTGAGTAGATACTTACCTAATAAGTAATATACAAATATAAACATTTTTAAAGTACTAAGTGCATAATAAATATAGGTATGTACGTGAAACGTAATAGGGATCTTCGTTTCTTATATTTTTTTTCTTTGATTCTCATGAAAATGTATACTGCAACTAAGGTTTATGATCATATTGTAACAGAGCAGTTGCGAGATGCTTCAATGTGGTGATATGTTGCCACAAGAGGATAAGGTGAGGGAGGGTGCAGCGAGGTGACGAAAAAGGAGGAAAAATTGACATTTGGCGGAACCATGATTATTGTAAACGAATTGGAAATGCAATTACTATGGATTAAAAGTATTTTTCAACTGTCTTATTTTATTGCATACCCTCCATATCATCATACTACATCTAAATACTAATATTATAAAGAGGAAAACCTTGTATGTTTGATAAGAATTAACTTAAAATATACTGAACCGATTTTAATAATTCTTTCAACATTACAATGCTACATTATCCCTGAGTAACATACGCTTTAATCGTTGGGTATGTTATATTTTTAATAAATTTTCATTTATATAAATTCGTAAGTTTCATAACATACCTAACATATCAAAAGGAAAAAATATATTTCAATATAGCAATGCAAATAAGTATTGCGCATACCAACTTGTGATTAATTTTTTACTTGCAAACTACACACACAAATAAATGAATTCCTACCATTTTACATAATGGTTAGGAAAAAACAATTTATCTATATAAAAACATGAAAAAATGTGTATGTCTTAACCTAAATACTTACATAATTAGATATAAGACATTTTTAACCGACTACATCAGAAGGACGGTAATGTTATTCGAGAAAATGTATGTGTGTATGTACTTAGGTAACGTACGTCCATTTCTTTGGCATGAGCTGCAGCCAAGTCGGCTAAACAACTAGACAGATAAATAACAAGACTCCATTCTCGGAGCCACGACATGACCTGTGCCAGGTGGTAGAATTAGTATAGTTTCACCGGGGAGGAACTAACTACCGCCACACTTATTCCTAGCGTGAAAAAATTCTTGTGTTCGAAAGGAATGGTTGTAAGCTCACCTTACTATAAGGCGACCATCTTAATCCTCGGGAGTAGCGACGCATCTGTGATTGACTTCAGATAGACCTTGTACTATATAAAGATAATTAGGTACAGATGGGCGGCAGTACGGGCACACTTACCATCAGGTGAACGGCATGTTCGTTTGCTACTTCTATTTTTTCATCGTAACGGCATCTAGTAAGAGTTATATACCTAGGGGAAAAGGGCTCAAGATAACATACTCCGATAAGATGACACAGCAGCTTTATTTATTGAATATTAGCGTTAAATGTTGTAGCAGCAGTGATGAGATGCTTTAATGTGGCGTGGTGCGGTGACAAAGGATGTGCGGTGTGGTGACGAAGGAGGTGCGGTGAGGCGAGGGGATGAGGTGAGGAGAGGAGAGGCGCGATGATTGACGTGGCAGAGCTGTCATTATTGAAAAAGAATTGAGAGTAAAATATTGGTATTAAAATGATTTATACCTATAAATTTAAGTATTTTTCTGGTGTCTTATTTTACAGCGTTATAATGTAAACTAAGGTTGTTATGGGTATAAAATTTCGGATCTGGATACGGATACAGGAATAATTTATTGGTTTCGGATAAGGTTACGGATATGAAATTATTTCGGATTATCCGATACTTTCAGATAGTTTCGGTTAACGGATATCAGATTTTAAGAAATTAAAATTAAAATACAGTTAGTTATTATTTTTTATATGTCTATTTGCTATTACAATAAGTCGTATCAATTATTACTAAAGCTACCTAATCAATATTACCACTGGGGCCATCAATGGTCCGCGGACCACCGGTTAAGAACCACTGCTATATAACAATGTTACCTGTTGCGTGTACTTTTTATTACTCAAGGCAGTAAATACTTTCATACGAGTTACACATTTAAAATACCGATCTACGATTATTGGTACTAGGTATTGACTCAATTGTTGCGATTTATTACGTTACAACAAATAACAATTAATACGATAATAAATAACTTGCAATAAAACAAATGTAAAGGTATTTATGTAAATATAAACAATGACATTAATGCACCATAATATGAAAAACATGTGCATCTTTTACGTCAGAACTTATGTAAGACAAACAAGGTACAGGTGAATGAATGCAGCATAGGTAAGTTTATATGATCATGAGTACGTATATAAGTAAGTATACCAGTGTAATAAGCCTAACCAGTAGTAATAGGTAGGTACAAGGTGGTAGAACCAGTGTACAATACAAGGTGGTACCAGTATACAATACAAAGTGTGGTACAATACAAGGTGGTAGAACCAGTGTAGTTCGACCGGGGAAGTACCACCGCCGCACCTATTTCTATCGCGAAGCATTTCTTGCGTTTCGATAGAAGGGTGTGGTTGCCGGCACACTTTCACATGAGGCGACCATCATAGTCCTCGGGAGTAGCAACGCATCTGTGATTGACTTCAGATGGAACCCATATTCTGTATGAAGTTGATTACAGAAGTCCATGGGCGGCAGTGACCACTTACCATCAGGTGGACTGCATGCTCGTTTGCTACTTCAGTCAAATAAAAAAATAAAAAAAAATAGCCTAACTTGAAATTCGCTCCCTTTATCAGGAGGTCCGAGTTTCAAATCACTGGCACGCACTGATTATTTTAAAATTATGTGCTTATTAGAAATCCATTATCACTGTTTTAGGGTTAAGGAAATCATCGTGAGGAAACCTACCCACATATCCGAGATCTATAATAAAAAGTTCTCGGAGGCGTCGTCTACCAATTCTTATTTATCCAGCGCCGTAGACTACGGCCTAAAACTCTTTCATTTTGAGAGAAAATCCGTGCCCAGCAGTGGGACAATAATGGGTATAGTCTAGGTCGGCCAGAGACGTAGGTACCTACCAGCGCCACACCATTTTTAACGTGAAACAATTCTCACCGTTCGATGGAAGGGTGTGGTTGCCGGCTGACTTAGATACCTATTTATTAGGCGATCATCTTTGACCACGACTATGATCGATTTCAGATAGAAGTCCTGTTCGTGATGAAGTTGTTTACAGATATCCAGGGGCTGCAGTAATTTTACAATCCAACGGTTCGTTTGCTACTCATATGTGATAAAACATGGGAACACATATTAAAACTTGTCAGTACTTATAACTACCTTTTACTTACATACTCGTCTTTCTAGAGACACTTGTCTTTGTCAAAGTAGGAACGAAACATGCAATTTACCATTTTGAGTTTTATGGACTGCGAATACGGTTGTTTTGAAGCGATGGTGGTCTGAGAGGCAAATATACCTAAGTGGAATGACGCCCTTCAGAGAAGAGTTCCCTCCGCTAACGAACTCATTGTCTGCCGCATAATGTAGCCATTTTAGGGTACCGTAGTGATAGCGAAATTTCGAGATGTGGGTAGGCATCTACTTGAACAAAAACACTTCACGCCATATGACTTTTTAACTGTGTGCATTGTTTTCGTACCTGTTTTATTTACCTACTAGCTGTGCCCGCGACTTCGTCCGCGTGGAATAGTTATTTTGGGCATAATTTATTTTTGCAAACAACCTCCTCAGATTTATAAATTATAGCTGTTACCCACGACTTTGTCCGTTTCATTTTCTATTATTATTTTCAGACAATTTAGTTTTGAAAAGAACATAGCTAACTCATATAGCTCATATATAAAAAAATAATTGTGAAATTATTAGAACCTAAAACAAAATATGCTTAAAACAAAATCAAATAGTATTTAAAAGTATTTTTACACGACGATAAAACGACGCAAGATCTCTAAGATATCAATATCTTCTCAGATGTTCATTGAAAATAAGTGATGTCAAAGACAATTTTGTTCACAATTAAATACTCTTAATCAACAACACATTTATTTGGACAAAGATTAATATAATTACGTTTATACAACTCTTAACTAATTTCGACCGAATTTGATTACCATGAAAACGGTTCTAGTGAGTTAATCTTAAAAGATAGACATATACTGTCGCGGACATTTTTTTAGATCATTTCAAGAGAAATAATTCTTTCCTACATATATTTTTAGTATCTTGTACCGTTTTTGCAGCGCACGCAACGGAAGCCCTCAAGGATGAATAATTTTCCCCGTTTTTTTTCACATTTTCCATTATTTCTTCGCTCCTAATAGTTGCAGTGTGATGTTATATAGCCTAAAGCCTTCCTCGATAAATGGTCTATTCAATACAAAAAGAATTTTTAAATTCGAACCAGTAGTTCCTGAGATTAGCGCGTTCAAACAAATGAACAAACTCTTCAGATTTATATATTAGTATAGAAGTATAGATATCGGGATATACTTTTTCAACCAACTCCTTCACATTTAAACGAAGACGTATCGATATAAAGACTGATTTTAACTTTTCCGGATAACAAAGAAATCATTAGAAAATTGGAATATCACTGAACAGCGACATATATTCTAAGTTCATATTTTGTTTCATATGGTGAAAGATAAGATCTTTTAAGATGTGCATCGAGCTATTTGTGCGCGTAAATTGTTCTTTGTAAAGCAGAAGACAGAATCAAAACACTTACAATTCATACGAACAGGGCGCACCCGCTCGCAGGGCGCTGCCGCACCCTGCTCGCTTATTTTTTATGTTTTCTTTTATGTTCCAACCTAACCTAACCCATCCTGTTTAAAAAGCTACAGCTAAATCCAACTCTTAATAATAACATACCAATACTCCTGCATTTTTAGGATTTAGGTATTCAATGTGACTCTTTTCATCATAATGTTCTCTCAGGAACGGGTTGTAATGTATTGTAATCAATAAGTACCAAACTCATACGGCTTAAGTAGGTTGTGTACTTAGATTATCAGGGTTGATGAATTGAAGTTTAATTTATTAATCACATTTCAGTTTAATGAGCTGTTTAATGACAGCTCATTAAACTCATAATATATACTAAAAACAACCGTAAGCATTATGTGACTACCTTTTATAATTTAGGCTTGCACTATCCCGCATCATCAGGGAGGAGTTGAAGGTAAAAAAATATCCCGTGTCTTTGCTTAGTATTCTTATTACTTATACGTAAGCACTTGCGAGCCAACTTCTATAGCTTGGGCTTGCAGTACCCTGCATCATCAGGGCTGAGGAGCTTAAGATCGAAATTGTCATCATGTGTCTTTGCTTAGTAATTATATTACATACCCGAAAGCATTCAATGGCCAACTCCTATGGCTTAGGCTTGCAGTACCCTGCATCATCAGGCTTGAGGAGTTGAAAATCGATATTTTCATCTTGTGTCTTTGCTTAGTAATTATATTACATACCCGAAAGCACTAAATAGCTAACCTCTATGGCTTAGGCTTGAAGCACCCCTGTATCATCAGGGTTGAGGAGATGATGGTCAAAATTTTCATGTTGTGTCTTTGCTTAGTAATTATATTACATACCCGAAAGCACTAAATAGCTAACTTCTATGGCTTAGGCTTGAAGCACCCCTGCATCATCAGGCTTGAGGAGTTGAAGATCGAAATTTTCATCTTGTGTCTTTGCTTAGTAATTATTTTACATACCCGAAAGCACTAAATAGCTAACTTCTATGGCTTAGGCTTGAAGCACCCCTGCATCATCAGGGTTGAGGAGATGATGGTCAAAATTTTCATCTTGTGTCTTTGCTTAGTAATTATATTACATACCCGAAAGCATTAAATGGCCAACTCCTATGGCTTAGGCTTGCAGTACCCTGAATCATCAGGCTTGAGGAGTTGAAGATCGAAATTTTCATCTTGTGACTTTGCTTAGTAATTATATTACATACCCGAAAGCACTAAATAGCTAACTTCTATGGCTTAGACTTGAAGCACCCCTGCATCATCAGGGTTGAGGAGTTGAAGGTCAAAATTTTTACCGTTCATCTTTGCTTGGTATTTTTATTACATAACCGTAAGTACCAAATAGCCAACTATTACGGTTTAGTCTTGAAATACCCTTACATCATCAGGGTTGAGGAGTTGAAGATCAAATTTTTGTCCCACGAATTCGTTATCAATCTTATTATATATCCATAAAAACAAATTGACTTACTTCTACGGTTCAGGCTAGCAGTAACCCTGCATCATCAGGATTGAAGAGTTGAAGGTCAATTTTTTTAGGAAATATCTGCTTAGTAATCTCATTCTACATTCAACCCAATTGGACTCCTACAGCTTAGATTTGGCCGAGTATCGCTAATTTCGTTAATTTGCTTCAAGGAAATGGATCCTATGATCAGAACCGTATCAAACTCATCAGAGTACTCTTGAAGTAGGTACATTCTTTCAAATAAAAGAAAAATCATCAAAATCCGTTGGCGGGAAATTGAGTTATTCATCTATTTATCGCGCACATCGTTAATGCAAATATCAGACTTATGCGCTTTTCTTATAGATGCCATTGTCAAAAGTGAACTAAAAATAAATGGAACCCCATGACACGCACTACCTTTCAAATGAAAAAAAAATCATCCAAATCCGTTCACCCAGTGCGGAGAAATCGAGTAACAAATATAAAATTAAAAAAAAATACAGACGAATTGATAACCTCCTCCTTTTTGGAAGTCGGTTCAAAACTATGTTTTAACATAAAAATCAAAGCGAAATACTAAATTTTATTGAGGTAGCCTCAAAATTGACTGACTTTCATACCAACTTACATCTCCTATTTGGGTTAAATTGGGGGGGGGGGGATCAGAAAATTCATTCTTAACTGACGTCTACGTCATAAAAGGAACCCCTAGTAAAAATCATATTCGTATCTTTAGCAGTTTATGCTCTACGACGTTTATTCAATAGATGAGTGAGAGAGCATCCTTTAGTTTTTATATAAGTATATATAGATATAGATTTGTATAGTATCAAATAACATAGGTACACACATAACCAATAAAAAATACATAACAAAGGAATACATTTTACAGACCATAACATGTTTAGTTTCAACCAATTCAACTATGCAGTTACATATCTTGTTAACACTTATCGAACACAGAATAAATACTGCGTAGTTTTAAATTGACATAACTTTTTTATTTATAAACCGATTTACATAAAATAAACACTAAATGTTAAGTGAAGTTTCCCACAACACATCGGTGAAAATTATATTCAAATTGGATAAGCCGTTTCTGAGATTAGCGTTTTCAAACACACAGACAAACAGACAAACAGACAAACAGAAAAGATTTCCAAAAACCATTATTTTGGGTTCTATATCGTACTAAAGACCCCTAGAAATGGTTTTCACCTAAATTTATTCCATGTACAGACAGCGACCTCTTACAGATTTATTATAGTATAGATAGACAAAGCGTTTCAAACACAGCATTTATAATTCGATTCAATATGGTAAAATACCAATATCGCAATGATTTCAGACTATTGTTTTTTTTATTGAAACTCAGAATTAAAATAATAGAGAGCGAAAGTCCCTAGAGCATATGTTTATTCTATTTTATTTACTGGAAATTAAAATAACAAATAAGCATGCAGTTCACCGTACAGAGTAGGTACCTACAGATTTTATAAGCAACAGTAGCTACTTATAGTCACTATTGCCTATTAAATCTGTACTCCATCCCACATAATAAATCGGATAACTACATAAATTGAAGCCTTACCAGGTATCCGACGTAGATGTTATTACCTCTTAAATTGTTTTGAACACTTCACGTGATTTTGCTAGTCAGGTGGAAGGTTGCTCTCAACACTACTGTTATTAAAACGAATAAAGATTTAAGTGCGAGACCACTGCAAACTATTTACGATAGGGTCTACCAAATTTCTTATTTCTGCGGCAGATGTCATCAACCCATTATTGTCCCCCTGGTGGGCATGGGTCTTCTCTCGGAATGAGAGTCCATAGTCCACCGCGCTGGCCAATTGCAAATTGGTGGACATCACACACCTCCGAGAACTTTTTTTAAAGAACTCTCGGGTGTGTCGGTCTCCTCGCGATATTTTCCTTCACCGAAAAGCAGCGATAATTAATTTCTAATACGCACATAAATCAGTGGTGCATGCCTGGGTTTGAACCTGGGACCTCCCGATCGAGATGGCAAGTTTCAACCATTAGGCTATCACTGCTCTAGCCGCAGAAACCTACTCTAATAATTAAAGCCATGCAAAAATCGAACACAAATGTACAGGCATTTGTGTTCGCAATCGAGATGTTGTCATCAAAAAAGCTGCTAATGAAAGTAGGATTCGATTTAGTAATTGACATCCCGCATTCAGTTACAATGTCCCTATTGTTCCTAAGCACTTATTGCGAGTATTGTTCCTACAATTGAATAGGCATCGATAGTGCAACGCATAATGAAGGTATGAACGATACTTCAGTTGTTACAGCTATAATGGTATTGAATTTGAAGTACGATACAAGTTTAAAAATAAGATGGTAAAATGTGTTCTTGATATACGTGGAAGTGTGGAATGATAAAAATTAAGCCGAGAAAATTTCTCGACATTGACGAGGCGAGAGTAGAGCATTACCTTAAACCCTTTGCGTCAGAGACGTGCAATAAAAGAAAATAAATGTATGAAGGTATTAAAAATAATAGCTGAGTACTCTCCGGATCCTTTCAGTGAGATCGAGTTTCGAACCTATTTAATAATAGGTTCGATAATTTATTTTGTGCCTGCACAAAATAATTATTTTATTTCATGGTATATTTTTTTCCTTATTTATTTAAGTAGTGGTTGTCGGAATTTTTTTGTTCATTATATTACAGTACATTATAGTACAGGTACATAGTAGTATAGGTACATACTTATCTGAAGTTTGATTAGTCTTGAGAGATAGCTAAATATGTAGCAATGTCTGGTAGGACAGATGTGCTTACAGATGTTTATGAGGGCTATTTATTTTTTACTGGAAACTATTGATTGAAGATGCACACTATCATGATGATAGTTTGCAACTTCTATTGGATAAAAAAGCATAGTATCATGCAGTCCATCTGATGGTAAGTGGTCACTTCCGCCGATGAACATCTCTAAGTTAACTTCATATATGGGCGTTCTATCTGCAGTCAGTCACAGACGCGTTGCTCCCGAGAACTAATGTGGTCGCCTCAAACAAAAAAAACAACAAAAACGCTAGAAGTGATTATACGCAAAAATACTTTAAACTATCTATGCTGTGCGTCATTATTTTTAACGATAGCACGTAAAAAAAGGGCACGTTAGTAACCGCTTTCTTAAGATATATGGTATCTGGGGGCACGGCAATGCCCCGCTAAGTCGAGCTAAAGTAGCAAAAAGGTTCTCGAAGCAATTCAGGGCATTTTGGACCCCTATAACATCGTTGTGGATAAAAATAGGCGCCTGAATTTCCAGTAACCAAGCAGGCATTGTATAAACACGGTATATTTAAATATTCACAGTGGTTTTTGCAGAGCAAAGTGACAGAGGCAGATAATGATAATAATGTACTACATATCGCTGCTTCGCATGAATAACCGCATAATTTAAAATACATCAAATTTAAGTTAAAGATATAGTTTTAACCAAAAAAGGCATACGTTTGGTGCTCAGTATTTTAACTTGTTTATGTAATAAGATTGAAGTAGCAAACGAGCATCTTGTCCACCTGATGGTAGTGTCAATGCCACCCATGGACGTCTGTAAGCTTCTTCAAATAGAACATGGGTTCTATCAAAAGTTAATCACAGACGCGTTGCTACTCCGAGGACTATGATAGTCGTCTCATGTAAAAGTGTGCCGGCAACCAAAACTTATTCATTACATTAACTTTATTCAGTACAAGATAAAAAAGCATAAAAATGCTTTTTTTTATTTTACCTGGCTCTGGTATAAAATTACTGTTTGTGTGTTGTTATTTAATCCAAGGGATATGTATCAAATTATGATACAAGATTCACATTAATTAATTTCAAATAAAAAAGTTTTTATTTGCTACATTTTATAATTTCAGATAATAATATTTACAGCATTATAGAAAAAACAACTAGAATAATATAATGTTGTGTAGAGAACATACTAATGGTCTATATTGGTATGTTTTGTACACAACTGCTATTTATTACTATACGCAAATACCCACGACTTCGTCTTAATTGTAATTTTCGTTTTAATTGTAGAAAAAAATGATTTTTACAGTAAAGTTACCTTCAATTGATGTAGATAAGTATGTACTCTTCATGTCTTCCTAATACAGTTAAAGAATTACAAACGAAATATGAAAGTGAACTATTTCTTAGATAGAAATATGAATTAAAATACAATGTCAATAATATTTAAAACAAATTATACATAAATTTATGAAGTAAATATAACAATAACTTAGATACATTTTCCACCCTATCAGTTTTTATTAATCCACAATTCAGCCCTCAAAAGCATAGTTACAGTGATCACTACATCAAGATCTACAATTTTATCTAACCAATTCGTTTGTATCGTTTTTAAATCTAAAACATGTGTTAAATCTAAAACAACAGTGAGTCGAGAGTTTTTTTAACTTCACGCTAAGATCCTCTTTCATTTAAAGCTACAATCACTATGATCCGATTACAAACAATCAAACAAAGGATTTATAGGAGATCGTATCAAAACATTTACCGCGTTTCTCTCCAAGCCGTCGAGACCGTACTTACTGTAAATATGCTATTGATTGATTGATGTAACCATTGTTATTAGGTATATGGAACTTTCGCGAATATTCGTTCCATCACTAATCCACCACGCCTATAAGCATACAATAAATCTAACAGAGTTCGGGTCTCAGCTCAATAATATGAGAATTAAAAGTAAGTTTGAGTTTATATAATTATAAGCAACAAAATTAACGCCTACAACAGCATATCGCGAGTACTCATTACCAAACTAGTGTATGATTTCCACAATAGTATTAATTTAAAATTCGGACACATACAATACGGAAACATACGTTGGTACAAAGCGTTTGGGAATAGTAGAGACATTATAAAAAAACAAATAATCATAATTTCTTAAATAATTACAGGTATTTATAACTTTGAAATTAGCAGATGCTTCTATTCCTCTTTTGATGCATGAACAGCAAGACTGGTATCTAGTAATATTCGTTAACTTTTAACTTTCTTGATAACGAACTCATATGGTTTGTTTGACGACCCGCATGGCGCAGCGGTTACCGTACCGGTCTGACACGTAGTGGGTCCCGGTTTCGATTCCCGGCCAGACAGGTATCTGAATGAGGAGTTTAGATTCTTGTTCTGGGTCTGGGTGTTTGTGTATTCGTCTTTGTGTGTATCCATGGTGCCCACGACACAGGAGAAACTCCTACGGTGGGGTTATGAGTGTAGAAAGCTTTTTTTTTCTTTCTTGATTTGCTTACAAGTACGTACGCCGAATCAAGCTGTCATCTACTCTACGAATCGTAAGACAGATTGGAATAACGAAATTAATTTGCCAGTAACGATTTTGTTATTGGAAGACACGCCATATTTCATTACTCGAAACGACTATGGTTTGTTAGAACTCTACTACGAAGAATCTTTATCGTCGATTATGAAGTCCAAGCGAAGCCGCGAGCACAAGCTAGCGATAAAATATTCCATTATGCAATGTGGTAATCATTACACTAAACACATCGTCCACACACTGTATAATATATTGAATTCCTATCAGTACAATATGATATTGTATGCTCATATTACATAACATGCTTTTACATCTGGATAACATTTACATCTGGACGCCTATCGCTTAATGTTTTTTTTATCCGATTGAAGTAGCAAACGAGCATGCAGTCAACCCGATGGTAAGTGGCTACTGCCGCCCGTGGACATCTGTGAGTAACTTCAAACAGAACATGGGTTCTATCTGAAGTCAATCACAGATGCGTCGCTACTCCCGAAGACCGTGATCGTCGCCACATATGAAAGTGTTCCGGCAACCACACCCTTCCATCGAAACGCAAGAAATGCTTCGCCTTGAAAACAGGTGTGGCAGTGGTATTTCCTACACTACACTGGTTCTACCAATAATAGCATTATTAATATTGCTTCTATAAATAAATCGACTCGCTGTCATATGAGGCGACCATCAATTCTCATGAATAGCAATACATCTGTGATTATCTTCAGATAGACCTGTTTAATATGAAGTTTGTTGTAGTTGTCCACGAACAACAGTGGCCACCATTAGATGGATACCAAGCTTGATTGGGTTTATTCCTTAAATCTCCACCGACAAGTCCCCACAAAGCAATTTCCGTGAATAAACACTTTTTTTTCGTCTGAAACACGATAGGTTGCGTAAAAATAAATTATTTTAATCAGTTTTTTATTAGCATGAGGTGATTGGTATTGAAAATGGTTATCTTATTTAGTGTCGTTTAATATTTACCGAAGAAAAACTAAAATTCGCAAAAATTGAGTCTGTACTTTTGGATTTTCCAATTTTTTTTTTGTTGTAAATATTTTATTATCGTTTAATGTAAACAGTTTATATTCCCATGATTACTTAAAGATCTCATTAAAGGATTAACGAATTTCTTATTAATTTTGAAACTATAAAGCTTGAAGCTATAAACGATTTTGCTATTAATTTTTAATCTATAAAACTTGAAACGATTTTTCTATTAATTTTGAAACTATACAATATATTGTTAGTTATTTTTCCGGAAATCCTAACCAAGCTGTGTTAGTTTTATTAGTGGGAATTTTCGGTAAAAAACAACAATCCCCACTGGTAGGGATTTCTCGATAGGAATTTCCGGAATAAACCCTTGATTGCTACTATAATCTTAAAATATCATAAGTAAATAATAAATACAGTCTCTTTTATATAAGCATGCGATATTTATCTTAATATTAGATATTTCAATCTTCCCCTGCTGGCACAGCATCTTCCAATCGCTTTATATACTTCACTCTTAACTCTGTAACTGCGTCGCCTTTAAGTTGATCCTGTAATTAGATAAATAATATCTTAATCAAATGTCACAAGATGTCAAAGGAGAGGAGAGTGGTTTAAAAAAGAAGACCTATCAAGGTCTCTCGCCGAAGGATGAAGTTCCATCCACACCAACTGGACTCGTGGCGGTCCTCCACAGTTCGGTTTGCACGCTCGTTTTTGCCCCGGACGTGCAAGTTGTGGAATGAGCTTCCTCCTGAGGTATTCCCGGAGCGCTATGACATGGGAAAGGTGCGAAAAGAGCTCTCCTTCAAAGCCAGCGATGCATTGGCGACTCCTCTGGTGTTGCGAGTGTCCATAGGCGACGGTGACTACTTTCCATCAGGTAGCCCGTCTGCCTTATCGTTAGTTTAAAGTATAAAAAAAAAAGGACGGGAGGTCCAAATAAAATTATTGTTTATTTTTTTTTCTGACTGAAGTAGCAAATGAGCATGCAGTCAACCTTATGGATCAACTTCATACAGAACATGGGTTCCATCTGAAGTCAATCACAGATACGTTGCTACTCCCGATGTCTAAGATGATCGCCTAATGTAAAAGTGTGCCGGCAACCACACCCTTCCATCAAAACGCAAGAACTGCTTGACGCTAGAAATAGGTGTGGCGGTGGTACTTCCCCGGCCGAACTATACTGGTTCTACCGCCTTCAAGACCTTGTTTAGATTTTCATAGGTATCGCTCTTAAATAGCAAAAATACAACTACCTCTATTCGTGGATGGCACAGAAGACTAACTTACCAACACGGCCAGAGCGGGTGGGGAGGCACAAACCCTCATTAAGGACTCTTTCTTAGAATCTACAAAATAATGACGATGTGTTGCATGCAGTCATCACTCATAATTGTACTACCACTTATTTATGCATCTTCGTCGTCAATTAATTATTTGTATGTATTAGTGCTTAGTATGTTAGTGACCTATTATAAATAAATAAATAAATAAATTAGACCTTAAAAAGCTGGTGAATTGATGGATACATTACATATAAGCTTAAAGGAATATTTATAATATCACTTATTCTATACTTGAAGTAGTTATATTTCCTTTTTCTTTGTAATCTCTATCAATTTAGGTATCACTGCTTAAATTATGTAATATAATTTATAGGAGAGGTAGATAAAAATTAAACAATGTTTTTTTATGTATAAAGTTAAAGTAATCACTACATAGTATAAAACAAAGTCGCTTCCCGCTGTCTTACCCTATGTATGGTTAGATCTTTAAAACTAAGCTACGGATTTTAATGCAGTTTTTATAATAGATAGAGTGGTTAAAGAGGAAGGTTTGTGAATATATTGATTGCATAATAATTTTGGATTTTTGACTTTTAGGCGGAACGAAGTTCGCCGGGTCAACTAGTTAACAATAAATTAAAAGGCCATTAACCACATTGTAGTGAAAGCACCAAGTTTTTAATTTTAGGCCTTTATTAGATAAAAATATAACATAAACCTAAAATCGATAAAAATTGTTTTGTGCTGTCATTAGCGCAAAGCAGTGAAGTTTATAAAAAAAATCAAGACTATCAAGTCTTTAAGAAGGAAAAACGTATTTTACTATTAAACGGAAACTTTTTGGGTGCCTGCACTCTTTACATGAGGCGACCATCCTAGTCCTCGGGAGTAGCAACGCATCTGTGATTGACTTCAAATAAAACCTATGTTCTATTGAAGTTGCTTACAAATGTCTGGATTGCATGCTCATTTGCTACTTCCTTATTATATAAAAAAACATCTTATACAGTTTTTTAATTATTTTCACAATTCATATAACTTAGTAAAAATATCGCAAAATAATAATTATAAATCGCATATTAGTGATGTACCAAATGTAAGAATTGTGGAAATGTTTTGCCAATGTAGCATAACTGCATTTTGACGCCCAACAAGCGTGCCCAATTTTTTATATTAAAACGCCCCTACGTTCAAATAAAAGAAAAATTAATATTGGCATTTGCGAATGTCGGTAGGGGATACTTGCATTGGCGAATATTTAAATAATGACATTCGTTCCATTACTATCGCATATCAACAGTACCCCTTACATTTTAAAAACTATCAATCCATATTATCCATACTTCCATACTAATATTATAAATGTGAAAGTGTGTTTGTTTTTTCCTCTTTCACGTCGCCACATAACTATTATATGATATGGTTTATATGTTAGGAGAGACTCAGGAGGACGGAGAGTGACGTAGGCTTCTTTTTACCGCGCTATCTCATTCTCATGAGAATATGAATGTTTTGTTAGTTGATACATATTTAGTAGTTCCAGACTTTGTTAATAGATGGCGTTAGTAAAATTCATTTGCAAGTTCTGAATCAGGCTATCAAATGCTAATATTAATTCCCTTTGACCGTGCGGGCAAAGCCGCGGATAAGAGCTAGTCCGAAGCATATTATAATGCTATTATCATGGAATAAATGTCCCACAGACCTGAACAAACCAGCACTGAACATCAAGTTGCACCATTTGCAGGGCACCGCGTATCGCGCCTGGTATCAACGCGCAGTACTTCAGCCCACTGTTGGGCATCTCGACCCACTCGCTCAGCGGACACTGGTCCCAGACCAGCGAGAACTCGTCCCCAGAGCTGCTCCAGCTTGTAACGGTGGGTTGCATGTTGAGGTACAGCCTGGAATAAGGATTTATTGCTTGGTTAGTAATAGGTATTGAATAAATTGATTTCTTGCAAAATTGCTAAAATCTTCGTAGAAACATGGAGCATAATATATATGCACAAAAAGCTGTAATGTACCACAATGTAACGTTTCAATGGAAGAGTGTGGTTGCCGGCACACTTTCACATGAGGCGACCATCATAGTCCTCTGGATCAGCAACGCATCTGTGATTGACTTCAGATAGAACCCATGTTCTGTATGAAGTTGATTATAGATGTCCATGGGCGGCAGTGATCACTTACCATTAGGTGGACTGTATGCTCATTGGCTACCTTAATCAGATAATAATACTTCTCAATTATTTTACCATTAACCTTGTTACCGTATTACATCACAAAGAAGGCTTTTATGAATAGTTTATTTTTCTAAATTATTTAGGCAGTTTTAATTTCAATCCCCTGTAAAATGAATAAATGAATGAATAAATAAATAAATAAATGAGTCAAAATGATTTAACGGTATTGCTATACATATACTTAACTATCTTTTAAATACTGTTTTTTCATACAATATTAATACTAGTGGATATATGTGTTGGGTTTTCTAAATTTAAACATGTTCCGTGATCAATTTACTATGGAAGGTTATTGTTGCTTATTTCAATATTAGGATTATATATGATACTATTTTAGCCTTGAGAGAAGCAACACATTGGTAATTAACGTTTATTGTAAAGTTGCATACAAATAAAGATAGGCGGCAACAACCACTTGCTAAGTTTAAAAAGAAATAGTGAAAATGTATTATGGCGTTTAACAAGCATGTGTAATTTATTTATTAATTGATTTATTTTTGGGAAACATACAATATAAATTAAGACTTATAGATAGGTTCCAAAATTAGGGCACATATCAGTAAAGTTTCCACTAATAACTTGTTCACTAAATTGCATAGTAAGAGTGACATGGAGCAAAACAATAGGTACTAAGGGACGTTAAATGCACAATTATAAGGACTATGTTGTGAAACTAATAGCTTGGGTGAATATGAAGTTAAGTGGAATTTATTTATAATTAAAAAAAAATAAGTTTTTAAATTCAACTATGCACCGACGTAAACTGTTTACTTTGTACAATTGCGCAGATTATTTTTCATATTATTCCATCGTTGCATTGATACAGGTGGCATATTATCATTATATAAGAAGTTGATTGTCGAAAAAAATATCGTTAAAATTATGTGTTTTATTTAAATGATTCATTTTATATTGGAACGATAAATTATAATAATAAAAGGCGAGACATGTAGCTATTTGTTTTTGTAACAATGAAAAGACACATAGTTTGCGGCAGTCGGGCCATTGTAGTAACAATGGGTTGACTTTGTATTTAAGTAATGTACCTACTACTTATAATATGGAAGCAATAAACGAGCAGGCAGGTCTAATTTTAAGTAGCCACTGCCGCACATGAACATCCTGAGGTCAGTTACAAATGTATTCACGTCTGAGAATTAGTTGAGACATCTTGAGCAAGTATACCTTACTACACCACCCTTCGTATCTGTTATGAAGAGTGTAGTAAAGAATACACTAGGATGTATCACTGCTGTTATTATGTAGAAAGGTGTGGCAGTGGTGCTCCCAGAATCAAACAAACCTATATCTTCTCACTAAGACCAGATTAAAGTCTGAATTATGTTATTGACTTTGATTTTTTTTTTTGTTGTCGAGGGGGAAACCTTGAAATTGAAAGGCAGGAGCGACGCAGGGTTATGTGGAACTTCTACTGCACTAAAACCCCCCAAGTGGCCGTCCTCGGCACTACCAAGAAGAACTCCGGGATCTCCAAAGGAACACAACCAGAGTCCTCTGAGCGCGTTGCCCCACCGGGCTCCTCACAGATGGGCGGCTGGGCCCACCACTCCATCTGGTCTTTACGACGGTATGCGACAACATATGCCGCCGTCCTTCACGGGGTCGTCTGAATAAACGGTTTAAGCTCCCACTCTAGCGAATAGTCGTGAATATATTTTTTTATTCATCCACATAGCAAATTGTGGTTATCAATGTAACAATTACTCTATCTATACAATGTAAATATACTGATGCAATGTTTTTATGACTATTATTTCTTTAACGATAAGGGGATGACATAAAGAATACAGCAAAAGAATGGATGAATACTGCCAAAAACCACAAAGAATGGTTTTTACTGGCTTTTAGCCTAGAGAGACTACATTATCACTACTAAATAAATAGCGAACAGAAAATTAATTTGTAAATTCTAAATACGTAGACAAATAAAGCTGTATAAATAAATATAATTATTTGAATTTCATTTAAAGAGGAGAGTTATAATTACCTGAAAGCCTGTTGAATTTTATCAGCTGTCTCTCTCATCTCTAAGCACCGGTTAGACGTTGTCCTTGCAAGGAAATCTTCTATCAACCGCACTCCCATGTTATAACCAATTCTTTCCAATTGTTTATTCACGTCATCAGTATTCTCTATCTCTTTAAGCATCTGAGACACTAAGGCACCGTAAGTAAGCGTTAACAGCTCCGAATTCTGAAATTTTTGAATAATTTCGATTATTTCTAGAAGATATGCTTGTCTATCGCCTGTTTTTTTTATTATACTGATGTAGCAAACAAGCATGCAGTCCACCTGATGGTAAGTGGTCACTGCCGCCCATGGACATCTGTAATCAACTTCATACAGAACATGGGTTCCATCTAAGTCAATCACAGATGTGTTGCTACTCCCGAGGACTGTGATGGTCGCCTCATGTGAAAGTGTGCCGGCAACCTCACCCTTCTATCGAAACGCAAAAAATGCTTCACGCTAGAAATAGGTGTGGCGGTGGTAATTCCCCGTTCGAACTACACTGGTTCTACCACCACTAGTTCAAGAACTATGTACGAAGAACTCTTTATGGTTCGAGTGCGGAAGCACCACCGTCACACCTTTTCTGCTAAATAACAACAGTGTTAAGCGCTGCAGCGTACTAGCCTAAGGAGTGTGGTAAGGAAGCATACTTATTAGAACTAAGTCCTAAGGGGTAGCAAGGCACCTGTAATCAACCTCAAGTGACTGATCATAACGAGGCCTGATTATTATTTATGTCCATGGGCGGCAGAATCTACTCACCATCGTGGGGACTACAACATATAATCAAACAATCAAGATAAAAACGAAATTTTCACTCACAACTTTCTTAGCGTCGAGCCTGGAAGCCTGGCGAGACATCATGTAATTTTCAAATTTAGTTTGTAGAAATATCTACTTTTCAAAACGATTGAGTCGGCCTAATTTTTTTTTTTTAAACGTCAGAAATGTCAGATACAGAATAAAATATGACTGTAATATTTATTTTTTTAAATTGTTTATTAACGCCTTAGCTTCTTGCTTTTCCGCCAGACTTTATTAACTTCATAGATTTTCATGCATGTTCATGACTTCATCAATATTAATACGTACAATCGTACATTAACTCTTTAATTTATGAGTAAAGCCATTGGAGTCTTAATGGCAAAAAAAACTAGAACGTCACATATTTATAGATTCCCTTTATCATGCACGCGTAGGTATACGATATCACCAATATGTATCGCCCAACCATTATACAACACTATTTATCATAAACAGTGACAAAAAATCTGAGGATTGTTTTGAGAGACATTGACATTATGACAAGATGAAACAAAATTATGATCGAAAACGCCGATTAGGACATCCCAAGTGATACCAAAATAATTATTTTGAATTTTATTTTAATGTATGGGTAATTACTTAATTTAGAAATCACAGCAATTGAAAGAAATATTCTATAAATCAGTAGCGAACGCTAAGACGAAACTGGTAGCGGTTCAAGCACCAAGACACATATAAATAAAAATGCCTCATGATCGAGTGCGCAGACTCATAAATACAGGAACAGCTGGTAGAGATAAATGTACATAGGACGATCAGGTGATCATTCGGTGCATATGTCGCCAGCCTACTGTGACGTTATCTGTTTTCAATTAATCTTAAATACATAATTATTTTTTACTGATTCAAAGCAGAAGCATAATTATGACAGAAAACTGTACGATGCTACAAATACTTATATAAATGACTACATACTTTATTTTTTAAAAGCATAAATTTAATTCAGTGCACTGAACAAAAAGCTCATTTTATTTTTTATATATTTTATGTATAATTTTATTTTCTCACTTTTAGTTTTCTCTCGACTTAATGTTCTTTAATAGGGAATATGCATGAAATTTAAATTCGTCTCAAATATTTTTTTCTCGATTCTTTATTATCGTCGAATTATAATGAAAAAGTTTTTTTTTCATTTACTTGTGATTTAAACCCTTAAAAAATATATGAAAAGTGGAAAATAAGGGAGCCAAATTCAAATTTACGAAACGCGCCACGATTGGTCAATCGAAATGTGACGTCAGTTGACATAACATCGGCGCGATATTCATACTAAGTACTACTACAAACAAGTGTTTTTGAGAATAATAGTTTAATCGTGTTTTTTGTGTAGTATCTAGTGAATCTCGATTTGTAGTATTGTAGTAAATCTACAATAATCAATATATAATCATCCGAAAATAGATGCATTTATGATGACAGCATATTTTGCACCTAATTTCGATTTTACTTATTAAATTACATGTTATAGTTTAGTCTTTGTATTAGTATTATTGATAAGTGATTGATATTATTTTGTTACATAGTTTAAAACATTTTTATAACAGCAGTATAAAACATAGCGCATAGGTACCAAACATATAACCGCAATAGGAATAAGTACCTACTTAACGTTTTTGTAGAAAGTTTTACTGAACTTTTCTTAACTATGTTAGCTTACGTATTAAACCGAATTTTCTACTGTTTAACAAATAATGCAAAGCTTCTGACTAATTCACACTAAGCTGCATATGATTATAGCATAGTTACGTTTAAATGATGTTCATAAAAAAAATATACATTAAAGTCACAAACATGCATGCAGTTCTCTTGATGGTAAGCGGCCACTGCCGCCCTGCGACATCAAAAAACAAGCTCAGATAACATAGGTTCTATCTAAAATCAGTCACAGATGCATTGCTTCTCCCGGTGTCTAGTTTCCGAGTCCCCTACTACAAGCGTTGAGGAAGGCCACCGAGGAGGTTTTAGTGGGTAAAAATCTCACATAACCCGGAGTCTCTCCCAAGACTTCGGTGTACCTTTTTAAGGTTTCCTCCCCGTAACAAAAGAAAAAGGATGGTCGCCTCATACATATAAAAGTGCAACCACACTCTTCCATCGAAACGCAAAAACTGCTTCACTATAGAAATAGGTGTGGCAGTGGTACCTCCCCGGTTGAACTACACTGGTTCTCCCACCTGACCAACATAAATTATTCTGTCTCATCTTTACACACCACACGCCATACATTATTTGTACGGCTTTGTATTTTTGAATCGCTTGGAATACAAAAAAATACTATATCGGGTATATTTCTAATAGTTTTATTGCACTTCGGTACTATATTATACTTGTACGAAGGTTTTTAGGTGTTTTCATTATAAGTATAACAATCAATATTGGAAATATATGTGAAGTAACTGAAAGGCACTACCAAAACATACACGGCAGTTCACTGGCCATGTCTAATGACGTCATCGAAAGAGCGCGCTAAATAGCCGCGTTTGAACGGCCCAAATTTGTTCAATGTTTTCATTTTGAGTTTTTGAGAAAATTTAGACATTTTCAAGCCTATTTATATTTTTTTCGTCATTATATAGAGGTAAATGATTAAATTAAGACATAAAAAAAAATCATGCATATTCCCCATTGATTTTAGGTATAAATCTTTGATGTTCCAGTTATTGATGGCGACCATATAGGATTTGTTCTTTTTTTTAATTTTTATTTTATTGTATAAACTAAACCTTCATCATCATTTGATACCCATATTGGGTACGTCTTACAAAAAATGTAAACCGTGTTTTGGAAGCGGCCATTTTGGATTTCAATTTTTCCGGCGGTATGTGTGGCTGGTATGTCGCCTTAAGGACCGAAAGGTGCAGAGGACAGTAACATGTTCCAGGTGGTAGAACCAGTGTAGTTCGACCGGGGAACTACCACCGCCACACCTATTTCTAGCGTGAAGCATTTCTTGCGATTCGATAGAAAGGTGTGGTTGCTTTCACATGTGGCGACCATCATAGTCCTCGAGAGTAGCAACGCATCTGTGATTGATTTCAGATGGAACCCATGTTCTGTATGAAATTGATTACAGATGTCCATGGGCGACAGTGACCACTTACCATAAGGTGGACTGCATGCTCGTTTGCTACTTCAGTCAGATGAGCCTTTGAGGGGCGCCGCGTTAGGGAACACCGGTCCGTCCTCTGCAAGCGCTAAGGAAGGCCACCGAGGAGGTTTCAATGGGTAAAAGTCCTACATGACCCGGAGTCTCTCCCAAAGCTTCGGTGTACCCTCACCGTTACTAAAAAAATAAAATAAAAAGGTATATGACTGTTGTATGTATTTTTATGCATCCTTGAAATTATTTTCTTAAGTTTCGCGTCGTATTAAATTCTATTAAGTATTCGGTCGTTACATTTATACAGGTGTCATGAAGTCCATATATTATTGGCTTCCAAAATTTAATTCTTAAATTTTGTATTTTAATTGTAACTGTATGTTGTGGAGTAATTCAAAAGGATGCAAGTGGATAATACAAAAAAACTTTTCAAGGTGGTAGAAGTACCACCGCCACACCTATTTCAAACGTGAAGCATTTCTTGCGTTTCGCAAGAAGGGTGTGGTTGCCGGCACACTTTCACGTGAGGCGATCATCATAGTCCTCGGGATGGAACCCATGTTCTGAAGTTGATTACAGCTGTCCATAGGCGGCAGTGGCCACTTACCATCAGGTGGACTGCATGCTCGTTTGCTACTTCAGTCAGATAAAAAAAAAACTTTTTTCAAAACCCTTTTGTGCACTAAGAACCTTGCATTTTCCGGTGCAGTACCCAGACGGTAGGAACAGAGCCCTAAGACTCCGCTGCCCGTTCGCCCGTTTGTCCGTCTGTCTGTCTGTCTGTCTCCAAGCTGTAATATATGTATCTAGTAAGCATCTTGCACCGGTCGAATGAACATCTAGCTCCACGCTAAAATTAAATAAAAATCAGAAATCCGCGCAAACGACACCAACTTCTTGCACAAGTGAAACAATAGTGAGTGATTCGCCAGGATTCGTGTGCGCAAAACTCCATCTTAAAGGACCGCCGAGCAGCAGACCCTGGACTTTGCAGGGCTTTATTCAGGTAACGCCCCAAAAACATAAATAAACAAAAACCATCTCGCGTAGACCTTATCGAGACCAATCAAACGACACCCGTATCTCCCGGAAATTCCAATTCTACACGGAGATACGACCGCCGCAAAGCACCAAGAAGCACGTGGTGAAACTCGACCACGCGGTCTGGAAATAACCTCGCGCGCACGTGGTTAGTCTCGCAGGCACGCGGCCACATCTGCTCGTGCTCCGGAATCGCCTCCAAGACCTTGCCCACACCTACGTAGGACGCCGCAACGACCAGCATCACTCACCAACGTCAAGAAAAGGTAGACCCCGAGGGAACCCCAAAACGGGAAGACCAACACCCCCAGTGCTTGGGCTCTCCCGAATCAGCTCCACGAGGTCCTTCCACCCCCTTGCATCCCCCCCCCCGACATCAACCCCCCTGAAAAAAAATAAAAAAAACCTCCCTGCTAGTGACACCCCCCTGGACCCCCCTCTAAAAGTAACCCCCCCCCAATCATCGACTCACGAAACCTCCCTCCCCCCCTCCGCACAAGGTTACCTCACCCCCCCGGAACACTACTTCTGAACCAGACGTCCTGGGATACCCGAGTTTGGACTCAAACAACTCAGGAGAAGATCTTACATCCACTGGCCCCAACGGAATCTCCGAAGTCCCATCACGTACCCAGGCAGCAGACCAAGAAGTGACGCTTACTCCGGCAACACTACCTTCGCCGTATAGGACCAATTAGAAAATAACTTTAGATAATAACTGTAAGTTGTAACACCACGTATCATTAAGTTAAGTAGAAATACCAAATAGATAAAATAATAATAATAAAGTTACCAACATGTCAGTCAACAAAACCACCAAAAACTCTGCGGAGGCCACCTCGACTGCATCAGCACCGGCATTAAAGTCAACCTCATCGAGACCGGTGCTCAGAACACAGAGATCGCTGCGGGAAAAAGTTCTGTCAAAAACCGCAACCGCGAGGTCCTCATTCAGTGAGGACTCTGTAGAGAGGCCCCTGTCGACGGAAGTGTCAATTGCCGAAAAGATCGAGACGTGGGAGCAATCTGAGATCCCGCCCCGTCCAATTGAGTCCGATGACGAATTCTCGGACGCGTCAGTATTATCCGAAGGACGCCCGAGCATCATCAGAACCTCGAACAGACGGAGCGGGGTCCAGATGGACATGGCAACCAGACTGGCAAACGAACAGCTCCAAAAGGCGAAGGAAGCGCTAGAGGCTGCAGGCAATATGAAGAAGGAGTGGAAAACCACTACACTCGATTGCCTGCAGACCCTTTATGAGACCGTGCTGGCATTGTCAGACTCCAGATCGCGACATAAATATAACCTATAAAAAGAGAGATCTCGCCATGCCCAGGAGCTGGTCCGAACGGAGAGGGCCCATAATAAACTGACCGCCGAAACGATCAAAGCCCTGACCGAGGACCTGCGCAAGGCAAGAACGGAGGTTACAGCGAATTTGGAGGAGACAAAGGCCATAAGGAGCTGGCTGGGCTACGAAACCCAGGAGCCGTACAGCCAAATTAAGGCCCTGGTAAAAGTGACGCAAAACATCGAGCAAACAATGAAAGAAGCCTTAGCCAAATCCACGGAGATAATAACGGAAAAGAGGACAACCAACCTAGAGCCTCTAAAGACCGAACACGCGAAGATCATTAAAAGCGTGCAAACCATCTCCGAACAATTGGAGAGGCTTAAAAACGATCTAGATAAAATCGCAACCTGCTCCGATGAAACAAGGACCGCCACTAAAATGATCTTAGACCATCAAGTAGCCAACCCTCCTAAAGCAGACATACCCGAGCCCAAGGAGCTGACAGAGGTTAAAGGACACATAAAACAAATACTCAAAACACTGACACAACACACGACAGCCATACAAGAAACGACCCCGCCACAAGACATAAAAGATCACCTGCAGCCAATAAATGAGCGACTGGAAGCTGTCTCCTCAGAACTCAGAACCATGCGCGAGCAAAAGCAGCGGACGCCCCCACCAGCTATCAGCATTGGTACGGAAATAGCCCTGCAGGAACTCGCGAAGGCGACAGCGGCTAAGCCCACCTATGCTCAAGCGGTTTCAAAGCCTCCCCCACCAAAGCCAAACCCGAGTCACACTCTGATCGTGTCATCGACAGATCCGAACAAAACCGGAGAAAACGTGATCGAGACGATTAGAGTTGCCTTAGACTTAAAAACAACAGGCGCAAAGGTGGATAGGGTTAGGAAGGCCAGAAAAACATGCTTTTACATCTGGATAACATTTACATCTGGACGCCTTTCGCTTAATGTTTTTTTTATCCGATTGAAGTAGCAAACGAACATGCAGTCAACCTGATGGTAAGTGGCTACTGCCGCCCATGGACATCTGTGAGTAACTTCAAACTGAACATGGGTTTTATCTGAAGTCAATCACAGATGCGTCGCTACTCCCGAGGACTGTGATCGTCGCCTCATATGAAAGTGTTCCGGCAACCACACCCTTCCATCGAAACGCAAGAAATGCTTCGCTTTGGAAATAGGTGTGGCGGTGGTACTTCCTACACTACACTGGTTCTACCAATTATAGGATTATTAATATTGCTTCTATAAATCAATCGACTCGCTGTCATATGAGGTGACCATCAATTCTCGGGAACAAAAATACATCTGTGATTATCTTCAGATAGACCTGTTTAATATGAATTTTGTAATAGACGTCCACGAACAATAGTGGCCACCATTAGATGGATTACCATTACCAAGCTTGATTGGGTTTATTCCGGAAATTTCCACCCTACAAAGCAATTTCCGTGAATAAACACTTTTTTTTCGTCTGAAACACGATAGGTTGCGTAGAAATAAATTATTTTAATCAGTTTTTTATTAGCATGAGGTGATTGGTATTGAAAATCTTATTTAGGGTCGTTTAATCTTCACCGAAGAAAAACTAAAATTCGCAAAAATTGAGTCATGTACTTTTGGATTTTCCGATTTTTTTTTGTTGTAAATATTTTATTATCGTTTAATGTAAACAGTTTATGTTAACAGTTTATTGCAATATTCACATGATTACTTAAAGATCTCATTAAAGGATTAACGAATTTCTTATTAATTTTGAAACTATAAAGCTTGAAACAATAAACGATTTTGCTATTAATTTTGAAACTATAAAACTTGAAACGATTTTTCTATTAATTTTGAAACTATACAATCTATTGTTCGTTATTTTTCCGGAAATCCCCACCAAGCTGTGTTAGTTTTATTAGTGGGAATTTTCGGTAAAAAATAACAATCCGCACTGGTAGGGATTACTCGATGGGAATTTCCGGAATAAACCCTTGATTGCTACTATAATCTTAAAATATAATAAGTAAATAATAAATACAGTCTCTTTTATATAAGCATGCGATATTTATCTTAATATTAGATATTTCAATCTTCCCCTGCTGGCACAGCATCTTCCAATCGCTTTATATACTTCACTCTTAACTCTGTAACTGCGTCGCCTTTAAGTTGATCCTGTAATTAGATAAATATTATCTTAATCAAATGTCACAAGATGTCAAAGAAGAGGGGAGTGGTTTATCAAAAAAGGTTTATTAAAAAAGAAGACGTATCAAGATGGGAGGTCGAAATAAAATTAATGTTTATATATTTTTTTTATCTGACTGAAGTAGCAAATGAGCATGCAGTCAACCTTATGGATCAACTTCATACAGAACATGGGTTCCATCTGAAGTCAATCACAGATGCGTTGTTACTCCCGAGGTCTAAGATGGCCGCCTCATATCAAAGTGTGCCGGCAACCACACCCTTCCATCAAAACGCAAGAACTGCTTGACGCTAGAAATAGGTGTGGCGGTGGTACTTCCCCGGCCGAACTATACTGGTCCTACCTCCTTCAAGACCTTGTTTATATTTTCATAGGTATCACTCTTAAATAGCAAAAATACAACTACCTCTATTCGTGGCTGGCACAGAAGACTAACTTACCAACACGGCCAGAGCAGGTGGGGAGGCACAAACCCTCATTAAGGACTCTTTCTTAGAATCTACGAAATAATGACGATGTGTTGCATGCAGTCGTCACTCATAATTGTACTACCACTTATTTATGCATCTTCGTCATCAATTAATTATTTGTATGTATTAGTGCTTAGTATGTTAGTGACCTATTATAAATAAATAAATAAATAAATTGGACCTTAAAAAGCTGGTGGATTGATGGATACATTACGTATAAGCTTAAAGGTATATTTATAATATTACTTATTCTATCCTTGAAGTAGTTATATTTCCTTTTTCTTTGTAATCTCTATCAATTTAGGTATCACTGCTTAGATTATGTAATAACACACACATTTTTTTATAGGAGAGGTAGATAAAAATTAAACAATGTTTTTTTATGTATTAAGTTAAAGTAATCACCACATAGTATAAAACAAAGTCGCTTCCCGCTGTCTTACCCTATGTATGGTTAGATCTTTAAAACTAAGCTACGGATTTTAATGCAGTTTTTATAATAGATAGAGTGATTAAAGAGGGTTTGTGAATATATTGATTGCATAATAATTTTGGATTTTTGACTTTTAGGCGGAACGAAGTTTGCCGGGTCAACTAGTTAACAATAAATTAAAAGGCCATTACCCACATTGTAGTGAAAGCACCAAGTTTTTAATTTTAGGCCTTTATTAGATAAAAATATAACATAAACCTAAAATCGATAAAAATTGTTTTGTGCTGTTATTAGCGCAAAACAGTAAAGTTTATAAAAAATCAAGACTATCAAGTCTTTAAGAAGGACAAACATATTTTACTATTAAACGGGAACTTTTTGGGTGCCGGCACCATTTACATGAGGCGACCATCCTAGTCCTCGGGAGTAACAACGCCTCTGTGATTGACTTTAAATAAAACCTATGTTCTATTGAAGTTGCTTACAAATGTCCATTGGCGGCAGTGGCCACTTACCATCAGGTGAACTGCATGATCGTTGGCTACTTCATTCATCATTATATAAAAAATATCTCATACAGTTTTTTAAATTATTTTCACAATTCATGTAACTTAGTCAAAATATCGGAAAATAATATTTACAAATCGTATATTAGTGATGTACCGAATGTAAGAATTGTGCGAATGTTTTGCCAATGTACGACTGCAATTTGACGCCCAACAAGCGTCGCCAATTTTTTTATACTAGTCACCCGTCACATCGGTCGAAATTCGACCGTAATTTTGATTATAGTCCAAAGTCGTACGAATATTTCTCAAAATCAAATAAAATGTTACAATTTTTAAGTAATATTAAATATAAAAAGAGGTTTAATTAGCTAAACCGCGTTTAAAAGCAATAGCGGGTATTTTGACAAAAACACTGACATTTCTGACGTTCTGTGTTTTCATAGTAAGACATTGAATGTTCTATTTCGTTTATTATGTATGTGTTTGTGACAAATGCACGGTAGTGTGTGTAATGTGTTTTAGTTGATTTTATGTAAATTAACATTCTGCACTCCTCTTCATCCGATATAACCGTGCAAAGTTTCATACTAATCCGGCCGCGGCATATTACATAAAAATGCTTCACAAGTTTTTGCTCCACGTATTTATATATAGATTATAACGTCCCCTACACTATTAAAATAAAAGAAAAATGAATATTCGCATTTGCGAATGTCGGTAGGGGATAATCGCAGTCGCGAATGTTTAAATAATTTCTTCCATTTCTTCCATCACTATCGCATCAAAATATATTACATATTAAACACTATCAATCCATACTATTCATACTTCCATACTAATATTATAAATGTGAAAGTGTGTTTGTTTGTTCCACTTGCACGTCGCCACATAGCTATTATATGATATGTTTTTTATGCTGGGAGATAGTTAGGAGGGCGGAGAGTGACGTAATCTATTTTTTACCGCGCTATCTCATTTTCATGAGAATATCGATGTTTTGTTAGTTGATACATATTTAGTAGTTCCAGACGTTGTTAATAGATGGCGTTAGTAAAATTCATTTGCGAGTTCTGAATCAGGCTGTCAAATGCTAATATTAATTCCCTTTGACCGTGCGGGCGAAGCCGCGGATAAGAGCTAGTCCGAAGCATATTATAATGCTATTATCATGGAATATATGTCCCACAGACCTGAACAAACCAGCACTGAACATCAAGTTGCACCATTTGCAGGGCACCGCGTATCGCGCCTGGTATCAACGCGCAGTACTTCAGCCCACTGTTGGGCATCTCGACCCACTCGCTCAGCGGACACTGGTCCCAGACCAGCGAGAACTCGTCCCCAGAGCTGCTCCAGCTTGTAACGGTGGGTTGCATGTTGAGGTACAGCCTGGAATAAGGATTTATTGCTTGGTTAGTAATAGGTATTGAATAAATTGATTTCTTGCAAAATTGCTAAAATCTTCGTAGAAACATGGAGCATAATATATATGCACAAAAAGCTGTAATGTACCACAATGTAACGTTTCAATGGAAGAGTGTGGTTGCCGGCACACTTTCACATGAGGCGACCATCATAGTCCTCTGGATCAGCAACGCATCTGTGATTGACTTCAGATAGAACCCATGTTCTGTATGAAGTTGATTATAGATGTCCATGGGCGGCAGCGATCACTTACCATTAGGTGGACTGTATGCTCATTGGCTACCTTAATCAGATAAAAAAAAAATAATACTTCTCAATTATTTTACCATTAACCTTGTTACCGTATTACATCACAAAGAAGGCTTTTATGAATAGTTTATTTTTCACTAAATTATTTAGGCAGTTTTAATTTCAATCCCCTGTAAAATGAGTCAAAATGATTTAACGGTATTGTTATACATATACCTAGGCTATCTTTTAAATACTGTTTTTTCATACAATATTAATACTAGTGGATATATGTGTTGGGTTTTCTAAATTTAAACATGTTCCCTGATCAATTTACTATGGAAGGTTATGGTTGCTTATTTCAATATTAGGATTATACTATTTTAGCCTTGAAAGAAGCAACACATTGGTAATTAACGTTTATTGTAAAGTTGCATACAAATAAAGATAGGCGGCAACAACCACTTGCTAAGTTTAAAAAGAAATAGTGAAAATGTATTATGGCGTTTAACAAGCATGTGTAATTTATTTATTAATTGATTTATTTTTGGGAAACATACAATATAAATTAAGACTTATAGATAGGTTCCAAAATTAGGGCACATATCAGTAAAGTTTCCACTAATAACTTGTTCACTAAATTGCATAGTAAGAGTGACATGGAGCAAAACAATAGGTACTAAGGGACGTTAAATGCACAATTATAAGGACTATGTTGTGAAACTAATAGCTTGGGTGAATATGAAGTTAAGTGGAATTTATTTATAATTAAAAAAAAATAAGTTTTTAAATTCAACTATGCACCGACGTAAACTGTTTACTTTGTACAATTGCGCAGATTACCTTTTCATATTATTCCATCGTTGCATTGATACAGGTGGCATATTATCATTATATAAGAAGTTGATTGTCGAAAAAAATATCGTTAAAATTATGTGTTTTATTTAAATGATTCATTTTATATTGGAACGATAAATTATAATAATAAAAGGCGAGACATGTAGCTATTTGTTTTTGTAACAATGAAAAGACACATAGTTTGCGGCAGTCGGGCCATTGTAGTAACAATGGGTTGACTTTGTATTTAAGTAATGTACCTACTACTTATAATATGGAAGCAATAAACGAGCAGGCAGGTCTAATTTTAAGTAGCCACTGCCGCACATGAACATCCTGAGGTCAGTTACAAATGTATTCACGTCTGAGAATTAGTTGAGACATCTTGAGCAAGTATACCTTACTACACCACCCTTCGTATCTGTTATGAAGAGTGTAGTAAAGAATACACTAGGATGTATCACTGCTGTTATTATGTAGAAAGGTGTGGCAGTGGTGCTCCCAGAATCAAACAAACCTATATCTTCTCACTAAGACCAGATTAAAGTCTGAATTATGTTATTGACTTTGATTTTTTTTTTTGTTGTCGAGGGGGAAACCTTGAAATTGAAAGGCAGGAGCGACGCAGGGTTATGTGGAACTTCTACTGCACTAAAACCCCCCAAGTGGCCGTCCTCGGCACTACCAAGAAGAACTCCGGGATCTCCAAAGGAACACAACCAGAGTCCTCTGAGCGCGTTGCCCCACCGGGCTCCTCACAGATGGGCGGCTGGGCCCACCACTCCATCTGGTCTTTACGACGGTATGCGACAACATATGCCGCCGTCCTTCACGGGGTCGTCTGAATAAACGGTTTAAGCTCCCACTCTAGCGAATAGTCGTGAATATATTTTTTTATTCATCCACATAGCAAATTGTGGTTATCAATGTAACAATTACTCTATCTATACAATGTAAATATACTGATGCAATGTTTTTATGACTATTATTTCTTTAACGATAAGGGGATGACATAAAGAATACAGCAAAAGAATGGATGAATACTGCCAAAAACCACAAAGAATGGTTTTTACTGGCTTTTAGCCTAGAGAGACTACATTATCACTACTAAATAAATAGCGAACAGAAAATTAATTTGTAAATTCTAAATACGTAGACAAATAAAGCTGTATAAATAAATATAATTATTTGAATTTCATTTAAAGAGGAGAGTTATAATTACCTGAAAGCCTGTTGAATTTTATCAGCTGTCTCTCTCATCTCTAAGCACCGGTTAGACGTTGTCCTTGCAAGGAAATCTTCTATCAACCGCACTCCCATGTTATAACCAATTCTTTCCAATTGTTTATTCACGTCATCAGTATTCTCTATCTCTTTAAGCATCTGAGACACTAAGGCACCGTAAGTAAGCGTTAACAGCTCCGAATTCTGAAATTTTTGAATAATTTCGATTATTTCTAGAAGATATGCTTGTCTATCGCCTGTTTTTTTTATTATACTGATGTAGCAAACAAGCATGCAGTCCACCTGATGGTAAGTGGTCACTGCCGCCCATGGACATCTGTAATCAACTTCATACAGAACATGGGTTCCATCTAAGTCAATCACAGATGTGTTGCTACTCCCGAGGACTGTGATGGTCGCCTCATGTGAAAGTGTGCCGGCAACCTCACCCTTCTATCGAAACGCAAAAAATGCTTCACGCTAGAAATAGGTGTGGCGGTGGTAATTCCCCGTTCGAACTACACTGGTTCTACCACCACTAGTTCAAGAACTATGTACGAAGAACTCTTTATGGTTCGAGTGCGGAAGCACCACCGTCACACCTTTTCTGCTAAATAACAACAGTGTTAAGCGCTGCAGCGTACTAGCCTAAGGAGTGTGGTAAGGAAGCATACTTATTAGAACTAAGTCCTAAGGGGTAGCAAGGCACCTGTAATCAACCTCAAGTGACTGATCATAACGAGGCCTGATTATTATTTATGTCCATGGGCGGCAGAATCTACTCACCATCGTGGGGACTACAACATATAATCAAACAATCAAGATAAAAACGAAATTTTCACTCACAACTTTCTTAGCGTCGAGCCTGGAAGCCTGGCGAGACATCATGTAATTTTCAAATTTAGTTTGTAGAAATATCTACTTTTCAAAACGATTGAGTCGGCCTAATTTTTTTTTTTTAAACGTCAGAAATGTCAGATACAGAATAAAATATGACTGTAATATTTATTTTTTTAAATTGTTTATTAACGCCTTAGCTTCTTGCTTTTCCGCCAGACTTTATTAACTTCATAGATTTTCATGCATGTTCATGACTTCATCAATATTAATACGTACAATCGTACATTAACTCTTTAATTTATGAGTAAAGCCATTGGAGTCTTAATGGCAAAAAAAACTAGAACGTCACATATTTATAGATTCCCTTTATCATGCACGCGTAGGTATACGATATCACCAATATGTATCGCCCAACCATTATACAACACTATTTATCATAAACAGTGACAAAAAATCTGAGGATTGTTTTGAGAGACATTGACATTATGACAAGATGAAACAAAATTATGATCGAAAACGCCGATTAGGACATCCCAAGTGATACCAAAATAATTATTTTGAATTTTATTTTAATGTATGGGTAATTACTTAATTTAGAAATCACAGCAATTGAAAGAAATATTCTATAAATCAGTAGCGAACGCTAAGACGAAACTGGTAGCGGTTCAAGCACCAAGACACATATAAATAAAAATGCCTCATGATCGAGTGCGCAGACTCATAAATACAGGAACAGCTGGTAGAGATAAATGTACATAGGACGATCAGGTGATCATTCGGTGCATATGTCGCCAGCCTACTGTGACGTTATCTGTTTTCAATTAATCTTAAATACATAATTATTTTTTACTGATTCAAAGCAGAAGCATAATTATGACAGAAAACTGTACGATGCTACAAATACTTATATAAATGACTACATACTTTATTTTTTAAAAGCATAAATTTAATTCAGTGCACTGAACAAAAAGCTCATTTTATTTTTTATATATTTTATGTATAATTTTATTTTCTCACTTTTAGTTTTCTCTCGACTTAATGTTCTTTAATAGGGAATATGCATGAAATTTAAATTCGTCTCAAATATTTTTTTCTCGATTCTTTATTATCGTCGAATTATAATGAAAAAGTTTTTTTTTCATTTACTTGTGATTTAAACCCTTAAAAAATATATGAAAAGTGGAAAATAAGGGAGCCAAATTCAAATTTACGAAACGCGCCACGATTGGTCAATCGAAATGTGACGTCAGTTGACATAACATCGGCGCGATATTCATACTAAGTACTACTACAAACAAGTGTTTTTGAGAATAATAGTTTAATCGTGTTTTTTGTGTAGTATCTAGTGAATCTCGATTTGTAGTATTGTAGTAAATCTACAATAATCAATATATAATCATCCGAAAATAGATGCATTTATGATGACAGCATATTTTGCACCTAATTTCGATTTTACTTATTAAATTACATGTTATAGTTTAGTCTTTGTATTAGTATTATTGATAAGTGATTGATATTATTTTGTTACATAGTTTAAAACATTTTTATAACAGCAGTATAAAACATAGCGCATAGGTACCAAACATATAACCGCAATAGGAATAAGTACCTACTTAACGTTTTTGTAGAAAGTTTTACTGAACTTTTCTTAACTATGTTAGCTTACGTATTAAACCGAATTTTCTACTGTTTAACAAATAATGCAAAGCTTCTGACTAATTCACACTAAGCTGCATATGATTATAGCATAGTTACGTTTAAATGATGTTCATAAAAAAAATATACATTAAAGTCACAAACATGCATGCAGTTCTCTTGATGGTAAGCGGCCACTGCCGCCCTGCGACATCAAAAAACAAGCTCAGATAACATAGGTTCTATCTAAAATCAGTCACAGATGCATTGCTTCTCCCGGTGTCTAGTTTCCGAGTCCCCTACTACAAGCGTTGAGGAAGGCCACCGAGGAGGTTTTAGTGGGTAAAAATCTCACATAACCCGGAGTCTCTCCCAAGACTTCGGTGTACCTTTTTAAGGTTTCCTCCCCGTAACAAAAGAAAAAGGATGGTCGCCTCATACATATAAAAGTGCAACCACACTCTTCCATCGAAACGCAAAAACTGCTTCACTATAGAAATAGGTGTGGCAGTGGTACCTCCCCGGTTGAACTACACTGGTTCTCCCACCTGACCAACATAAATTATTCTGTCTCATCTTTACACACCACACGCCATACATTATTTGTACGGCTTTGTATTTTTGAATCGCTTGGAATACAAAAAAATACTATATCGGGTATATTTCTAATAGTTTTATTGCACTTCGGTACTATATTATACTTGTACGAAGGTTTTTAGGTGTTTTCATTATAAGTATAACAATCAATATTGGAAATATATGTGAAGTAACTGAAAGGCACTACCAAAACATACACGGCAGTTCACTGGCCATGTCTAATGACGTCATCGAAAGAGCGCGCTAAATAGCCGCGTTTGAACGGCCCAAATTTGTTCAATGTTTTCATTTTGAGTTTTTGAGAAAATTTAGACATTTTCAAGCCTATTTATATTTTTTTCGTCATTATATAGAGGTAAATGATTAAATTAAGACATAAAAAAAAATCATGCATATTCCCCATTGATTTTAGGTATAAATCTTTGATGTTCCAGTTATTGATGGCGACCATATAGGATTTGTTCTTTTTTTTAATTTTTATTTTATTGTATAAACTAAACCTTCATCATCATTTGATACCCATATTGGGTACGTCTTACAAAAAATGTAAACCGTGTTTTGGAAGCGGCCATTTTGGATTTCAATTTTTCCGGCGGTATGTGTGGCTGGTATGTCGCCTTAAGGACCGAAAGGTGCAGAGGACAGTAACATGTTCCAGGTGGTAGAACCAGTGTAGTTCGACCGGGGAACTACCACCGCCACACCTATTTCTAGCGTGAAGCATTTCTTGCGATTCGATAGAAAGGTGTGGTTGCTTTCACATGTGGCGACCATCATAGTCCTCGAGAGTAGCAACGCATCTGTGATTGATTTCAGATGGAACCCATGTTCTGTATGAAATTGATTACAGATGTCCATGGGCGACAGTGACCACTTACCATAAGGTGGACTGCATGCTCGTTTGCTACTTCAGTCAGATGAGCCTTTGAGGGGCGCCGCGTTAGGGAACACCGGTCCGTCCTCTGCAAGCGCTAAGGAAGGCCACCGAGGAGGTTTCAATGGGTAAAAGTCCTACATGACCCGGAGTCTCTCCCAAAGCTTCGGTGTACCCTCACCGTTACTAAAAAAATAAAATAAAAAGGTATATGACTGTTGTATGTATTTTTATGCATCCTTGAAATTATTTTCTTAAGTTTCGCGTCGTATTAAATTCTATTAAGTATTCGGTCGTTACATTTATACAGGTGTCATGAAGTCCATATATTATTGGCTTCCAAAATTTAATTCTTAAATTTTGTATTTTAATTGTAACTGTATGTTGTGGAGTAATTCAAAAGGATGCAAGTGGATAATACAAAAAAACTTTTCAAGGTGGTAGAAGTACCACCGCCACACCTATTTCAAACGTGAAGCATTTCTTGCGTTTCGCAAGAAGGGTGTGGTTGCCGGCACACTTTCACGTGAGGCGATCATCATAGTCCTCGGGATGGAACCCATGTTCTGAAGTTGATTACAGCTGTCCATAGGCGGCAGTGGCCACTTACCATCAGGTGGACTGCATGCTCGTTTGCTACTTCAGTCAGATAAAAAAAAAACTTTTTTCAAAACCCTTTTGTGCACTAAGAACCTTGCATTTTCCGGTGCAGTACCCAGACGGTAGGAACAGAGCCCTAAGACTCCGCTGCCCGTTCGCCCGTTTGTCCGTCTGTCTGTCTGTCTGTCTCCAAGCTGTAATATATGTATCTAGTAAGCATCTTGCACCGGTCGAATGAACATCTAGCTCCACGCTAAAATTAAATAAAAATCAGAAATCCGCGCAAACGACACCAACTTCTTGCACAAGTGAAACAATAGTGAGTGATTCGCCAGGATTCGTGTGCGCAAAACTCCATCTTAAAGGACCGCCGAGCAGCAGACCCTGGACTTTGCAGGGCTTTATTCAGGTAACGCCCCAAAAACATAAATAAACAAAAACCATCTCGCGTAGACCTTATCGAGACCAATCAAACGACACCCGTATCTCCCGGAAATTCCAATTCTACACGGAGATACGACCGCCGCAAAGCACCAAGAAGCACGTGGTGAAACTCGACCACGCGGTCTGGAAATAACCTCGCGCGCACGTGGTTAGTCTCGCAGGCACGCGGCCACATCTGCTCGTGCTCCGGAATCGCCTCCAAGACCTTGCCCACACCTACGTAGGACGCCGCAACGACCAGCATCACTCACCAACGTCAAGAAAAGGTAGACCCCGAGGGAACCCCAAAACGGGAAGACCAACACCCCCAGTGCTTGGGCTCTCCCGAATCAGCTCCACGAGGTCCTTCCACCCCCTTGCATCCCCCCCCCCGACATCAACCCCCCTGAAAAAAAATAAAAAAAACCTCCCTGCTAGTGACACCCCCCTGGACCCCCCTCTAAAAGTAACCCCCCCCCAATCATCGACTCACGAAACCTCCCTCCCCCCCTCCGCACAAGGTTACCTCACCCCCCCGGAACACTACTTCTGAACCAGACGTCCTGGGATACCCGAGTTTGGACTCAAACAACTCAGGAGAAGATCTTACATCCACTGGCCCCAACGGAATCTCCGAAGTCCCATCACGTACCCAGGCAGCAGACCAAGAAGTGACGCTTACTCCGGCAACACTACCTTCGCCGTATAGGACCAATTAGAAAATAACTTTAGATAATAACTGTAAGTTGTAACACCACGTATCATTAAGTTAAGTAGAAATACCAAATAGATAAAATAATAATAATAAAGTTACCAACATGTCAGTCAACAAAACCACCAAAAACTCTGCGGAGGCCACCTCGACTGCATCAGCACCGGCATTAAAGTCAACCTCATCGAGACCGGTGCTCAGAACACAGAGATCGCTGCGGGAAAAAGTTCTGTCAAAAACCGCAACCGCGAGGTCCTCATTCAGTGAGGACTCTGTAGAGAGGCCCCTGTCGACGGAAGTGTCAATTGCCGAAAAGATCGAGACGTGGGAGCAATCTGAGATCCCGCCCCGTCCAATTGAGTCCGATGACGAATTCTCGGACGCGTCAGTATTATCCGAAGGACGCCCGAGCATCATCAGAACCTCGAACAGACGGAGCGGGGTCCAGATGGACATGGCAACCAGACTGGCAAACGAACAGCTCCAAAAGGCGAAGGAAGCGCTAGAGGCTGCAGGCAATATGAAGAAGGAGTGGAAAACCACTACACTCGATTGCCTGCAGACCCTTTATGAGACCGTGCTGGCATTGTCAGACTCCAGATCGCGACATAAATATAACCTATAAAAAGAGAGATCTCGCCATGCCCAGGAGCTGGTCCGAACGGAGAGGGCCCATAATAAACTGACCGCCGAAACGATCAAAGCCCTGACCGAGGACCTGCGCAAGGCAAGAACGGAGGTTACAGCGAATTTGGAGGAGACAAAGGCCATAAGGAGCTGGCTGGGCTACGAAACCCAGGAGCCGTACAGCCAAATTAAGGCCCTGGTAAAAGTGACGCAAAACATCGAGCAAACAATGAAAGAAGCCTTAGCCAAATCCACGGAGATAATAACGGAAAAGAGGACAACCAACCTAGAGCCTCTAAAGACCGAACACGCGAAGATCATTAAAAGCGTGCAAACCATCTCCGAACAATTGGAGAGGCTTAAAAACGATCTAGATAAAATCGCAACCTGCTCCGATGAAACAAGGACCGCCACTAAAATGATCTTAGACCATCAAGTAGCCAACCCTCCTAAAGCAGACATACCCGAGCCCAAGGAGCTGACAGAGGTTAAAGGACACATAAAACAAATACTCAAAACACTGACACAACACACGACAGCCATACAAGAAACGACCCCGCCACAAGACATAAAAGATCACCTGCAGCCAATAAATGAGCGACTGGAAGCTGTCTCCTCAGAACTCAGAACCATGCGCGAGCAAAAGCAGCGGACGCCCCCACCAGCTATCAGCATTGGTACGGAAATAGCCCTGCAGGAACTCGCGAAGGCGACAGCGGCTAAGCCCACCTATGCTCAAGCGGTTTCAAAGCCTCCCCCACCAAAGCCAAACCCGAGTCACACTCTGATCGTGTCATCGACAGATCCGAACAAAACCGGAGAAAACGTGATCGAGACGATTAGAGTTGCCTTAGACTTAAAAACAACAGGCGCAAAGGTGGATAGGGTTAGGAAGGCCAGAAACCAGAAGGTTATACTGAGCTGCAGGACGAAGGAGGATATGTCCCTGGTGCAGAGCAGAATGGTCGCGGACAAACAACTTAAGGTAGAGGTGGCCAGAACGAACAACCCTCTAGCAAAGATAAAAGACGTCCTGTCTTACCACACCGATGCCGAAATAGTAGAACACTTATGGGCACAAAATAAACACCTGCTCAACGACATCGGTGAGAGGGACAGGACAATCCGCGTCCGTTACAGGAAAAGAGCGAGAAACCCACACGAATGTCACCCGATCCTAGAGCTCTCTCCAATAATTCATAAGAAACTCACTGAGGCCGGAACAGTGTACATCGGCCTCCAGAGAAGACCTATAGTGGATCAATCCCCACTGGTGCAGTGCACAAAATGCCTGGGATACGGCCATACAAAGGCCGTATGTAAAGAACAAAATCAGGCATGCAGCCACTGCGGAGAGGCCCACTCATGGGAGAAATGCCCGATCAGACTGGGGCACAGAGCACCAGTCTGCATAAACTGTCGAAGGGCAACAGGAAAGAGCGAAGGGAAACACCAGGCATTCAGCGATGAATGCCCTGAGAGACAAAAGTGGGATGCGATAGCCCGGTCTCGCATTACCTATTGCTAAAGGCACCCAGGGACACAAAACGTCTTCCCCGAATAGGACGGACACGACGAGTCTGCGGATAGTCCAAGCAAATCTGCAGCGCTCAAAGCTGGCAACTGTGGAATTGGTTCAAGCTGCAAGAGAGCAGGGTATGCACATTGCCCTCGTACAGGAACCGTACGTGGGTAAGAAAGGTGTTATGGGACACTACCCAGGGACGAAAATCATCCAATGCTCTCAAAACAGACAAAAACCAGTGAAGGCAGCAATACTCGTATTCGGCGAACAGCTGGAGATCACCCACGATCCCCGACTTGTCACCGAAACTGAGGCGGCAGCCCTCATCACAGCAGGCCAGCTCAAGATCGGTTTCGTGTCAGTTTACTTCGAGGGAGATCAAGAAATAGACCCTTACCTGGCGCGCACACGGCAAGCGTGCCAGAGATTAAAAACAAACAACATCATTGTGGCGGGAGATGTCAACGCCTGGAGCCACTGGTGGGGAAGCAGCAGAGAAAACTCAAGAGGAACGGCCTACAGCACCTTTCTTAACGAGATGGAATTCGAGGTCTTAAACACCGGAAAAACACCAACCTTTGAAACCTATAGGGGCGACAGACTATTTGCAAGCATAGTAGACGTGACAGCATGCAGTCAGTCGCTCCTTAGGAGAGTGGACAATTGGAGAGTGGACGGAAATATAACAACATCGGACCATAACGCTATCACCTTTGTGATACGACTGGATGCGGCGCTAAAGCCAACTAGAACCGCAACCACACGCGTCTTTAACACAAAAAAGGCGAACTGGTCTGAATTCCGCACACACTTCAAGACTCTACTCGGGGAATACAACATCACCCCAAATACCATTAAAAAAGGGAAAACGCCCGAGGACCTCGAAAATATGGTCACGAAATACACGGCTGCCATATTAGAAGCGTGCGACAAGGCCATACCAAAACTTGGACCTCGGAAAGCGAAAACTAGGCCGCCTTGGTGGTCAAAGATCGTTGAAGAGGCCCAAAAAGACACAATCAAAAAGAAAAGGAGAATAAGAAACGCTGCACCCCACCGGAGAGAGGCAGTAATAAAAGAATACGTAAAGGCTAAGGAAATATACAACCAAAAAGCCCAGGAAGCACAAACGAAGAGCTGGAAGGATTTCTGCACAACGCAGGAGAAAGAGAGCATGTGGGATGGTATATACAGAGTCATCAGGAAAACAGCGAGGAGGCAGGAAGACCAACTGCTGCAAGACGCCAGCGGCCAGACCCTGGCCCCAGACGAATCGGCGAAACTCCTCGCTGACACTTTCTACCCTGAGGACTCCACAACAACAGACAACCACATGCAACATGCAGCTCCGAAAATTGACGGAGGGAAAACCAGCAGATCTGTCGGCGGATGACCCGAGCTTCACACCAGCAGAACTCGATCTGGTGCTGAGAGCTATGAACCCAAAGAAAGCTCCCGGGAACGATGGGCTGACTGCCGACATCTGCACAGAGGCGATCCAATGCGAAAGGGAAACGTTCATGGCAATTACCAACAAATGCCTCGAACTAGCATACTTCCCCAAGCAGTGGAAAACGGCTCATGTTGTTATCCTCCGGAAGCCAGGAAAGGACGACTACACGAACCCAAAGTCGTATCGACCTATCGGTCTACTACCAATCATGGGCAAGATTATCGAAAAGCTCATGGTAGGCCGAATCCAATGGCACATCCTTCCAACCCTAAACAGTGTGCAATATGGCTTCCTGCCGCAACGCGGAACCGAAGACGCTCTCTATGACCTCATGGAACATGTACGATCCGAAATTAACAACAAAAAGATCGTACTATTTATTAGTCTCACTGGACATAGAGGGGGCTTTCGATAACGCATGGTGGCCGGCACTGAAACACCAACTAATGAGGAGAAAATGCCCAAAAAACATCTACGCGATGGCCAGTTCGTACCTCCAAGACCGAAAGGTAAAGATCAACTTTGCCGGAGCGGCGTATGAAAAGGAAACCACGAAGGGTTGCGTCCAGGGATCCATCGGCGGACCGACCTTCTGGAATATCATCCTAGACCCGCTACTTAACCACCTAACCGGCAAAGAGGTGTACTGCCAAGCGTTCGCGGACGACATTGTACTGGTGTTCTCGAGTGCCAAAACTGAATCCTTGGAGCAGTCAGCTAACAGCGCTCTGTCGGATGTAGTCACATGGGGGATCCGGAACAAGCTTAAGTTTGCACCGCACAAGACCAACGCGCTGCTCATCACCAAAAAGATAAAGTTCGACCCCCCAAAGCTCTATATGTCGGGCACTCAACTACATCTGGTAAAAGAGATGAAGCTCCTAGGTCTCACCATAGACAACAAGCTCAACTTCAAATCGCACGTGGCCGCAGTATGCAGGAAAGCGACAGGCATATATAAACAACTAGCGTGCGCCGCGAAGGTGACTTGGGGCCTAAACACCGAAGTAGTACGAACGATTTACATTGCGGTAATAGAACCGATAGTGACATATGCCTCAAGCGTGTGGTCTCAGGCGACAGACCTCCAAATGAACAAGAGTCAGTTGGATGCACTGCAAAGAGGCTTCGCCCAAAAAGCCTGCAAGGCATACAGAACCGTGTCACTAACCGCCGCACTCGTCCTATCTGGGCTGCTCCCATTAGACCTCCGGATCCAAGAATCAGCAAGCCTGTATAAGGCCAAGAAAAACGTGTCCACAGACTATCTACCATCTGGAAGAAAACTGGAACAAACGGTGAGATACGAAGACCTACCTCACCCCTCCACACTTACAACGACCACATATAAAGTGTTGGAGAGCGTAGATCCCGAGTCCTTAAACAACCACCATATCGTCGGACCCCACGTCTATACCGACGGCAGCAAGATAGCAGAAAAGACAGGAGCTGCCCTAACATGGTGGGAAGACGGAAGGGAAACCAGTTTTTCGACCTATAGTCTAGATCCTTCCTGTACGGTATTCCAAGCCGAACTGTATGCATTACACAAGGCTGTGGAACAAGCGAGATCGAGCAGACACAAAAACGTTAACATCATGAGCGATTCAAGATCGTCGCTAGAACTACTCGAAAACCCAAGACCGTCTCACCCTCTGACGAAGGCAATAAAAGAAAATATCAGAGGGATAAGAAGGGAAGGAAGACACGTTCAGCTGTTCTGGGTCAGAGCTCACATCGGGACCGCTGGAAACGAACGGGCAGATGTGTTAGCAAAATCAGCGGCCAAGAACACGTCAGCCACCCCGGACTATGCAGAAACACCGTTGTCCTTCGTCAAAAGAAAAATTAGAGAGGAATCGATCCGTAAGTGGCAGGATCGCTACACCACCTCTAGCACCGGGTCAGTTACGAAGACCTTCTTTCCAGACGTGGGCAAAGCCTACGCGATCATAAGGAAGACCAAACTGACACCAACACAAGTGCAAGCTTTGACGGGACACGGAGGAATGGGGGAGTATTTACACCGGTTCAAGTTGAAGGACAGCCCCGGATGCGAATGCGACCCCAACATCAGCGAATCAGTCTGGCACGTGATCTTGGAATGCCCCAGATTCCTAGCGACCCGAATGGACACGGAGTACAAAATCGGTGCCAAATTACAGAAGCTAAACCTGGCAACTATCCTCGGAGAAGATGAAAAGAGGACACACTTCCTTGCCTATCTGGACTCCATCTTCCGGATCGTATGTAAAAGAAACTCTACATTATCGCAGACAGTCACAAATCCCACAATAACGCCAACCAGCACGCTCCAAACGAACGGAGAGCACACCCCGCACCAAAGCCCTCTCGACAATACTATAACAGCATTTAATAACTTGCTGCAAGAGGCAGAACAAGGAGAACCCAGATTGAGAATTCGGGGTGTGGCTCTATTTATGGATAACAACGAAGAGCGTCTCGGCATAAGCTTCTGCAACACAAAGTGCTCAGGCAGAGTAGCCATTTCACCTGGCCTTGCGGCTCTGCTAAACGGCAGCACTTTCAGGGCCACAATGAAGCGCAGAACGTATAACGCACTGTCTGAAATCTCGGTGGTACGCAGGCGCTGCAAAATAGTGCGAACTAGAAACAAAACGATCGCACTATTTGAAGGGAGCGAAGAAGAGACCCAGTTCGCCCAAGCGTGTGCAGTACTGCTAAGACTAGGGCAACCAGGTGAGGAACCCGCATCAACATCAAGGGTAATAAGCCTCGACGCTATGGTGGTGGGGAATATAAAGGGCAGAGCGGAGGATTACACAGGGAGCCTCAAAGCCTCGGAAAAACATGAGGTAGTGGTATACGAAGACAGGGGCGAAAACCTCAGTTTTCTAAAACCACACAAGGCAGGCCCATCCTCCTCCCGTAGCCCCGAAGACAGATGGGGCCACCCCATAGCAAGCCCTGAGGAAGTCAGCGGGTCAGAGAGACTGCAGCAGAAAAGATCCGCTGAAAGATCTGCAGATCAGAAGCAAGCCGAACAAAGCGTAAAGAAGGGAATACTGTCAGCAATAATGAAGACTTTCAAAGCCGCCTCTCAACAGATTCCAGGCACAAAACACTACACTCAAAAGTTAGACACACACACAACACTGACAAAATCACCTGAAAGGTACTCACTACAGCCAAAGACCGCCATGACGAAAGCGGACAAAGGCCTGGTCGAACCGCCAACTCTCCGGGAAGCGAAGAACCCTCTGGACCACCTTATAAACGCATTTCTCGAGTTTAAAGCATTAACAGTAGCGACAAAGGAGGACAACAAGAGGACATGCCATAACATCATGCAATCCTTCCTTCACAAAGATATAAGGCTACTAAAAGAGAGACTCGAGAAAGCAGAAGCAGCCATATACAACAACGAAACCTCCCAGACGATTGCAGGCGAGGAAACTGGAAGTCACATGGCAGCTTACAGCGCAACCAGAGGGTTCGTTGCGAAGGACGAAGAGGAGAGCGAGCGAATAGGCCGGGACAAATTTCACACCCCAACTGATGATCCCCTAGTAGTGATAGCCCGCTGCACCAGGATAATGCTAGACGAAAAAATTCTAGCGATGGCGGATAGCCTATCCGGCGAATGCGGCGGCTTCACTCCAGACACATGGGACTTACCAGCATTCTCGTGGATTAATGGGGTTCCGGGCGGCGGGAAATCGACTTGGATAGTGAATAACTTTCAGGACAAAAACGACATTGTTATCACAACTACGACGGAGGCAGCGAAAGACCTCCAAGAGAGACTCGTCCTCCGCACTGGAAAGTCCGGAAAGTTTGCCACATCAAGGGTACGCACATTGGCCTCGATACTAGTAAATGGTTCAAAAGGCAGTTGCAGACGACTATTAGTCGACGAGGTACTCATGAACCATTTCGGAGCCATTGTGATGGCGATAAGACTGACCGGAGCGGAGGAAGTGGTGCTCCTCGGAGATGTTAACCAGCTGCCGTTCATAGAACGCAACAACCTATTCGAACTGCGATACTGTCGACCAAACCAGATAACCAGGATAAGCCAAGAACTGTTGTGCACGCACAGGAATCCGGTGGACGTAGCGTATGCCCTAAGCGAGGTATACAGTGGCATATACTCGTCCACGTCGCGTATGAGATCCCTGAAGCTGAAGAGGTACACCGATGCGCTGATCCCAAAGACCCTCGAGAGGACACTCTACTTGGTACACACCCAAGCCGAGAAGGAGAGTCTGAAGAAAGAGGGCTTTGGGAGTGGGGAGGGATCGCGCACCCTGACCATACACGAAGCACAGGGATTAACGAGCGAGACGACGGTAATTGTGCGTGCCTCCACAAAGCACCTCCACTTGCACAACAGCGTCCCCCACGCAGTAGTGGCAGTATCGCGTCATACCACCAGCTGCACTTACTACACCGACTACAGCGATGACGCCGTAGCTCAGTTCATCCTAAGAGCTATGACTGCCACCGATGAAAGGCTGGAAGATTATAACATCTCCATGGCAATCCGTAGCAGGGACTCAAAAATCATAGATAAGAAAAATTGCACGTTCGAAGTGGCCTCCGGAAAGAATTAAATCGCAACTTACAGTAACAACAATGTAATTAGAGTGTAGTGTCCTTAGAATTATATACAATAGCTTAGCATTATACGTAAAAAAAAAAAAAAAAAATTACAACACATACATCTATGTACAATGCACTGAATTATACACACCATGTAAATAAAAATGATGAATGGTCCTATATATATATTAAGCGTAATTGTAAGATTTCTTTAATTGCCAACGTTGTCACCACCGCACACGACGGTGTGATGGTGGCAGCGATGGCCTAACGTGGAGCTAAGAAATAAAGACTTATTGTTAAAAAAAAAAAAAAGAACTATTGTGATAAAAGGCACGGACGATCAGTCTGTGGAGTTTTTGTGTTATAATAAAAAAAAAAAAAAAAATATATGTATCTTGATAGCTATACGGTTGAAATTTTCTCAAACGATGTTTTTCTGTAGCCGCTATACTAACAAATACTAAAAACAGAATAAAATAAATATATAAGAGAGGCAAATGTTATATTTTGCCATTTTTTATAGATATATCATCCACCCATTATTGTCCCACTGCTGGGCACGGGTCTTCTCTCGAAATGAGAGAGTTTTAGGTCACAGCCTACAGCGCTGGCCAAGTGCGAATTGGTGGACTTCACACAGCTGCGAGAAGTTTTTTTTAAGAATCCTCGGGTGTGTAGGTTTCATTACGATGTTTTCTTTCACGGAGAAGCAGTGATAATTAATTTCTAATTTATTACTCACATAAATCAGAGGTTCGTGCCTGGGGCTTGAGCCTCGGACCTCCTGATTGAGAGAGCAAGTTTCAACCATTAGTCTATCACTGCTTAATTTTTAATAGTTAATGATACGGAACCCATTTGTTCTCAGTTGAGGTCGTTTTCCGATCCGGTGGTAGTGTAAGAAAAAAAATGTAACTGACAATTTGTAAGTGCCCCGTTGGCCTATGCAAAATAAAGACATTTCATTTCATTTCATTTCATATTTGTTGTTTATTACCAACTAATAAAAGTCTATCAACCTCCAATATTTTTATCTGTGCACCTTACGGCTTAGTATTAGCAAAGGGAAAAAGCCAGGTCGGTGCAGAGACCAACGGGGAGAGAGTTGCCACAACTACATGGTTATATTGCATGAATGCTGCAGGAGCATTATCTCTGAACGAAAAAAAATACAGACCTCAAAGAAAGGTGGTCCACCTAATACATTTTGTTCTTGTTCTAATAGTGGATGGATTACATCTGGAAAAGCGATTTGTTCTGCTGTGCATATGTATTCAGGAATTAATGGTTTTGAATCGAGTGGATTGTGGCCGTGTAACCGATTCAAACTAAGAGACGAAGAATTTGTCCTTTATGATGAACCAGCAAATTTTCCGAGATTGCCTCAACAAACCTCTCCCATTCCTTTTATTTTTCTTCTGCTGAATCTCGTGTATTTTTTTTTTGATATATATTATCTAGCTCGAGCAGTGATAGCCTAATGGCTGAAACTTGCCCTCTCGATCGGGAGGTCCGAGGTTCAAACCCAGGCACGTACCACTGATTTATGTGCGTATTATACATTAATTATCACTGCTTTTCGGTGAAGGAAAACATCGTGAGGAAACCTATACACCCGAGAGTTCTTTATAAAAAAAAACAGTTCTCGGAGGTGTGTGAAGTCCACCAATTCGCACTTGGCCAGCGCGGTGGACTAGGGCCTAAACTCTCTCATTCCGAGAGAAGACCCGTGCCCAGCAGTGGGACAGTAATGGGTTGACGACGACGACCTAGCTCATCGTCAGTTAGATCAGCGTTACAATCAATTTCGCCAATGAGAAAAATTGCTACGTCTAAAACTATAAAATCAGACTTTTTGTTAATACACATGGTATTAACAAAAAGTCCATACAAAAACGAATTAGAAATAAAAAATAAAGAAAAACAAAGATTAACGAGGAACTCAAGACTGAAAAACTTAAAAGAAAGCAAAGGGAAATTAACATAATTGTAATAACTTTTATTTAAATGTTATTGTATTATCATTTTTGATGGTGCACAGCCGCCCATGGACATCTGTTAGCAACTTCAAATAGAACATGGGCTCTATCTGAAGTCAATCACAGATGCGTTGCTACTCCCGGGGACTATGATGGTCATCTCAGATAAAAGTGTACCGACAATCACACTTATCCATCGAAACGCAAGAAATGCTTCGCGCTAAAATCAAGTGTGGCGGTAGTACTTCTCCGGTTAAGGTACACTGGTTCTACCACCTGGATTTTTTTTATGTAGCGTTCAGTGCACGCGTGCATATAGTCTCCTTCATTTTGATTAAGTATGTCCGGATTAAAAAATCCGTGCGTTATGGACATTTGTAGATTTTTTGCAGCATACGCGTACAATGCAAAAATATTCTTATTTTGCTCATAACAGCTATCTGCGTTAAAAGATACTTTGAAAAATACTGAAAACGAAAGAGGTATTAATAAAAGCTTGGGGATCCTGGGAGTTGACATCTCGTGTGATGTGCAGTACCGGAGTCATTTGGAAGGCAAAGCCAAGTTGGCGTCTAAAAAACTGGGCGTTCTTAACAGAGCCAAGCAGTACTTCACTGGGGGGCATCTTCTTCTGCTTTATAAGGCACAAGTAAGGCCCCACATGGAGTACTGCTCGCATCTCTGGGCTGGAGCGCCACAGTACCAACTTACCCCACTTGACTCCGTACAGAAGCGAGCGGTCCGAATCGTCAACGACCCAAGGATCGCCGATCGGTTAGAACCCTTAAGCTTGCGGAGGGACATAGGTTCCCTTTGCGTGTTCTACCGGCTTTATAATGGTGAGTGTTCCGAGGAACTGTTTGATCTGGTGCCCACATCACCCTTCCTTTATCGCACCACTCGCCGACGGATGAGGTTCCATCCGCATCAACTGGACTCGTGACGGTCCTCCACGGTTCAGTTTGCGCGCTCGTTCCTGCCGCGGACATGCAAGATGTGGAATGAACTTCCTCCTGAGGTATTCCCGGAGCGCTACGACATGGGGTTCTTCAAGAAAGGTGTAAAAATAGCTCTCCTCCAAAGCCGGCGATGCATTGGCGACTCCTCTGGTGTTGCAAATGTCCATAGGTGACGGTGACTGCTTTCCATCAGGTGGCCCGTCAGCCTTATCGTTAGGTCTTAATATAAAAAAAAAAAAAAAAGGTATAAATACCTCTTTCTTGCAGCTTTTAAGAACTGTAGTAAAGAACTTCCAATTTCTATACGACCTCTTTTTGCAATTCGATAATGGCATAAGTTATCCACAGGGTACTTCCTTTTGTAACGAAAAACTAGTTTAAGGAATGTTCAAAACCCTTTGCAAATCAAATCTTGCAATTGTGCTTTCATTTCGATTATATTTATCTTTTATAACGTTTTTAATTTGCCTAATCCTTTGTGAATGGTATCTATAACTCCCTTCTAAGGAACTTCTTTCTGATAAATTAGCTTGATCATATACAAAGCATGTTATACACAGGTCCTATTTAGTTGTCCCTGTAGTCCCGGGATCAGAATAGAATGCATCGACGTGCTGTAAATAAAAAATGCTACGAGTGTCTGCCCCTATGATGATATATCATACTTATGATATCCGTAAAACCAATTGGGCTGTAGTGCGTGCCAACTGCCAACAATTAGGCACTCCCAAGGTACCAATCCCAATGGACTTTCATATGCTCCAAAATATTAGGTACCCTCCCTCGGACACCGTCTAGTAAAGATAAGGTCTTTACATTACTTCTTTGTATTACCTACTTATATCCTTTTCTTTTACTCCATATAATATAAAATAACGATTAAAGTACATACCTACATGATTTAATTCTATGATCGCCAAAATACGCTGATACACTTCAAGACACCTGTATAAATATAACTGCAGAATAATAGCATTTAAAACAAAAGGAAATTTGATAACAAAATAATTTTGGATAAGGCGGAAAGTATAAAAGTCACATGAAATGATTGGCTGTATAGCAGTACAAAAGCATTGCTACAAGATGGAATTATTGTTAGCTGTTGTCTTGGCAGGGTTAATATCTTGTGCACGTGCGACAGGTCCATTTGATAATGTTGATAAAGCAAAATGTTATGCTCCGTTTCCGTCCACATACGTTTACGTGAGTATGCACGATTTTTTAAAAAAATAGGGATTTGGGTAATAATCATCTTCCAAACTTAAAGGTTTCGAAATCTTTCACATCGTACTTGGCGAATACGTCATTCTCAGTCTCGCGGTTTCTTCTAAGATTTATCCACCCGTTGCTAAGTGACTTGGTTCTCGTCCTACCTTCAGGGACATCACCAAGCTGTTAGAATGGATCGCACGCTATCTGACTGATGCATTCTTACTAACGGCGTTCCACAGGGTGGGAATTTATCACCATTAATATATAGAGAAAAGACACTCTATATTTATTTTATTACTTTTTCCCTCCATTGCTCTTATCATTTCTATGCTGCCGATCTCCAAATATATGCGCAAGCAAATTTTAATAATATAAATGATGCCGGAATCTTGTGACCGCAAGTAACTGGTCTCATATATATGGAATAACAGTTAATCCCTAAAAATTCCCAAGCCATTATCATTGGCATTTTACGGCAGTTGGCGTTGTAAGATTACGGTTCCATCTCACCTGTTGTTTTTGAAGCTACCTTTCTCATCTTGCGTTAAAGACCTTGGCTTATATTTAGATTCTACATTGAGTTGGACTGAACACGTAAATGAGATTTGTCGTTCCGTCTTTATAAAGTCATGCATTCTAAATCGTGTCCGTAAATTCCTCCCTATTAAGGTTAAAATCAACCTTGCACAAACTCTTATTTTACCAATTGTTGATCAAATCAAATCAAATCAAATCAAATCAAATCAAATCAAATCAAATCAAATCAAATCAAATCAAATCAAATCAAATCAAATCAAATCAAATCAAATCAAATCAAATCAAATCAAATCAAATCAAATCAAATCAAATCAAATCAAATCAAATCAAAATCTTTATTTGCCAAATAAGGTACAAATGTATGGTACTATGTCATGTCTCGAAAAGAAGATCCTCTTATTTTGCCATTTCGGCGTGCAAATTGTCATATAAATGACTATTTATTAGGGCTGTACAATTTAACCGGCCAAGCCGGCTAAAAAAGTTAGCTAAATTAATTAGCTAGCTAACCGATTGGCTTAGCTAATTTAACCGGTTAACTTAATTAGCTCAGCTAATTAGCCAACGGCTAACCGGCTAACTGGCTAATTTTTTTTCAGCTATTCACTGATTCCTTTTCTGTAGAAAGGTTCAAAAAATAATATTAAGGCTCTTTTTTTTTTAAAAGAAACGATAGTCGCGAAATTTACTTATTTAATATTATATCAATAATTTAAATAATTATGTTTACTAAAAATAATTATGTGAGTATAAATAATAGTTTTTAGAAAATAATATAATTGAAAATGATAATCTTTGATAAATACTACAGCAAATTATTACCATAAAATGTGTTACAAGATTTAAATTGCGCGCGTTTTTTGATTTTTTTAAATGGTGACGTTAATTTGTACAGTAGTTCGTTTTTTAGCCGATGTTTTTTGGGGCGCGGTTATAATTTTCTAGTAGTTATCGTATGTGACACAAATTTCATATTTTTGATATTTCCCATACAATTGAAGATATATATCTCATACAACAGAAAATCACAATTCAACAAATTAATTAAATATTTAAAATGTCATTAGTGTCATCATTATGGAATCACTTTACACTAGTTACTAGTGGTATTGCTAGATGTAAATATTGTCCTGTTGAGTACAATATAAAAAAAACAACAGCATCATTGCGATATCATTTAAAACATAAGCATAATGACAAAGTGCAATTATTATGTGAAGATACAGAATCTGAATCACTGTAAGTATTATCTTTCTCTTCTATAAGGAATTATTGTATTTAATAATTTCTATAGAAAAGGAATCAGTGAATAGCTGAAAAAAAAATTGCCGGTTAGCCGTTGGCTAATTAGCTGAGCTAATTAAGTTAACCGGTTAAATTAGCTAAGCTTATCGGTTAGCTAGCTAATTAATTTAGCTAACTTTTTTAGCCGGCTTGGCCGGTTAAATTGTACAGCCCTACTATTTATGTTTATTTTTATTGTAATTGTGTACTATTATATTTAATTTAAACAAATCGAAAGCAAGATACTATTACCTATATAAAAATATTCATGTCAATATACAATTAATTTTAATAATGTCAACTTATTTCTAAATATTCATTAATAGAATAAAAACATTTATTTTGGAGCCACATTATAATTTCATTCTTAAATCTAATAAACGGCAATTGTTTAAACAAGTCAGGAAGTCTATTATAATTTTTTATAGCCATTACATACACATTTTTATTGTGCATCTTTAAATTACACTGAGGCAGAACTAACCTATATTTATATCTAACAGGCCTGCATGACTCTTCCGCTTTAGTTTGAAAATACCATGGATATTTATATACGAACATACACATTTCTTTAATATACATGCATGATAAACTTAAAATTTTATTTTTTGTAAATAATGGTTTACAGCTATCTATTTGGTGGACATCACATATGGCTCGTATACACTTTTTTTGTACTTTAAATGCACGTATTGCGTCTGTAGAGTTGCCCCAAATGATAAGTCCGTATGATGACACAGATGAGACATAGCTGATTGATTATGCCGATGTATGTATATTGTACTTATATAAATGAAGAACACCTCAAAAAACTTGAAGGACTAATTAATTACACCATTAGGTTTATCTTCTGTCCCTGTAGCCTCGGGGTCAGAATAGGGCTACGGTATCCCCTGCCTGTCGTAAGAGGCGACTAAAAGGGGCTTCCGGGGTTGCAGACGGCTAGAGTGGGAGCTCGAACCGTTCAGTCAGGCAATCCCGGGAAGGACGGCGGTATGTGTGGTCGCATACCGTTGTAAAGATTAGACGGAGCGGTGGGCCCAGCCGCCCATCTGGGAGGAGCCCGAGGGGGCAGCGCGCTCGAGGATTCCGGTTGAAGTCGTTTCGAGATCCCGGAGTCCTCCTTTTCAGCGCCGAGGACGGCCACCGGGGGGGTTATAGTGCGGTAAAAATCCCACATAACCCTGCGTCGCTCCCACGGCGTCGGGTACCTTTGGAAGGTTTATAGGGGTGTATGGTAGGTCCTACTGACTCCGATATGGTCTAGTGGTGGTTAAATAAAACTACTGGTTCTTCAGAAGGCTGAGGCTTGAATGGAATGCTTTATTGAGGAAGGCACCCTATATTTATATTCCCGGCTACAGTTTTGATTGACCAATAAAGACTTAATTAATTATGCAAACCAATAAAATAACAGGAATTTTTACCAATAATTCTTATGTAACTAAGTAAATAATATTATAAATAATGAATAAATAAAAATGTAAATAATAGATAAGGTAGTTACAAGAAATGTTAGAAAGAAATAGAAATCTAGGCCGTCTCGCTTGTGCTGCCGGCTTGCTATAAATATAGCGCGGGTTGCTAGCGCGCGCATCCTCGGATCGGCGGCGGCGACGTGTGGACATCTCTCAGCGGCGGCGAGTGCTCCAGGAAAGCGGCGGCGAGTTCCGGCGATGATGCTGCGTGATGAAGATTATATGGATAATCTTGAAGCTGAAGATATTTTGCCGGCGATGGAGTTGTTTCTTGTTTCGAAAACAAATTATTCAGAACGTCTTTAGATGGTTTCCTCTTCGGAAGAAATCAAAACATCATTGTAACCATAGCCGGGGTAGTTGCATAATAAATTTTATGTTGGTACTTGATGCAAGTCATTGTTACCGTAGCCGGGGGTAGTAAGAATATAAATATTGTGCGGTACTTGCACTGCCGCTACAGTACTCTCCCCCTAGCGAAAGCGTACCGGAGGCTTGACGGCTCGCCCATATCTTGTAGTCTTCAAGATAGATTTTCTTTGATTTGATGTAGGTGTTGATGGGCTGTCTTGCTTCCTCTCTGGTGGGTGATGTGATGGTACCTGTAGGTCTTCCGAAGTATCCTCATTGATAGTATAAGCAGGCTTGAGTCGGTCGATTGAGATAACAGATGATCTGTGACCGGGTAATTCCAACTTGAAAGTCTTGCTATCTCGCTCTAAGACTTTATACGGTCCGTCGTATGTAGGTTGGAATGGTTTCCTTACAGCGTCGTTGCGAATAAAAACTTCTTTGCAGTTACGTAGGTCTTGATGGATGAATATCGGCTTCTTATTTCTGTGCGAAGTTATTTGATGCGATACATTGCGAATCGATTCTTGAAGTCGATTAACGTAATCGGTGTCCATCTCTTGGTTGTTTATTGATGTTGAAGTGAAGAAATCGCATGGTAGACGTAAGCTGCATCCGTATGTGAGTTGTGCGGCGCTAATACCAGTATCTGTGCGAGGTGCTGCTCGTAGACCCATTAATACGGTAGGTAACTCATCAATCCACGTTGTATGTTCAGATAGACGAGTTTTGATAGAATTTTTGAGCGATCTGTGCATCCTCTCTAAGATTCCATTGCAAGATGGATGAAACGGCGTTGTCCTAGTCTTCTCAATACCCATTGTTTGAAGTAATTTTTTGAAGAGATTGCTTTCGAAGTTTCTTCCTTGATCGGTTGTAATTATCTTTGGTGAACCGAATCGAGTAATCCAATTTTCGTAGACAATTCTCGAAACAGATTCTGCTGAAGTGTCATCTGTAGGTATTGCTTCAGGCCATCTCGTTGTTCTATCGATCATCGTAACGAGGTATCGATATCCTTGAGGTGAAGTAGGTAGTGGTCCGACGATATCGATGTGTAGATGTTCGAATCGATCCGATGGTGGAAATGAAGATGGGCTGCTTGATGTATGTCTTTGTACTTTGCATGTTTGACATTGTAGACATTGCTTCGTCCAGTTTCCGACATCAACTTGCATTGAAGGCCAAAAGAATCTTTCTGTAATGAGCTTCTTTGTTGTTCTGACGCCTGGGTGGCTAATGTTGTGAAGAGCGTTGAATGCTTCACGACGACATTCTTCAGGTAGATATGGACGCATAGTAGATGTTGAAGCTTCACAGTAGATAGGTAGATGTGACATCGGTAAAATAACTTGCTTGATAGATAAGTTATTTTGGTTCGATAGTTGCTTGATCGTATCTCTATCTCTGTCTTGCGCTTCTGCTATCTTGCAATAGTCGATTGTCGTTGGACATGATACACTGTCGATCCGTGTGCGACTGAGTGCGTCGGCGACTAAGTTGTCTTTCCCACTGACGTGACGAATATCAGTTGTGAATTCACTGATGAAAATTAGTTGTCTTGCACGACGTGGTGTTTCCGATGTTGAAGGTTTCTTCTGAAGTACATAAGTCAATGGCTTGTGGTCGGTGAAAACTATCAGGTTTCTTCCCTCGAAAGTTTTTCTGAAGTGCTTAATAGCCATGTAGATAGCGAGTAACTCTCGGTCGAATGTACTGTAGTTGCGTTGTGCATCGGAGAATTTCTTCGAAAAATAGCCAAGTGGTTGCCATTTTCCATTAATATGTTGTTGAAGTACGGCTCCCGCTGAGTTATCAGATGCGTCGCTGAAGATAGCAAGTGTTGCTTCATGTGATGGGTGAGCGAGTAAAGCTGCATTTTGAATCGCGACTTTACAAGCTTCGAATGCCTTCGTGGCGTCATCGTTCCATTCGATTATAGTTCTATCTCTTTTCTTTGTATTATGAAGGTAGGAGTGAAGCGGTGCTTGTATTTCGGATGCATTCGGAATGTGTTCTCTATAGAAATTTAACATTCCAAGAAATCTTCTGAGTTCTTCAATTGTTTGTGGTTTGGCGTAATCGACAATTGCTCGGACTTTTTCTGCAGGCGGTTTGATTCCTTCCTTACTAACGGCGAAACCAAGAAATTGAACTTCTTGTTGTCCAAATATGCATTTTGATGGGTTGATAGTGATTCCATTTTCTTCTAGTCGATGTAGAATAATACGTAGATGCTTCTTGTGAGTTTCTTCATCTGGGCTTGCAACTAGAAGATCGTCGATGAATGCGAATACGAAATCGAGTCCTTGAAGTACTTCGTGTATGAATCTTTGGAAGGTTTGACCGGCGTTCTTCAATCCAGGTGTCATTCGTGGAAATTCAAATAATCCCATAGGTGTGATTATTGCAGTCTTGTCTATGTCTTCATCGCGTACTTTAATTTGCTGGTAGGCTCTGTTGAGATCGATTGTAGAGAATATCTTCTTGTCCGACAGATGATGAGTGAAGTCCTTGACTCGCGGTATTGGGTAGCGGTCAGGAGTTGTAACAGAGTTGAGTCTTCTGTAGTCTCCACAAACTCGTAGTTCGCCATTCTTCTTAGGTACGACGTGAAGTGGTGATGACCAAGGGCTTTTGCTTGGGCGGCATAATCCTTGTTCTATCATGTTCTCGAATTCCCTTCGGACTTGCTCGTAGCGGTGTGGTGCGATTGGACGTGCGCGACAATGAAGTGGTGGGCCGGTTGTTTCAATGAAGTGTTCCACGTTGTGCTTCGGTGTGAGCTTCATTGAAGTTAATCTTGTTATTTCGGGAAATTCAGCTAGTAGCTTATGATATGGCTGTTCGACGTCTATACTTCTTATAGTAGGAAGGTTTGTTGCTTGCACGAACGAGTTACACGAAAGATTGGTCTTCCCATCGATGATCTTGCGATTCTTTATGTCGACAACTAATTGGTGATGCGTTAGGAAATCAGCACCGATTATAGGTTTACTGACTTTCGCGATGATAAACTTCCATTTGAATGGTCGACGTAGATTTAAATCGAGTTCCATTGTCTTCTCTCCGTATGTTGGAATTTCTGTATTGTTTGCGGCATAGAGTTTGAATTCCAGTGGCTTCATCTTCTGTTGCGGCGGAATAACTGAGATATTCGCTCCAGTGTCGATTAAAAAATTGAGGTTGCTTCGCTTATCGGTCACAAATAGACGGTAGGATTTTTCCGTGACGCCAGATCCCGTCGCATCGAGCGTGGAAATTAGTTTTCCGACTTCGTCTTCATGTTTTCAGTTTTGAATGAGCATGGAGATGTGCATTTTCTTGCTTCATGGCCGAAACGACGATGGTAGTAGCAGTAAAGAGAATTTCTTGAGCTTGAACGACTTCGACTTGTAGAACGGCTGCGACGATAGGGTGGTCTTCTGTGATGGTGATTTCGCGTGTTGTACTGATTAAACGTGGTTTCCTGCGATGCTTTCAGCGCGGCAACTTCTAACGATAACCGCCTAATTTCTTCGACAAGAAACTGGGTATCGTTGGTCTTGGGTGAAGTGCCTTGAACCATCGATACTTGTGAGCAGTTGCTGTTCTCCATCATCTGGTCTGCTAGAAGTGCGAGCTCATCGAGTTTCGTCTGCGTGCTAAATGTTTCGCTCACTACCAGGACTGAACGGACGTGCGGGGGTAAGTGGCTTGTCCACATCAATCGAAGAGTCGAATCTGGGACTTTATCTCTTGCCAATGTACGCATTCTGCGTAGTAGTTGTGATGGTTTCTGGTCTCCTAGTTCTATTTCTGACAGCAGTTTCTGAAGCTGGCGACTATCTGATTCTTCAAAGGCAGAAATAAGACGATTCTTCAACACGTTGTATTGATCGGTATTCGGTGGATTGTACAACAAGTCGGCGATCTGTTCAATATCTTGCTTCTCAAGTTGCGCGATGACCATCTGAGCTAGTTGTGCTTGGCTTTTCTTCAAACCGTCCGTGGCTGCTTCAAAACTGACAAACCATAGTCTAGGTTTATCTCTCCAAAACGGCGGGATTCTCAACGACAGAGAAATACCGGCGACTTCGTGTTCTTTAGGTAACGCTGTCGGCAACGCTTCTTTTTTCTTTAAGGCTTCCTCCATAGTGGCGGCAATAGGTTACACTGATTTCTTGCAGGGATTGATCTTCAAAATTCTTGAGAGCTTTCTCGCTGGATTGTTGCAGAGCTTCTTCGCTGGATTGTTGCAGAGCTTCCTCGCTGGATTGTTGCAGAGCTTCCTCGGTGTTCCAGAATGGGGTCACCACTGTAGGGGTGTATGGTAGGTCCTACTGACTCCGATATGGTCTAGTGGTGGTTAAATAAAACTACTGGTTCTTCAGAAGGCTGAGGCTTGAATGGAATGCTTTATTGAGGAAGGCACCCTATATTTATATTCCCGGCTACAGTTTTGATTGACCAATAAAGACTTAATTAATTATGCAAACCAATAAAATAACAGGAATTTTTACCAATAATTCTTATGTAACTAAGTAAATAATATTATAAATAATGAATAAATAAAAATGTAAATAATAGATAAGGTAGTTACAAGAAATGTTAGAAAGAAATAGAAATCTAGGCCGTCTCGCTTGTGCTGCCGGCTTGCTATAAATATAGCGCGGGTTGCTAGCGCGCGCATCCTCGGATCGGCGGCGGCGACGTGTGGACATCTCTCAGCGGCGGCGAGTGCTCCAGGAAAGCGGCGGCGAGTTCCGGCGATGATGCTGCGTGATGAAGATTATATGGATAATCTTGAAGCTGAAGATATTTTGCCGGCGATGGAGTTGTTTCTTGTTTCGAAAACAAATTATTCAGAACGTCTTTAGATGGTTTCCTCTTCGGAAGAAATCAAAACATCATTGTAACCATAGCCGGGGTAGTTGCATAATAAATTTTATGTTGGTACTTGATGCAAGTCATTGTTACCGTAGCCGGGGGTAGTAAGAATATAAATATTGTGCGGTACTTGCACTGCCGCTACAGTACTCTCCCCCTAGCGAAAGCGTACCGGAGGCTTGACGGCTCGCCCATATCTTGTAGGCTTCAAGATAGATTTTCTTTGATTTGATGTAGGTGTTGATGGGCTGTCTTGCTTCCTCTCTGGTGGGTGATGTGATGGTACCTGTAGGTCTTCCGAAGTATCCTCATTGATAGTATAAGCAGGCTTGAGTCGGTCGATTGAGATAACAGATGATCTGTGACCGGGTAATTCCAACTTGAAAGTCTTGCTATCTCGCTCTAAGACTTTATACGGTCCGTCGTATGTAGGTTGGAATGGTTTCCTTACAGCGTCGTTGCGAATAAAAACTTCTTTGCAGTTACGTAGGTCTTGATGGATGAATATCGGCTTCTTATTTCTGTGCGAAGTTATTTGATGCGATACATTGCGAATCGATTCTTGAAGTCGATTAACGTAATCGGTGTCCATCTCTTGGTTGTTTATTGATGTTGAAGTGAAGAAATCGCATGGTAGACGTAAGCTGCATCCGTATGTGAGTTGTGCGGCGCTAATACCAGTATCTGTGCGAGGTGCTGCTCGTAGACCCATTAATACGGTAGGTAACTCATCAATCCACGTTGTATGTTCAGATAGACGAGTTTTGATAGAATTTTTGAGCGATCTGTGCATCCTCTCTAAGATTCCATTGCAAGATGGATGAAACGGCGTTGTCCTAGTCTTCTCAATACCCATTGTTTGAAGTAATTTTTTGAAGAGATTGCTTTCGAAGTTTCTTCCTTGATCGGTTGTAATTATCTTTGGTGAACCGAATCGAGTAATCCAATTTTCGTAGACAATTCTCGAAACAGATTCTGCTGAAGTGTCATCTGTAGGTATTGCTTCAGGCCATCTCGTTGTTCTATCGATCATCGTAACGAGGTATCGATATCCTTGAGGTGAAGTAGGTAGTGGTCCGACGATATCGATGTGTAGATGTTCGAATCGATCCGATGGTGGAAATGAAGATGGGCTGCTTGATGTATGTCTTTGTACTTTGCATGTTTGACATTGTAGACATTGCTTCGTCCAGTTTCCGACATCAACTTGCATTGAAGGCCAAAAGAATCTTTCTGTAATGAGCTTCTTTGTTGTTCTGACGCCTGGGTGGCTAATGTTGTGAAGAGCGTTGAATGCTTCACGACGACATTCTTCAGGTAGATATGGACGCATAGTAGATGTTGAAGCTTCACAGTAGATAGGTAGATGTGACATCGGTAAAATAACTTGCTTGCTAGATAAGTTATTTTGGTTCGATAGTTGCTTGATCGTATCTCTATCTCTGTCTTGCGCTTCTGCTATCTTGCAATAGTCGATTGTCGTTGGACATGATACACTGTCGATCCGTGTGCGACTGAGTGCGTCGGCGACTAAGTTGTCTTTCCCACTGACGTGACGAATATCAGTTGTGAATTCACTGATGAAAATTAGTTGTCTTGCACGACGTGGTGTTTCCGATGTTGAAGGTTTCTTCTGAAGTACATAAGTCAATGGCTTGTGGTCGGTGAAAACTATCAGGTTTCTTCCCTCGAAAGTTTTTCTGAAGTGCTTAATAGCCATGTAGATAGCGAGTAACTCTCGGTCGAATGTACTGTAGTTGCGTTGTGCATCGGAGAATTTCTTCGAAAAATAGCCAAGTGGTTGCCATTTTCCATTAATATGTTGTTGAAGTACGGCTCCCGCTGAGTTATCAGATGCGTCGCTGAAGATAGCAAGTGTTGCTTCATGTGACGGGTGAGCGAGTAAGGGCCGGCGCACATATGACGGAGCGCAGCGGAGCGCAGCGCAGCGCAGCGCAGCGCAGCGCAGCGCAGCGCAGCGCAGCGCAGCGCGTGCCCGCGAAATTTTCTTAACGAATCACACACTAGCCGAAATTCGTGCTAATTACTGGGAGAATGCGCGCGGATGCGCGCGCGGTCGCGCTCCCGCGCTACCTTTCGCGTGTGGTCGCTTTCATGCTCCTCAGAAATAAATTGCTGTTATTTAATTTTGGATATTATTTCTAAAGGGACAATGACGATAATAGTTTGACAGCAAAAAATGCGCTGCGCTGCGCTCCGTCATATGAGTGCCGGCCCTAAAGCTGCATTTTGAATCGCGACTTTACAAGCTTCGAATGCCTTCGTGGCGTCATCGTTCCATTCGATTATAGTTCTATCTCTTTTCTTTGTATTATGAAGGTAGGAGTGAAGCGGTGCTTGTATTTCGGATGCATTCGGAATGTGTTCTCTATAGAAATTTAACATTCCAAGAAATCTTCTGAGTTCTTCAATTGTTTGTGGTTTGGCGTAATCGACAATTGCTCGGACTTTTTCTGCAGGCGGTTTGATTCCTTCCTTACTAACGGCGAAACCAAGAAATTGAACTTCTTGTTGTCCAAATATGCATTTTGATGGGTTGATAGTGATTCCATTTTCTTCTAGTCGATGTAGAATAATACGTAGATGCTTCTTGTGAGTTTCTTCATCTGGGCTTGCAACTAGAAGATCGTCGATGAATGCGAATACGAAATCGAGTCCTTGAAGTACTTCGTGTATGAATCTTTGGAAGGTTTGACCGGCGTTCTTCAATCCAGGTGTCATTCGTGGAAATTCAAATAATCCCATAGGTGTGATTATTGCAGTCTTGTCTATGTCTTCATCGCGTACTTTAATTTGTTGGTAGGCTCTGTTGAGATCGATTGTAGAGAATATCTTCTTGTCCGACAGATGATGAGTGAAGTCCTTGACTCGCGGTATTGGGTAGCGGTCAGGAGTTGTAACAGAGTTGAGTCTTCTGTAGTCTCCACAAACTCGTAGTTCGCCATTCTTCTTAGGTACGACGTGAAGTGGTGATGACCAAGGGCTTTTGCTTGGGCGGCATAATCCTTGTTCTATCATGTTCTCGAATTCCCTTCGGACTTGCTCGTAGCGGTGTGGTGCGATTGGACGTGCGCGACAATGAAGTGGTGGGCCGGTTGTTTCAATGAAGTGTTCCACGTTGTGCTTCGGTGTGAGCTTCATTGAAGTTAATCTTGTTATTCCGGGAAATTCAGCTAGTAGCTTATGATATGGCTGTTCGACGTCTATACTTCTTATAGTAGGAAGGTTTGTTGCTTGCACGAACGAGTTACACGAAAGATTGGTCTTCCCATCGATGATCTTGCGATTCTTTATGTCGACAACTAATTGGTGATGCGTTAGGAAATCAGCACCGATTATAGGTTTACTGACTTTCGCGATGATAAACTTCCATTTGAATGGTCGACGTAGATTTAAATCGAGTTCCATTGTCTTCTCTCCGTATGTTGGAATTTCTGTATTGTTTGCGGCATAGAGTTTGAATTCCAGTGGCTTCATCTTCTGTTGCGGCGGAATAACTGAGATATTCGCTCCAGTGTCGATTAAAAAATTGAGGTTGCTTCGCTTATCGGTCACAAATAGACGGTAGGATTTTTCCGTGACGCCAGATCCCGTCGCATCGAGCGTGGAAATTAGTTTTCCGACTTCGTCTTCATGTTTTCAGTTTTGAATGAGCATGGAGATGTGCATTTTCTTGCTTCATGGCCGAAACGACGATGGTAGTAGCAGTAAAGAGAATTTCTTGAGCTTGAACGACTTCGACTTGTAGAACGGCTGCGACGATAGGGTGGTCTTCTGTGATGGTGATTTCGCGTGTTGTACTGATTAAACGTGGTTTCCTGCGATGCTTTCAGCGCGGCAACTTCTAACGATAACCGCCAATTTCTTCGACAAGAAACTGGGTAGCGTTGGTCTTGGGTGAAGTGCCTTGAACCATCGATACTTGTGAGCAGTTGCTGTTCTCCATCATCTGGTCTGCTAGAAGTGCGAGCTCATCGAGTTTCGTCTGCGTGCTAAATGTTTCGCTCACTACCAGGACTGAACGGACGTGCGGGGGTAAGTGGCTTGTCCACATCAATCGAAGAGTCGAATCTGGGACTTTATCTCTTGCCAATGTACGCATTCTGCGTAGTAGTTGTGATGGTTTCTGGTCTCCTAGTTCTATTTCTGACAGCAGTTTCTGAAGCTGGCGACTATCTGATTCTTCAAAGGCAGAAATAAGACGATTCTTCAACACGTTGTATTGATCGGTATTCGGTGGATTGTACAACAAGTCGGCGATCTGTTCAATATCTTGCTTCTCAAGTTGCGCGATGACCATCTGAGCTAGTTGTGCTTGGCTTTTCTTCAAACCGTCCGTGGCTGCTTCAAAACTGACAAACCATAGTCTAGGTTTATCTCTCCAAAACGGCGGGATTCTCAACGACAGAGAAATACCGGCGACTTCGTGTTCTTTAGGTAACGCTGTCGGCAACGCTTCTTTTTTCTTTAAGGCTTCCTCCATAGTGGCGGCAATAGGTTACACTGATTTCTTGCAGGGATTGATCTTCAAAATTCTTGAGAGCTTTCTCGCTGGATTGTTGCAGAGCTTCTTCGCTGGATTGTTGCAGAGCTTCCTCGCTGGATTGTTGCAGAGCTTCCTCGGTGTTCCAGAATGGGGTCACCACTGTAGGGGTGTATGGTAGGTCCTACTGACTCCGATATGGTCTAGTGGTGGTTAAATAAAACTACTGGTTCTTCAGAAGGCTGAGGCTTGAATGGAATGCTTTATTGAGGAAGGCACCCTATATTTATATTCCCGGCTACAGTTTTGATTGACCAATAAAGACTTAATTAATTATGCAAACCAATAAAATAACAGGAATTTTTACCAATAATTCTTATGTAACTAAGTAAATAATATTATAAATAATGAATAAATAAAAATGTAAATAATAGATAAGGTAGTTACAAGAAATGTTAGAAAGAAATAGAAATCTAGGCCGTCTCGCTTGTGCTGCCGGCTTGCTATAAATATAGCGCGGGTTGCTAGCGCGCGCATCCTCGGATCGGCGGCGGCGACGTGTGGACATCTCTCAGCGGCGGCGAGTGCTCCAGGAAAGCGGCGGCGAGTTCCGGCGATGATGCTGCGTGATGAAGATTATATGGATAATCTTGAAGCTGAAGATATTTTGCCGGCGATGGAGTTGTTTCTTGTTTCGAAAACAAATTATTCAGAACGTCTTTAGATGGTTTCCTCTTCGGAAGAAATCAAAACATCATTGTAACCATAGCCGGGGTAGTTGCATAATAAATTTTATGTTGGTACTTGATGCAAGTCATTGTTACCGTAGCCGGGGGTAGTAAGAATATAAATATTGTGCGGTACTTGCACTGCCGCTACAGGTTTCCCCCTCGAAAACAAAAAAAAAAAAAAAGGTTTATCTTCTGTCCACGCAAATATCATCATATTTCTCCCCATTGTCGCCAGCTTAATTGGCTTCCTATTCGTGAGCGTAGACAGGTTAGATTACTTTCCACTCTTTTCTCTATTATTTTTCAACCAACTACTCCAGGGCATCTAAAGGAGAAGTTTCAGTACTTCTGTGATTGAGCGGCAGCTGCGTTCTTCTAGTTCTCCCGTATCAACGATTTCCCTTCATCGTTCCTGTTTTATGGCTAACGCATTTGCTATCCATGCCACTCGGCTCTGGTATGCCCTCCCAGATGGCTTAAAAAAATCTTGTACCCAACTGAGTTTCAAAACGAGCATCAAAATCTCTTATTCTAAAAAATATGTACAAGAATTATTCTGTATTGTACACATAATTGTATACCTGTGTACATATGTGTAGGGACCATGTAAGTATGAATGGCTGAGTAAGCAAGTTTGTATGCAAGTGTGAAGTATGTGAGGAGTCGAGTTAGTTACTGCGCACTAACCGACGCGAATGCATGTGTATTCGTTTCGGGGTAAAATTGGAAATACAAAAGTGAACTATATTGATTTGGATTTTAATTTAACATCCTGGTGGCAGTAACTCCCAATGCAGGAATAGAGTGGGACACGTGGCCATATCAGTCCCACATATGTAATAAACATATTGTATTTTTGCTGGAATTCCTAATAGATGTAGATTTTTATATTATTTATTCTCATAATAGCATATTTTCTATTATTTCTATAATTTATAATTGTATACCGCCTTGCATACTATCTGCTTAGTCCAATGGTTGACTGGTAGAGAGTACTTCTAGCATCAAGTCCGCCTTTTGCACCACATTTAAAGGTGTAATAAAGTTTAAATAGATAAATAAATATAGTAATGACAATATATGTGAAATAAAAACTTTAACATTTAAGAATTATTAGGTGTTCGCTACATTAAAAAGTTCATATCTCAGACAGGTGTTCACAAATTCGCACTTGATCAGCGTGGCGGACTATGGCCTACAGCTCTCTCTTTTTGAGAGGAGACCCGTGTCCAGCAGTGGGACAGTAATGGCCTGACGAGATATCTCAGAAAAATCTAAAAAATAATATTATACACAATCAAAAGATCTGAAATAATAGCATAGTGTCTTACGAAATTTTCGATCAGGGTTACGTGTTCTAACGCGAGTTTGACATTTTCATCCATCACAAAAAATGCTAAGAAAGATTTCACGCTAAAGAAGATTTCACTTCAAAAATACCTTATTATTGCTAAGGGGCAAACAAGCGGAGATGGTATTTTGAAGGTAGAAAGGTAGAACCACCGCCACACCTATTTCTAGCGTGAAACATTTCTTGCGTTTCGATAGAAGGGTGTGGTGTGTGGAACTTGTCCGGCAGACAAGTTTATATGAGGCGACCATCTTAGTCTTCGGAAATAGCAACGCATATGTGATTGACTTCAGATAAGGATTTTAATAAACTAGAATTTTAAGGGGAGTTTAATTAAAAATGATTTTTTTCAGGTGAAATTCGATGATGGTACTATACTGGATAACAAAAATCAAGGCGCAGTGCTTAAGCGATCGACAATAGAGAAGGAACCAACTAGTGTGGTGTTCCCGTACCAGCCTGGCCAATATTACAACTTCATGTTAGTCTGTAAGTTTAATTGGTGTAGTATAATATCTAATTTATACAAGTAGGCCACAAGCTTAATGAAAAATATACACATTATAGCAGGGGAGCCCATGATGCTAAATATAGTTACTCGACCATCGCGGAAACTTAATAAGTTTCCGTGATACTTTGGTAGGTTAAGTGATAGGAAGAATAAGTGGTCCTATAATGTTTTCACTTTGAGTGGTGGAAGAAGCGTTTTTATATAACTCTTAATGAGTTGCTGACAGTAAGTCTCCAAATTGTCCTAACATAGATTTTTATGTCAATACAATATGTCGTAAGTATTAAAAAAAGCTAAATCTGAACAACAGTGTCACTTAACGGGATTTAACTAAGGTAAGTAACTGGGTAACGCTGTAAGTCCAAAAAATCATAAAAAAGATAAGGTAAATCAGAAGGTAATATCTTGTATAGAACATAGTGATAGTCCCCAAAAGCTGTCCGTCTGTACGTGATGTGTTTTCTCAAAATCTACTGAACGGTTATAAACAGTTTTCACTAAATGATGTGTAATTCATTTTTATAACACGTTTGAGTGTGTATGATGTGATGTTAATTTCAGAGTGAGCATTTTTTTTATCTGACTGAAGTAGTCAACGAGCATGCAGTCCACCTGATGGTAAGTGGTCACTGCCACCCATGGACGTCTGTAATCAACTACATACAGAACATAGTTCCGTCTGAAGTCAATCACTGATGTGTTGCTACTCCCGGGGACTATAATGGTCGCCTCATGTGGAAGAGTGCGGCAACCACACCCTTCCATCGAAACGCAAGAAATGCTTCACGCTACAAATAGATGTGGCAGTGGCAATTCCCTGGTTGAACTACACTGTTTCTACTACCTTCAAAACATGCGTGCCAGTGATTTGAACTGTGAAGCCACAAATTGAAAGGAGAAATTTCATTCTCCCAGATCTGGTCGATGCGTACAACTTGCATCACAAAGTTACATACTTTTCATGCGTATCTACTATAAAAACACGGACCCCGCTTATATGTGTATACCTGGTTAGCACAGGACTGTACGCTTTATAGTGCCTATATAGTTTATTTTTTATTTTGAAATAGATGCGAGCTCCGACTTATTTTTGAGCATCATTTCAGATGAGATAAGAAATGATAAGCTTCCTCCTGAGGTATTCCCGGGGCGCTATGACATGGGGTTCTTCAAGAAAGGTGTAAAAAGATCTCTCCTCCTCTGGTGTTGCAAATGTCCATAGGCGACGGTGACTGCTTTCCAACAGGTGGCCCGTCGGTCTTCGTTAAGTCTAACTATAAAAAAAAAGAAACCGTTCAATTGGGAGGCTTAATTCCACCTCCCCCATGCTAAAACTCTAAATTTACTTGATCACGTTATAAAGTTCTTTTAACGCGGGTGAAATCGCGGTCATTGCTAATTTTAGATAAAGGATTTTACAAATCATTGCCAACCCATTATTGTCCCACTGCTAGGCACGGGTCTTCTCTCGGAATGAGAGTTTTAGGCCATAGTCCACCGCGCTGGCTAAGTGCGAATTGGTGGATTTCACACACCTCCGAGAACTTTTTTTAAATAACTCTCGGGTGTGTAGGTTTCCTCACTATTCCTTCAGTGAAAAGCACTGATTATTAATTCCTAATACGCACATAATTAGATTTTACACATATTGCGATTAAATTGATCCTGCTATCGCTATGTAATGTTAATATTACGGTATATGATTATTATACCGTATTATTAACTTTACATAGCTATGATTTACGGTTTTACGTGCCCTTCGCAAATAATCAAAAACATTTATTGTTTGTCATACAGGCAACTATTCTGATACCTCCTCAAAAACCGATCGCGTTTATTGGCATGTTCGTAACATACAAGATTTGAAATTGGACGACGCAGAAACACATATTCCATATAAACCAGTCGAAAAGACTGCCAACCCCGATTGCTGTGTATTTTTAGCTGGGAAACAAAACTGTAGAAAAGGATCGGCTGCTAATACGTAAGTGTTATTTTGTGTACCTAGACAATTGTTATACTGATCTGATTAATTTCTCTTTTAAATCTATTAAAATAATAATCTATAAAACATTTTTTTTTTATTATAAATAGAACAAAGTGAGCATATCGCATCCTATTGAGAGAGTCTCAAGAATGCTGGTGGCGTTACCTCTTTGTATGGCCAAACTAATTCTTTGGCCCAAATATGCACCAGCCCTTGGGTCTCCTGAAGCATCAATCAGTCGCAACGATAGTTCTTTGCAGAACCGTCGTGCTTCTGGCCCCCATGGACTTAAAGTCTCTATTTTGTTTTGTATATAATGTAAAAATAGATTTGTTTCTTATGTAAAATAAATGCATGTCGATGAAAATAATCTGTAAATAAATAAACATTAAAAACTTTTATTTATCTTCCAATATTTGTAACTAGGTTTAGGACAAATTGCAAGCTAAATTTAACCTAAGTATTTCTAATTTGGAAGTAGGTTTTTTTTTATCTGATCGTAGTAGGAAACGAGCATACAGTCCACCTGATGGTCACTGCCGCCCATGAACATCTGTAAGCAACTCTAAATAGAACATGAGTTCTATCTGAAGTCAATCACAGATGCGTTGCTACTCCCGAGGACTATGATGGTCGCCTCATATAAAAGTGTGCCGGCAACCACACCCTTCCATCGAAACGTAAGAAATGCTTCACGCTAGAAATAGGCGGTGGTACTTTCCCAGTTGAACTACATTGGTTCTACCACCACCAAAGTATGAAATATCCCTGAATATTTGTACCTAACAAATTCTTACTTTTTCAGAAACCATGACCCCGAAAATAGGTACGTAACGGAGTTAGCATCAGAAGACTGCGTGGAGATGGCTGCCGCCGGTTATTTCCAATGCGAGAAGTATCCCCCTCCGCCCCCCCCTAAGCCTCCCAGTAACCCACCTTGTAAATCCAAACCTCTTCTGCCGATTAATCTTTCTCTATCTGGATGTGGATGTGGCTCGTAGATTACGCATTGATTTATTATATTTTGTTGCTAAATCTTAAACAGTATATTATTATAACTAAGTAGATGACCCGGCGAACTTCGTTCCGCCTAAAAGTCAAAAATCTAAAATTATAAGTGTTTCTCCAATATACTATACATGTATTATAAATAAAAACCTTCCGCTTATATCACTCTAACTAATAAAAAAACAGCAATAAAATCCGTAGCGTAGTTTTGAAGATCTAAGCATACATTGGGACAGACAGTGAAAAGCTACTTTGTTTTATACTATGTAATTTGCCTATGTAACTTTTTATCATTATCAGTACATTGTATGTATAGTTTTATACATTTTTTGAGGTTTTATTTTGTTTTTTTTTTTTGCCAAAAGTTTACAAGCGCCAATTATCAATCAGACACACAGAGTGGAAATGGCACTGATAGCCTTTGAATAGTACCTAAGTACATTAAAAATAGTAATCTGGGTTTGATATTTGGATTTTATGTCGTATTTGAAATTACCAGTTTTACACATGTGTAGTTGCTTATTAGCACTATATACAGAAAAAAACATGCGTGCGTACAAAGTACACATGTCAGAAGTGAAACTTCTTTGGCGAACTAATTTATAAATCTTGTTTATATTTATACAAATCTAAAACTTTAAATTTCCAAGATTAAGAGGAAGGGAAAAAGGCGTGATACGACGTTCGCTCTGTCTCACTTTTTCTCTCAATCTTTCTCACTCGCTTGCTCCCTACTCTCACTCCACGGCTAGTTGCTCATGCTACGTTCGCCCTGTCTTACTCTCTCTCAATCGGTCTCGATCACTCTCTCTCTCTTTTCCGACACTTCCGTTGCATATCGGCGTGACGTTTCATCTGTAAAAATTTTACCCTCATTCGCCTAAAGAAGTTTCACTTCAAAAATGATTCAATAGTATGGTTTTAGATTAATTACCTTATATAATACAAATCAATACAATGTAATTTAGTAATAAAATGTAATGTGGAATAAAATTGTAGTTTCGTGTTCTATTTATTTAAGTTTCCCATGTACCTAATGCAATAGACAAATATTTATTTTTAAGTGTTGTAAGTAGTTGATCGTTTTCCGTACTACAATAACTAGAACCGTCGCTAGAATCGCATTTATAACATAAGTTTGTGAGGATGTATGTATAAAAAAAATCAAAAATAAGTTAAACATTTCGTTTTCACCGATTTTCATAAGCATTGACGCACCAGGTCAACTGTGGAGCACTGTAGCAGCGTTTTAAATAAATGAAATTAAAAACAAATATAGGGAAAAATGTTCCTCAAAAGATCATCTACAAGGTTGGTCTGAAGTATTTTTTGTAAAATGTATAAAAAAGTAATAGAATAAAAAAGAAACTGTAAAAAATTCTTACTTAATTGCTTACTTAGGGCAAAAAGTTATATACACATATTTGTCGACAAAATAATTTTCTACAAAATAAGACTTAACAATTTTTTGTAAGATGCATAGTTTCCGAGATATCGCGAAGTGTTTTCCAAGATGGCGGTCGGGGGACAAGGGCACGACCCCACAAACTTGAGGTTAAGCTTCTATTGACCCTCCACACATGTCTTAAAAAATAAAATTGCGTCGTCTAAAAAATGCAATATTCGGTTTTTAAATTGTAAAATTCAATGGTTTAATAATTAAACAATAAACGAAATATAAAACATTCAATGACAAAAATGTCAGATGTCTTTGTCAAAATACCCGTTTTAAATACAGCTTAGTCAGATAATTCTATTTTTATTTTACGCAACAAATTGGGTGTATTTAAAGTAACGTGAAAATTGATATAATTTAATTGAATTAGCGAAATATTCGTGATTAACTTTGGACAATATCAAGTTTAGTTTTTGAGTTGAATTGCGGTCGAATTTCGACCATTGCATTGGGCGACTAGTAAATATTTATACCGTCGGCAAAATGGTGAAATAGGTATTTAGAGAGTATATGTATGTCCATTTATTTCAGTGCTACAGCCCAAATGGCTTGTCACATTGTAACATGTGATATAATCATTTCAAACGATTTAGACATAAACTATATATTTTTTAAATTTGGCGCTGCGTTGAGAGGCTGGAAAAGGGAAGACTTTTTTGACTATCTTAATAATATGAGTATGAAATTAAAACAAGTAAGCAGACCATTACAAATATATATGCATTTTAATACTTTTATAAAAGTACTTTGATGCAAAAAACAAGTCCTATTGAATAATTGATTACAAAAACTAAAAAGCGATTGATTCGTCTTTAGGCAGTTAGGTTTTTTTTAAATTTTACAATGGTACTTGTTAGTATTTAGACAACAGAAATACGTCATCTGTGAAAATATCAAATGTCTAACCACCACTGGTGACAGACAGACAGACGGACAGAGGAATCTTAGTAATAGGGTCCCGTTTTTTCCCCATGATGTACAGAACCTTAAAAATTAATTAGACGTTTTTTTATCTGACTGAAGTAGCAAACGAGCATGCAGTCCATCTAATGGTAAGTAGTCACTGCCGCCCATGGACATCTGTAATAAACTTCATAGAGAAAATTCATCTGAAGTCAATCACAGATGCGTTGCGACTCCCGAGGACTATGATGGTCGCCTGATGTGAAAGTGTGCCGGCACCCACACCCTTCCATCGAAACGCAAAAATGCTTCACGCTAGAAATAGGTGTGGCGGTGGTAATTCCCCGTTCGACCTACACTGGTTCTACCACCTTAAGAACGTGTTGACTTGTTCTATTATTCTGGCGTTACGTTTATACAGGTGTCATATGGTCTATATATTATTGGCTTTTATTATTGAAAGCCAATGTTATTTAAGCCAATGTTATTGCTTTAAATGGAGTAAATAAAAAGGATGCAAGTGGATAATTTAAAAAAAAAACTACTTTTCAAGATCATTTTTTATCCGCATTGTTGAAGTTTATACTATTTTTTATACAATAAGGAACGTTGAACGAACTACATAGAAGTCGTAATCACATCATCATAAAAATCAAAACAAAAAAAATGTGTGCGTGTACTAGCGTACACTCGTAAGAAGTGAAACTTCTTTATGACGTTATTTTTCAAAAAATAATTTACTATATGCAACTTTACAGAAATTGGTTAAATAAAGTTAAATTAGATAAAGTTTAATAAAAGGCTTTTATTAAACTTTATCTAATAATCTAATCTATAATAATCTATCTAATATCACGCGTGGTAGGGATAAGAAAAAGATGGCGCGTAACGGAAAAAAAAGATGGCGCGTAACAGAAAAAGATGGCGCGTAACGAAAAAATGTTACACTAAATTTTTTTCCAACCCCGATAAAGAAGTTTCACTTCAACAACCCCGATAAAGAAGTTTCACTTCAAAAATATTCTTTTAGTGATAAAATTTTCGAAGTAAAATGTCCTAAAGGAAAAGGAACTTTGGAGTCGAAAAAAAAATAAAGGGCACGAACGATCGGGGATACCCTGTGACGGTTGTGCTGTAATGTGGTCCTCATCTGCGCCGGCGGGGACGGTGTATGTAGTATCTATTGTTGTTGAGAGTGTGTGAGGGGCAGGGAGGGAGTTCCCCTCGCCGAAGGGCGATAGCTAATGTGATTTCACACACAAGCTGATTAGGATGATTTTCAGCTGTTTCAAAATAGCTTTTAGAATGTTGCTTCATGTATTGAGTAATGGTGGGCAGTTCAAAATCTTTGTGGAGGTCTACATTGCGCCCGTACCAGGAGCACCCCGTAGCCATGTGCAAAAATCGGTTTTGAAGCTTTTGGTATCTGTCAATGAGCCTCGTATGTGCGAAGACTACATGTCATCAGTCATAATGGGCCTAATGCAATCTTTGTAAAAGGTCACTTTATAACGAAGTGCCATTTTACTCTTCATGCCTAACATATGGTAGAGTCGCCCTAGTAGGAAGGCGGCCCTGTCTTTCGTTTAATGTGCTGAACAAAGGTTAACTATTGTCTACAGTGACACCTTTTTTTTTTTTTTTTGTTTTCGAGGGGGAAACCTTCCAAAGGTACCCGACGCCGTGGGAGCGACGCTGGGTTATGTGGGATTTTTACCGCACTAAAACCCCCCCGGTGGCCGTCCTCGGCGCTGAAAAGGGAGGACTCCGGGATCTCGAAACGACTTCAACCGGAATCCTCCGAGCGCGCTGCCCCATCGGGCTCCTCCCAGATGGGCGGCTGGGCCCACCGCTCCGTCTAGTCTTTACGACGGTATGCGACCACACATACCGCCGTCCTTCCCGGGATCTACAGTGACACCTAGGTATTTGGTAGACATAGCCCAGGGGATGAGCTTGCCGAAGAGTGATACTTAGTACAGTATCTGCCGGGATTTTTTCGCGGTATTTCAACTCCGTCTTTTATAGCAGCGTTCCGGCACTGAACGTCGATTGGGCTTTGCGTTTATCCACTGATTGTGGAGCCACGCGCATAGCAATTATCCAGATAGACAAGACTGACATTTTTTTATTGATATCGAGGGGTAACCTTCAAAAGGCACCCGATGACGCAGGGGCGACGCAGGGTTATGTGGGATTCTTACCGCACTAAAAACCCCCCGGTGCCCGTCCTCGGCGCTACAAAGAGGACTCCCGGAATCTCCAAAGGAGTCCTTTGAGTGCGTTGCCCCATCGGGTTCCGCCTAGGTGAGTGGCTGGGCTCATCACTCCATCTGGTCTATATGACGATGCCGCTGTCCTTCCCGGGATCGCCTGGCTAGACGGCTCAAGCGACCACTCTTGCCGCCCGCAACCCCGGAAGCACCATTTTAGTCGCCTCTCACGACAGGCAGGAACCCGGCATACCGGACTCCTTTTCTGATCGAAACTATTGAGACGGTGGTTATTATAGCCTAATTTTTAATGTCTATCTATATTGTATAATTATTTTACTGTTGCATTTGCAAGACCATGGCGCGAGCTGTAATCTTGTAAACTACATTTATAAATAAATATCCGTATTATCATTTCAGACATTTCTATTGACTAATCACCCGTTGCAACGGTCGAAATGCGACCGTAATTCAACTCAAAAACTACACTTGATATTGTGCAAAGTAGTTCCTAAATTCAATTTTTATTAATTTTTAAGTTATTTTAATACACCCGAAAGGTAAAAATAGGTTTAAGTGACAAAGCTGCATTTAAAATCATTAACGCGTATTTTGACAAAGACATCTGACATTTTTGACGTTCTGTGTTTTCATAATTAAGTTAAATGTTTTATTTCTTTATTATTATTGTGTGCGTGATAAATGCACGGTAGTGTATGTAATGTGTTTTTAGTTGATTTTAATATGTTATATGCAATAATTGAAAAAAAATCCGCATTCCTTCTCTACGTCAACTGTAGCAGTGCAAAATTTCATGCTCCTCCCACCGCGGCAAGTTACTTAAAAATGCACCACGAGTTTTTGCTTCTCGTAGCAATATATAGAAGATATATGAAAAGCTTTGGGTCGATAAATTATGAACCAAAAAAATATAGTAGGTCGAAACCTATTGGAAAAGGGATAGAATGTGACAAAAATTAAAGGAACAATAAATTACGGGCAAACTGAGGTCAAAATGGATTACGTAGATTTCCGGCGCAATAACAAGTCCTATGAAAAAATATTGCATAGTTAAGTTGTAGGTAATAGAAAGATCTACAACTTATGAATTTATACTTTTTTTCACATAACCTCAAAAATTAGGTGAAACATTAAAATAACTAAGTCTGTATTTTTTGTCACATTCTCTTGCTTTTCCAATGGGTTTCATCCTACTATATTTTATTTCACCTTTCAATTTATTTATAGGTATCGGCACTGGTCTACAATCAATAGAAATCAATTTAAAAAAACATCCAAAAACCTCTGGCCAAAAAAATACTTCGTCGTTTACCTACTTATATCATTTTCTTCTTACACCATAAAATATACAATGACGATTAAAGTACATACCTTCATGTATAATGTTTTATTCTTTCAACGCAAACAATGCACCTTTACACCACAAGACACCTGTATAAATGCAACTGCAGAATAATAGCATTTAGTACAATGGGAAACTTGATAAGAAAATAAATTCAAAGAAGACACAAAGTATAAAAGTCACATAAAAAGTTTTGCTGTACAGAAGTAAGAAAGTATTGCTATAAGATGGAGTTGTTGTTAACTTTTGTCTTGGCGGGTTTAATATCTTGTGCACATGCGACAAAATCATGTTGTTGTGATAAAAAAGTTAAAAAAGACGCATGTTATAATCCGCTTCCCCCCAAAACCCTTAAGGTGAGTATGCTCAAAATTTATAAAAAAAGGGTATCTATCAGGTAAAAAAAATTAAATACTAGATAGCCTATCTCGTTCCTGTAGTTTCGGGATCAGAATAGGGCTACGGCATTCCCTGCCTGTCGTAAGAGGCGACTAAAAGGGGCTTCCGGGGTTGCGGGCGGCTAGAGTGGGAGCTTGAACCGTCCAGCCAGGCGATCCCGGGAAGGACGGCGGTATATGCGGTCGCATATCGTCGTAAAGACTAGACAGAGCGGTGGGCCCAGCCGCCCATCTGGGAGGAGCCCGATGGGGCAACGCGCTCAGAGGATTCCGGCTGCAGTCCTTTGAAGGTCCCGGAGTCCTCTTTATAGCCACGGCCACCAGGGGAGGTTTAGTGCGGTAAAAATCCCACATAACTCTGCGGCGCTCCCACGGCATCGGGTACCTTTTGAAGATTTCCCCCTCAAAAAAAAATGAGATAGCCTATCTGTCATTCTGAGTCTCGTGTTTAGGATTGAAGTAACAATAAAACATGATAAGGGAGCGTTTGTGTATTACGTAACGCAAATTGGGTGGGAGGGGTCGTGTCAAACGGTACGACGCGATACAGAAGAGGAAGAAGGGGGCTTATATAAGTAAAACTAGTCACCCGTCACATCGGTCGAAATTCGACCGTAATTTAAAGTAAACTTCATATTGTCCAAATTAGTACGAATATTTCTCAAATTCAAATAAAATGTAATAATTTTCTAGTAATTTTGAACGCACCCGTTAAATATAAAAGGAGGTATAATTAGCTAAATCGCATTTAAAAACAATAGCGGGTATTTCGACAAAGACACTGACATTTCTGACGTGCTGTTTTCATAGTAAGACATTGAATGCACGGTAGTGTGTTTTAAGTGTTTTTAGTTGATTTTATGTATGACTAAGTATTATTTGAAAATATTAACATTTTGCACTCCTTCTCTACGTCCACTATAACCCTACAAAGTTTCATAAGTTTTTGCTTCACGTATTAATACATAATTATATAGATACGGTCACAACGACTTGCTGCCAAAGATCAGGGACGGAGAAAGGGGTGCAGCAAAAAGTTACCTTGCATTACATAGGGGAAGAGGGATCTAAAATTCTCAATAATTGCGTTACGTAATAATTGAACGCTCCCAAACGCAGGGTTCCCAACTAAGGGGTTTTCCCCCAAATTTAGGGGATAAATAAGTAGGATGGGGATTTTTAGGAGTAATATTTTTAGGGGTACTTTAGGGGTTTGTTTAACTTGAACATATAGGTGTTTTTAAAGGGAAATCTCCCGCCAGGCCGTATGATCATCCCTCACGACGAAAAAAAATAAAAGAGGTCATACATTACACCCGAAGATCTTTTTTGTTTTCGTCGTCAGGTCATTCATACGCTTTCTACACTCACGCTTAATTCATAATTCATTGTGGGGGATTTTATGGGTTTTTAATTAAGGCTTTAGAGGAATACATTTTTGAGACTTGGTAGCCCTGCCCAAAAGAGTGAATAGTGTGAAGGTGAGGCGGTAGTAATTCACCGGTACCATCATACCTTTTCAAATTAAGGACATGGGTAACTGTAGTAAGGCGCTCTGACTAGCTTCTCAAATTCCATGTACATGTAGGAACTTTATTTTATTTAGGGTATAATAATAATAGCTTTTTAATCAACTTATCCTAATACATTTAAAATTTTGAGTAAACAACAAAAACAAAAAAAAAATTGGCAAATGCTTCCTCCAACCTTCTAATCTTTCATTATCTACTCTGTTCCACGTCACTCCTACCACTTCCTTGATGTAATCATCCCATCTTTGTGTGGTCTGCCTCCTCTCCTCGTCATCCTCCTCCTCATCCTCTTTTCCTTTTACTTTCTCTGGGATACCACCTTTTTTGTCATAACCTCTTGTCACGTGCCCTTTTTTGTTTTTTTTTTGCTCTCGAGCGGAGAAACCTTCAAAATGCCAAACCAACGCCGTGGGAACGACGCAGACGTGGGACGTGTGGACGTACCACACTAGCCGCCAGCAACCCCGGAAGCCCCTCTCAGTCGCCTCTTACGACAGGCACGGGATGTCGTAGCCCTATTCTGTCCAAGATGGTTGTTTCATATAAAAGTGAACCTACAACACTCTTCCATCAAAACGCAAAAACTCCTTCACAATAGAAATAGGTGAAACCAGTGTAGTTCTATAGGTTAGGTACCACCCTCACCTATAGAACTACACTGGTTTCACCAGCTGACGAATATACACGGAGATAAATTACCTAATCCACACACCACACGCCGTACAGTATTTATACGGCGTAGTATTTTTGCATCGCTTGGAATACAAAAAAATATTTATCGGGTATATTTCTAACAGTGTTTTTGCACTTCGGTACTATATATCATACTTGTACGAAGGTTTTTAGGTGCTTCCATTATAGGCATAACAATATATATTGAAAATATAATGTGAAGTACCTGAAAGGCACAACCAAAACATAGGTACACGGCAGTTCACGGGACGTGCTAAATGACGTCGTCGAAAGCGCGCGCTAATGGCCGCGTTTGAACAGCTTTTTCATTTATTTTTTTGAGAATTAGGACATTTTCAATCCTATTTATAATTTTTCGACATTATATAGACGTAAATGATTAATTTAAGACATAAAAAAAATCATTCATATTCCCTATTGTTGTAGTAAGATATAAAATAATTACGGAATTTGAGATATAGGGCTGAATTTTAGTGAGAGTCTAATCAAAAACTATACTTTTCAGATAGTATTCAGTGATGGATATGTGTTTGATGAAAAAAATCAATTCTCAGTAACGTCATTTACCAGATTCAACGAGAAACCAGCCAGCATATCATTCGATTGTGAAGCTGGGAAAGTATACACCTACATTAAAGCCTGTAAGTACAACATAAATTTTAAACTGGTAGGGCAGATGGCTAACAAAAAATTGTAATATTAAGAGTTGCTATCAGCAATACTCCTAATTTGTCATATAATTGATAGTTATGTCAAGTTAAGTATGTCGTAAATACAAAAAGAAATCTAAATCTCGGCAAATCGCGGTAGGAGATGGGCGTGGGGGACCCTTTTCCTACGCCCGGCTATCTGGACTATCCAGACTATCTATCCGTATTAGGACTGAGAAAATCCTCACTCCTTCCCTTTAGTCTCCTTCTGAAACATATCTTCCTCGCAGAAGAATTTCAAAGCTTTCCAAGATCTCTCACTCCCGACCATATCTTTTACTGCCGCCGGGAGTGAGAGCTGGAAGCCACTAAACGACCCCACGCCGAGTACACGGCGCTGACTATTCCATGCAAGACACTCCTGAAATGAAATGAAATGAAATGTCTTTATTTTGCCTAGGCCTTCGGGGGCGCTTACAAATTGTCAGTTACATACATATATATACCACCGGATCGGAACACGACCTCAACTGAGAAGATCCGGCAAGAAACTCAGTGGGTTTGTCTGTTTTCTTTGTATATCTTTTCATTTTTTTTCCTGCAATGTATGCCGTGTCGCAGCTACAATGGTGATACACGCTCACAGTCCTGAGGCCGGCCGTAGTCAACCAGCTAAGCTGCGTCTTCGATTTTCACTCATGGACTATAGGCCGTTGAATTATCGCTCTTCTATCATCTTGGGAGTGATTTCGGCATGCAGACCACATCGGGAGTGATCCCCAGATCCCAATGTGGGTTGCACTAGGTCTATACAAAAACCTGTGAGCCACAAATCTTTAAAGAGTAGATCTCCAAAATCTCGTATAAATATAGCTAGGACATAAAATCGAAAGACTCGTTCAACGGTGTCGCATTCCTAGGCGAAGTCTGATTTCTTTCATTTTTTTAATATAATAATAATTGTTGAACGTCTTTTTCCCTCGAGCGAAGATAAATAAAAACCGAAACGAGTTTCATTTTTGACGAGTACTGCAACATATGAATGTGAGGGGCAATATCCAGGATTTATGTCAAATCTTTAAATTACACACGTTTGTTTTAAACCTGTTAACTTGCAGAACGTAAACACGTTTTTATGAGTAGATCACTAAAGCAACGAAATAAAAATGCACTTTTTGTCACATAATAACAGATTAACTCTTTCCAAACTGGTTAAATCTTTTGCAATGTAGCACTTTAACGTTTCACGAAACTAACTTTTTTAGTAACGGATTACGGATTAACGAATTTAATTATTTGATTTACTGCACCCAGCTAGTGTCCAGGTGACCAATAGATGGCTCAACCTCGAACGGGTTCCTTCTACGAACCTGGCAACGGCGGCTTTCTCGGCCCGGGAACACACAGAGCCTCGGTGTTTATTCTGCCAACCCTGCCCGTCTCACCACCATATGAGTGGCAAGAGAGGCAGGGTCCAGTATTCCTCGGGTCGTGATCATTTATTAACCGCGTAATAATGTCACTGAAGTTCCCGGTGGAAATCACCCCACAGCACCGGGTCGTAAACGGTGGTCCACAGGAGTGGGCCAAAAACAGGCTCCTGTGAAATACTGCACCATGTGGATGTCCATACTGAGAATTGTAGTCGAAAACTGTGGAACCATAATGTGCAGGCCCCACTTTCCCACTAAACTTACTGTTCCTACTAAATTAATAATAGTGTCGAACATAATAGTTCGCGTAAAAGAGCGCTCAGAGGAGGTTCTTTGTTAGAAGTATACAGGTTCCAGTGTGCTGACCGAAAAAAGGTCGTCATAAGTATACAGATGCCAATGTGATGACCAAAAAAAAAGGTTCCGAATCCTTCCGAATTAGGTCGTTCGCGAACTACCCAAACCTAAATTCAACTCAAAAAGTACACTTGAACTTACTGTCTAAAGTATTACCCAAATTCAATTTTTATTAATTTTCAAGATAATTTAATACATCTGAAAGGTAAAAAGAGGTTTAAGTGACAAAGCTGCATTTAAAATCAATAACGGATATTTTGACAAAGACTTCTGACATTTTTGACGTTCTGTGTTTTAGTTGATTCTTTAATTTTGTTTATTATTATTATTTGTGTTTGTAAAAAGTCATGTGTTTCCGGCGACATAGAATAGGCCACCCCATGTATACCCGTGGGTGTCGTAGGAGGCGACTAAGGGTTTTTACTGGGTAGATGGGCAGCAGCGTCTACTTGGGCATTTAACACCATACTGCGACGGTCCCACTGGTTGCTGGGTCTGACACTGCCTGGCGTAATTCCCAAAGGTGTCCCGCTTGGTGGTAAGATCCCTTGTTGGATCTGCTTGGCTAGCTACCACCCTCAGGTCGGAACCTACCGTTAATAACGACTCGTCGTGTTTCGGGAGTGCACCGGGGAGCCAGTTTATCCCCCTTTCCCCCCCTTCCCTTCCTCTTGTGATGCCTCCGACCTCGTATCTTTCGGGTCCGGTGGGTACTTTAGACATCCTTGCTCTCGGGGGCGTGGTGTATTGGCGCGGGGGCCAGGGAGACCCGGTGAAACGGTTTTTCGCTGGCCGCCCGCTGGTTAGTTGGGGACCCGAACCCGGGCAACACTGCTAACCTCTGGCCCAGGAGGCTGTCCCGCCAACCAGCGTAAAGTCCCGTTGCACGATTGCCTTGCCGGAGTAAGAGACCGGTGTGGAGTCGGGCAGTCGTGCCAGGGGGGGGGACCGGGGGCCCTTCCATCCCCCGCGCCAGTATCCCACATCACCTCCGCTGGCATGGTGCCGGAGAGCCCACAACTTGTCCCGGGAGGCGTCGACGGAGCATTGTAAGTCCCTTCTAGTCCCCCTCTCTTTTTTCAACCATTTAATAATGACACGGCGCAAGAAAAGTAAAGTTTCCACAGCGGCAACTCCCTCCACACTTGCTGTGGATATGTGCAATATCAGGAGTGTCCATTCCAATCTGAATGCCGTCCGTCATCACCTAGAGACGATAAAGCCGGCTTTACTCTTTCTGACGGAGACGCAGATATCAACTCCGGACGACACTTCTTATCTTGAATACCCCGGCTACAATCTGGAACATGCCTTTCGGCGTAAAGCCGGGGTTTGTGTGTATGTTCGGGATGATATCTGTTGTCGCCATCTCGCCTGTCTGGAAGACAAGGACCTATCCTTGTTGTGGGTGCACGTGGACGTCAGCGGGTACAAACGTGTTTACGCGTGCCTATATAGGTCCTATAGCGGAGATGTGGAGACAACTCGACTATTCGAGCACGTCCAGTGGGCGACCGACAGAATACTGCAACAGATTCCTTCGGTGGAGTTGGTGATTCTGGGCTATTTCAATGCACACCACAATGGCTTGGATCCCGGATCACTGACTTCGCCGGAAGAGCTGTGTATGACTTCTCCTTGGCATATGGGCTCTCTCAAGTCGTACCTAGTCCTACCAGGGTCCCTGACCTAGTATCCGGTTTACTACCAAGTGGTGGTCAAGGCTCCTCTCGGATCCTCTGACCAGTGCTTGGTAAGCTCTATTGTGCCCTTGTCGCCGCCCGTAAGGACCCGTCCCTCCGGGAGGCGACAAGTTTAGCACTACAAGTCAGCAGACTGGGTCGAGTTCCGGGAATTCCTGGTCTGGCCATGGAGGCAGCTGTGTTTCGCCTCGGGCGATCTCAGCACGTGCGCTAACTCTGTGGCCGACGTGATACGGCAGGGTATGGAATGTTATATTCCAAATTCTGTCGTGTCCGTCGGTGGGCGGAGTCAGCCCTGGTTTGATGCATCTTGCGCTAGGGCGTCAAGTTTTAAGCAAGATGCTTATCAACCTTGGGCATCTGCGCACGCGTGCAGGGATCCGAAAAGCCCTGAACTTCGAACTGCGTTCAACGCTGCCTCCCGTTCAGCAAAGAAGCATATGGCCAAGACGAAGTCTAGGTACGTCGGCAGAATTGGCGAACGGCTGGTTGCTTAATCCCTTCCGCCTCTGCGGAATCCAGATGATTCTCTGGCCCACACAGCAAAGGAGAAAGCCGATACTCTTAGGCGCTCACTTTGCCTCAAACTTTACACTTGATGACAGAGGGGCCACACCGCCTATCATCCCGCGGTGTGAGAGCTCTATGCCTAATATACGGTTTACGCAAAAGGCCGTCAGGCGAGCTCTTTTGTCCCTTGACGTCAAGAAGTCGAGCGGGCCAGATGAAATCCCCGCAGTGGTGTTGAGAACGTGCGCTCCCGAATTGGCTCCCATCTTAACGCGCTTATTCACGCTTTCTTACGCCACAGGACTACTTATCCGTCTTCGTGGAAGGAAGCCCTTGTGCATCCCATACCAAAAAAAAGTGACAAAAGTGACCCGGCCAATTACAGGCCTATAGCGATCACCTCATTGCTCTCAAAGGTGATGGAGCGCGTCATTAATACGCAGCTCCTGGGGTACCTTGAGGACCACCTGATCAGCGATCACCAGTATGGTTTTCGCAAGGGCCGTGCAGCTGGTGATCTTCTGGTGTATCTCACACATCGATGGGCTCAAGCCATTGAGAGCAATGGGGAAGCGTTGGCGGTAGGCCTGGATATACCAAAAGCTTTCGAACGGGTCTGGCACAGGGCTCTTCTCGCGAAGTTACCATCTTACGGTCTCCCCGAGAGGTTATGCACATGGACAGCTAGTTTTCTGTCTGAGCGGCACATTAGGGTCGTAGTCGACGGGTGTTGCTCAGACGCGAGGTCCATTAACGCCGGTGTACCTCAAGACTCAGTTCTCTCTCCCACACTGTTCATTCTGCATATCAATGACATGTTGCAACAAATCGGCAGCATGCATTGCTATGCGGATGACAGCATGGGAGATGCGGTTTACATAGGGCGTGCAAATACCACTCGGACATTCGTGGAGGAAAGCAGAATCCGACTTGTGTCTGAAATCGAGAACTCTCTGGAGCGAGTCTCGATATGGGGTCGACTTAACCTTGTTGAGTTCAACCCCACGAAGACAAAAGTCTGCACGTTTACCGCTAAAAAAAACCATTTGTCATAGCGCCAAAGTTCCAGGGAATTCCGCTCACTATTGATAAAAGCGTAGGGATCTTGGGAGTTGACATCTCGTGTGAAGTGTGTACCGGAGTGAATTGGAGGGAAAAGCCAAGTTGGCGTCCAACAAATTGGGCGTTCTCAGCAGAGCTAGGCACTACTTCACTGGGGGGCATCTCGCTATCCTTTATAAGGCACAAGTGAGGCCCCACATGCAGTACTGCTCGCATCTCTGGGCAGGAGCGCCACAGTATCAAGTTAACCCACTTGACTCCATACAAAAGCGCGCGGTCCGAATCGTCAACGACACAAGAATCTTTCGACAGGTTGGAACCTTTAAGCTTGCGGAAGGACATAGGTGCCCTTTGCGTGTTCTACCGGCTTTACAATGGTGAGTGTTCCGAGGAGCTTTTTGACCTGGTGCCTACGTCATCCTTCCTCCATCGCACCACTCGCCGAAGGATGAAGTTCCATCCGCATCAACTGGACCCGTGGCGGTCCTCCACGGTTCGGCTTGCACGGTCTTTCCTACCACGCACGTGCAAGTTGTGGAATGAGCTTCCTCCTGAAGGTGAAGGGAAGAAAGGTGCAAAAAGAGCTCTCCTTCAAGGCCGGCGATGCATTGGCGATTCCTCTGGTGTTGCAAATGTCCATAGGTAACCACTTTCCATCAGGTGGCCCGTCTGCCTTATCTTTAGGTACAAATATAAAAAAAAAAACGGTAGTGTGTGTAATGTGTTATTAGTTGATTTTATGTATGTTATATGCATTATTTGAAAAAAATATTAACATTCTGCACTCCTTCTCTACTTTCACTATAAACGTGCAAAAATTTCATACTAATCCGTCCATGGCATATTACTTAAAAATGCACCCTTGTGGTGCATTTTTACTTCACGTATTAATATATAAAAGAAGAAGAAGAATTAAAATATAGATTATGGTCATAATCCTTAAGGGCCACTTACTAGGTTGAAGACGGCCTGTTAATGTGGAGTAGTTTTGTGCTAAGAGTAATTAATCCTTAGCCCTTGCCACCTAATCGTAATCTGTACGAATATCATTATTTATTATTAAATCGAAATTATTGAATGTTTGATTTATTAAATGAATGAATTTGTTAATTGTTAATTGAATTATAGGTATAAGTGAATTTTTACTAACAAAAGGATACTGGTTATCTGCTATTAATTAAATTGAAAATTACTCAAAAGCATTTATTGTTTGTCTTGCAGGTAACTATTCTACTACCACGAATGGCCAGTTTATTACACAAGATGTTATTTACAGTAACATACGCCTGATAAAAAATTGTGATGTATTCGCCGGGGAAAAACATATTGACAATGCACCACTCTATGATAATTACACACCAGATTGCTGTGTATATATAATTGCGGAACAAACCTGTTCATTAACTACCCCTGGTTTAACGTAAGTATTATTTTCTGTAAACAATTGTACCTAGTTACGCTTTGAACTCATTATTTCTTGTTTTTACATTAGCTTGGAGGTCCATATCATATATACCTTATAGACTAACATATATATCAATATATTCTTATAACTAAATCACGTGTTTGCGGCGACGTGAGACGCGGGTCTGGTGACTTCCGGGGGTCCTCTCCTTCCACGAAACTTCCGGAAGACAACTCCCTTCGGCCACAGCTCTTCCTTCAGGAAGGTCGATACATGCTCAGTTGGGACGCCTACTACAAATGAACTAAAGTTTACTGCGTTACGCGCCACCAACTTTTCGACCGCCAGTCGGAACTTGGTTTTTATTTCCAAGTACTCCACTATGTCAGACGCCTTCGTGTTGTAGTGGAGACGTGAGACATACACGTGCGTCACAGGAACGGCAGGACGCAGAAGATGGTTGGACCCTGTCGGTGCTGTGCCACATTGGTTACGACAAGGAGGCTTTTTCTTCTTCTTACGCTCCACTTTAGTAAAGCCGTCCTTGTCCGCGACACCATCAGACACCGCACTACGAGGGAGTTCGTTGCGGGGGATCCCGCTTTCCCTCTCTGACCTCGTTGTTTTCCGCTTCCCGGGTAGGTGGCGGGCGGCAGCTGCAGCGTAGTCACGTTGAGGTGTAGACATGACGACGCACGGCGGCACCTCAGCGGGCGGAGGTGCGGGGCGGGTGACGCACGTGTCACCACATGCGGGAGCAGTGGTCGGTGTCGTGTCGAGTTTCGCTGACTCGAAACTTGCTGACATGTAGCATTCCCCACGACGCGTGTTAATGTTAGTCACCTCGGGTGACCTACTTATTGCTACCGTATGGCGTAATGTAGCAATTTCAGTCCGTAGGTCGCTGATGGTATCCTGCGAAGCTTCTAACTTCAACACTACTTCCGCCAGGCTTGTCTTCAAAGTTGTGATGTCTTTCAACAGCCTGGTTACATCAACATGATCGAACGTCACTGGCGGCAACTTGTGAATGTTTTTCGCGACGAAAGCTGGTATTTCATCAGGATCAGTTACCTTCAGGAGATTGATGATATCCTGGAGTCCTTTTTCTCCCTTTTCGTCCTTCCTTCGGGAAGGCATACGGTCGCTCATCCCGAGCGACTCAAACAGGAGGATCTTCGCACTGCTGATCTCCTCGCGAGTGAAGTTGGACTTACAAATCTGGATGATACTGATTTCGTCCATGGTATCGATGGCGTGTTGTAGAAACGCCAACACCTCATTGGCTATGAGTTGTTCGGATCTCGTAGCCATTTTCCGTGCAGCGGCTATCGCCGCGCAAAACGCGAATATAAAATAAGTATATTCGTAAGCGCCGTGTTTTCGTCCGTCACCGAGCGCATACGACACCCGAATGACCCGCTCTGTTTCATTCAAATTTAGTAACATAAATTTGTCCCTTTTCTTGTTGACAGATAAATCTGATATTTGGTATATACCTTTAGTCCAATTTAAAATACTAGTCACCCGTCGCATCGGTTGAAATTCGACCATAATTAAAATTAAAAAACTATTCATATTGTCCAAAGTAGTACGAATATTTCTCAAATTCAAATAAAATGAAATAATTTTCAAGTAATTTTGAACGCACCCGTTAAATAAAAAAGAGGTTTAATTAGCTTAGCCGCATAAAAAAACAATAGCGGGTATTTTGACAAAGACACTGACATTTCTGACGTTATTTGTTTTCATGGTAAGACATTGAATGTTTTATTTATTATTTATGTGTTTGTGACGAATGCACGGTAGTATGTGTAAAGAGGTTTTAGTTGATTTTATGTATGTTATATGCATTATTTGAAAAATATTTACCATTCTGCACTCCTTCTTTATTATTACTTTCACTATAGCCGTGCAAAATTTCATACTAATCCGTCCGCGGCATATTACTTAAAATGTATCACAAATTTTTGCTTCACGTATTAATATAATATAGATACTGTATCATTGCAAAATCCAAGATGGCTACCTAAATGAAAGAGTTTGACGAGTAAAATAAAATTTTCTATGAAAGAAAGTGAGAATCTAATGTGACTATCAACAAAATGGGCATATTTTAATAAACCCCTTAATGCCATAATATGGCTAATGAAATCGTGCGACTAGTCGAATTATTATTCTACTGCAAAGAATCCAATATGGCCGTAATAAAAATGTTGGTTAGTTCATATTTTCACTCAACCCATTAGTTTTAGATATTTTGGATTTCATATTTGTTTTGACATGGCTAATGGATATTATATGAATTACGAAGTCAAACACTGAAAAAAAATTTTTTTTGCGCCCAGACAAAGAGGAAAGGCCTACCTAACGTGCGGGAAGGGTGGTGGTGAATGCTCATGCATACCAATGCGGCCGTCCGCATTGACTAAACTATAACATGTAATATAATAAGAAAAATTTAAATTATCTGCAAAATATGGTGCCATCATAAATGCATTTTCGCTGGACTATCGGATTGCGCTTTCACAAGTTTCATTCATCGTCCTAGATTTACTACAAATCTAGATTTACTAGATACAAAAAACACAGGATTAAACTATTATTCCCACAAACACACAGCTTATCTGCAACATTTTTACGTTACGTTTAAATAAAAATAAGAAATGTGTTAAATAACTAAACATATAAATAACTAGTTGAATCCCGCAGCTTCGCCAGCGTTAACAAAAGTCGATTGTCCCGTGGGAATAAGATATTTTCCCACAGTAAAAAGTAGCATATATGTTAATCCAGAGTATCAGCTAACTCCCTACCAAATCTTATGAAAATCGCTCCAGCCGTTTACACGTGAGGAAGTAACAAACATACACACTCACAAACTTTCGCGTTTCTAAATTAGTATGGAGTATGATTATGACTGTAAATGTGCTAGAATAACAACTATTTTAGTATCTTTTTGTGACTTAATATTATTTCAACAAATAATCCTTACTTTGAAATATAATTGTGTGTAAATATTTCTTTACTTGGGTCATAATAAAATGATTATTGAGAATGGCGAGAAGGCCTTATTAAAGTCACAAATAAATTATTCGTAGTCGCATTAGACTCTTTTACGTGTTCAGCGATAATAAGGCAGAAAGGAAAAGAAAGAAAGAAGTTGATTACAGATGTCCAAGGGCGGCAGTGACCACTTACCATCAGGTGGACTGCATGCTCGTTTGCTAATTCTGTGAGATAAAAAAAAAGGAATTGCATCATTTTCATAATATTACATTAAAAATGTGACACACTGTTCTAGTATCGGTGCGACAGGCATTGGTGATAGTACAATACCATGAAAATAATTCAGATGTTGGCTGTGTGGTGTCGGTCTTGAATAGCACCACTGCCTCTCTTCCCGTGGATGTCGTACGAAGCGACTAAGGGATAAAACATCCAGGAGATGGGCAGCAGCATCTCCTGTGAAATTCCAACATTCACTGCGGTCACCAATACGCTTGCCAGACGCGGTGACTACTGGCAAAACCCCACCTTATGACAGGTGCAGAAAAGCCACGGCCCCCAGTCCCCGGCGGCCCCGCTATTCCGGGCTATGGTAGCGGCCAAGGTAACGGCGGGGCAGGGGGTGCTAAGAATCTCCGGCAGAGATCCGGCTACCACAACCGACGACTTCTGCACCTGGCAACATACAACACCAGGACACTGAGGACCGACGAGAAGATACAGGAGCTGGAAGAAGAGATGGACAAGTTAAACTAGAGTGTTTTGGGATTGTCTGAAGTCCGAAGACAGGGAGAGGACACGTTAATCCTCAAATCTGGAAACTTGCTAATTGCTATCACCGGGAGGGCGATCACCTATCCCAGGATGGTGTCGGGTTCCTTGTCCACAAATCCCTCGTGAACAACGTTGTAACAGTCGACAGTGTGTCGTCAAGGGTAGCGTACCTTATACTCAGAATATCTAAACGGTATTCGCTGAAGGTCATACAGGTATATGCGCCGACTTCGACACACCCAGACGATGAGGTTGAGGTCACGTGTGAGGACATAAGTAGAGCCATACATACCTCAAAAACCCATTTTACCGTTGTCATGGGGGATTTTAATGCAAGACTAGGCGTGCCAAATGGTGACGAACGGAGGGTGGGGCCCTTTGGAATTGGACAACGTAACCACCGAGGTCACTTGCTTGCCAACTTCTTGGAGAGGGAAGACTTCTTTATGATGAACTCTTTTTTCAACAAGAAGGTACAGCGAAAGTGGACTAGGATAAGTCCTGATGGTTCCACCAAGAACGAGGTAGACTTCATCTTGGCAGACAAACGGCACATATTTAATGATGTCTCTGTGATCAATAGGGTGAAAACCGGAAGTGATCACCGGATGGTAAGAGGCACATAAAATATCAATGTAAAGCTGGAACGGTCACGCCTGATGAAGTCTACGCTCCGACCTACACCTGTCCAAATCCAGGGCTCCGAAGACTTCCAGCTACAGCTCCGAAACCGTTTCGCGTGTCTCGATTCTTGCGTTTCTGTGGACGAAATTAACACCGAGGTAGTAACAACTGTCCACGAGGTGGGGTCTAAGTACTTTAAGACCCACTCCAGTGGTGGCTCTCAAGTTCTCTCAGAGCATACTCTCGGTCTTATGAGGGAGAGGTGAGAACTGTGTGTGCAGTCTCCAACCTCAATGTCGAAATACAGACTGCTCAATAAACAGATCTCTCAGAGTATTCGACGCGATTGGCGTGCTCACAACACCCGACGCGTAAATAACGCTATTGAGCGAAACCGGGGCTCAAGAGTGTTCGCCAGGGATCTGTGCGTTGGGCAGAGCCTGCTGACGAGGTTGAAGACCGAATCGGGCACCATAGTTTCGTCTCAGCCCGATGTTCTGAGAGAGATTGAGAAATACTACGGACAGTTGTATGCTTCCGCACGAGTTCCCGCCCGCAACAAGGCGGACGACAAACGTGCCAAACTGACTCGATTAGAGAGGCTCTCAAACAGCTGAAAAACAACAAGGCCCCAGGCGATGACGGAATCACAACAGAGCTGCTAAAAGCTGGCGGTAAACCCGTACTAGTGGCGCTCCAAAAGTTGTTCGATTCCGTCATTACTAGCGGGACAACCCCGGAAGCGTGGAGCAGAAGCGTAGTGGTGCTGTTCTTCAAAAAGGGCGATAAAACCCTCTTGAAGAACTACAGGCCCATTGCGCTTCTGAGCCACGTGTATAAGTTGTTTTCGAGAGTCCTCACTAACCGTATTGCACGTAGGCTTGACGACTTCCAGCCTCCCAAACAAGCCGGATTCCGAAAAGGCTACAGCACCATGGACCACATACACACGCTTCGGCAGATTATACAGAAGACCGAGGATTATAATCTGCCGTTATGTCTTGCTTATGTGGACTATGAGAAAGCCTTCGATTCTATCGAGCACTGGGCGGTGCTGGAGTCTCTTCAGCGATGCCAGATTGACTATAGGTACATCGAGGTGTTAAAGTGTGTATACACAGCCGCCACCATGTCAGTCCGCGTACACGACCAAAGCACGAACCCCATCCAACTGCAGTGGGGAGACAGGCAAGGCGATGTCATATCGCCGAAACTGTTCAACGCTGCGTTGGAAGATGTGTTCAAGCTGATGGAGTGGAAAGGTCTTGGCATCAACATCAATGGTGAACACGTCACACACCTTCGATTTGCCGACGATATAGTCATATTGGCAGATTCGCTGACAGGCCTCAGCACAATGCTAGGCGACCTCAAGAGTACCTCACAACGGGTGGGTCTTAAGATGAACATGGACAAGACGAAAATCATGTCAAATGTCCATGTCACACCGGTACCGGTAGTTGTTGACAGCACTCGTCTCGAAGTTGTCGACGAGTACATTTACCTGGGACAAACGATCCGGATGGGTAAGTCCACCTTTGAGAGGGAGGTAGGTCACTTGAAGTATCCAACTCGGCTGGGCTGCGTTCGGGAAATTTCGTAGTATCTTCTCGTCCACAATTCCTCAGTGCCCGAAGTCGAAATTGTTCGAGCAATGTGTGTTGCCAGTGATGACCTATGGCGCCGAAACGTGGTCCTTCACTAAAGGCCTCATTCGAAGGTTCAGAGTCGCTCAGCGTGCTATGGAGAGGGCTATGCTCGGAATTTCACTACGAGACATGATTCGCAACGATGAAATCCGTAGACGAACGAAGGTTACCGACATAGCTCTCAAAATCAGCAATTTGAAGTGGCAGTGGGCCGGCCATATCGCTCGAAGGACCGATAACCGATAACACTGTTATGCGCTTTTGTATTTCTTTAAGCCTGCGGAGGGACATAGGCTCCCTCTGCGTGTTCTACCGGCTTTACAATGGTGAGTGTTCCGAGGAACTTTTTGATCTGGTGCCTCCGTCACCTTTTCTTCATCGCACCACTCGCCGAAGGATGAAGTTCCATCCACACCAACTGGACTCGTGGCGGTCCTCCACGGTTCGGTTTGCACGCTCGTTTTTGCCACGGACGTGGAAGTTGTGGAATGTGCTTCCTCCTGAGGTATTCTCGGACCGCTATGACATGGGGTTCTTCAAGAAAGGTGCGAAAAGAGCTCTCCTTCAAAGCCGGCGATGCATTGGCGACTCCTCCGGTGTTGCGAATGTCCATAGGCGACGGTGACTACTTTCCATCAGGTAGCTCGTCTGCCTTATCGTTAGGTTAAAGTATAAAAAAAAAAAAAAACACTGATCTTGTAGCGCATAAATAGGGTTGATTGTCATGCCTCCATAGTCAAACACTTTTAAAAATAATTTTTAATAATATGCTTGAAATTTTTAATATTTATATTTTTTCAGGGGCCATCCGGCTGAAGTTAGGTACACAACGGATATATTAAATGGTGACTGCGCCATCGTAAAAGCTGCGTTTGCTATCTCAGTTGTGAAGGATCCGTGCGGTTGTAATCCCCCTAGTGATCCTAATGAACCTACCTGTCCAGCCCAAAAACCTGTTCTGCCAATTAAAATTTGTCTGTCTGGTTGCGGATGTGGCTAAATATTTGGATCACCTACTCTCAATGTTGCTATGTAATTTGCCACAGTAACATTGCATTATTACCAACAGTGTGCTAGTAGTTGTATATATTTTATTTTTGATTTTTCATTTGTTTTCTCTACAATAAGTATCCCTGTGTTTTGATATCTATGAACATGTATCTAAATCAAACCCATCTGTGTGTGTTTTTTTTATCAGACTGAACTAGCAAACGAGTAGGTATGCAGTCCACCTGATGGTAAGTGGTCGCTGCCGCTCATGGACATCTGTAATCAAGTTTATACATAACATAGGTTCCACCGGAAGTCAATCACAGATGCGTTGCTACTCCCGAGTACTATGCTGGTCGCCTCATATAAAAGTGTGCCGGCAACCACACCCTTCTATCAAAACGCAAGAAATGTTTCACGCTAGAAAAGGTGTGGCGGTGGTACTTCCCCGGTGGAACTACACTGGCTCTCCACCTTCACCTCTCTCTAGTTTATAGCCTCTGAATAGAAGATCAACAATATTTTGCGAATAGAACGCTTATGATTCGACCGGAGGGTACCACCGCCACACCTATTCCAAGCGTAAAGCAAATCTTGTGTTTCGATGGAAGGGTGTGGTTGCCTGCTCTCTCTTATTTGAGATGCCCACCTTATCCTCGGGAGTAGCAACGCATCTGTGATTCACTTTATATAGGACCTTTGTTCTGTGTGAAGTCGCTTACAGTAACTCTAAGTAACTTCACTGGACAACTGTTGTCCATGGGCAGCAGTTCTCACTTACCATCAGGTGGATAGCTCGTTTGCTACTTCAATCATAAATTTAAAAAAAAATACATTGTTTGATTTCTGGATTCTATGTCGTATTAAAGCTGTTACACACGAGTTCGGAAATTCAGTCTTACCGGTTTTCTAAATGTGTTTGTTTATTACCATTATTTTGTTTATTATTCATAATACCAATGTGAATTAGTAATAAAATAAAATGTGAAATAAAATTTTGGTTTTATTGTTCTATTTACTTATTTCCCATCTAATACAATACAGAAAAATATAGAATTTATGAAACATGGTTCTCCTTACGCCGGCTCCACACGTTGGGCCGTTAATTCTGTGAGGCATACACATTTTCGCCGTTATACGTACTCTAGTTGTTTTGCCACATCAGAGCCAGTGTGAAGATGTCCGATACAGAGATCGAATGAGTGTAAACGATTTTACAGTAGCGACTCTATATGATACCTTAAGTTTATTAATTATAAAAGAAAAGATAACGACGACCTTCTCACTTGAATCTTGACGTACGCACAAAATTCGTATTGTAACAGAACTGAGCAAACCGCCAACATGTGGAGGGCTTGTGAGTAGTGTTTCAGAACCGTCGATAGTTTAACTATCGACAGTTGACCTCGGAAACTATTCAGGATGTCAATAGTACCGACGTACGACAATAATATCGAAACTATCGATATTATCAATAGCTCTTTATGGGAAATACTCTTGAGTCTAAGAATAATATCGATAGTCGGTTGTATAATATTATAACAAAATACTATCGATACTACCGATAGTATTTTGTTATTTTACTATCGATAGTATATTTTTTATATCGATAGCATCGTTAGAATCAATAGTATTGCCCATAAAGAGCTATGGATACTATCTATAGTATTGTCATATGTCAATACTATCGAATAACTATCGATTGTCTCTCGATATCTACTTGCGAGCGTTGACTCTCTTTGATAAAACTGACTCGCGACGGCCAATTATCAGCGCTCTTTCTACTGGTAGATCCACACGTTGGGCGTGCAGCGTTGGGACCAACTTGTGTTCGCCAGCCTTATTGTAATGTTACGTGTCTATTCTGTTTTCAACTGACTTTAAAAATGTTAATGTTCCGAGGTGAAATGTAAAGGTGGGCATTCACGTTACAACGGTCGCACGGACTGTCACACGAACTACGGTCGTGTGCGTCAAGTTCGATCGTAAATGTCTTGATCCTAAGGCGGACTATACGACCAAGGTCATGTCGCAGGTCCGTTGAAGTATTCATCGAACCTTGCGACAGGATCAAATCTGTCGTAACGTGAGTGTCGATGTTTGAGACCAAGATAATCAATGTATAAATAGACGTGCTATTGTAAAGACGTAAACATGGTCGAATGAAATGAAATAAGTTTGATAACGATGTATAAGCAATGAACATCATTCATGTTTGTGTCTGCTTAAACTTCTGATAATCACCTTAGCTCTAGAGGTGTGTAATTTGACGAGTGAGCTGGATCACTATGAGATGGCGCAACATGGCATGGCATGATGGACTCTGATTCAAACGCATCTCTTCTTTTTGTTACTAGAAGCATTTTATTGTTTGTTTTTAGAATATACTGAAATATAAATAAATTCATGAATGTCAATGAGCACGCAATACCCTTGATTTTACAACAAAAAATATTTGGTTATTAATCTCTAAATGATAATAAAATCGAGGCAGAATAATTAAAGGGGGAAAGTGTATAAGATGACATACTTTTTGTTTCAACACATATATGTAAAATAAATAAAGTCGTCTAAGATTCGTATCATAATAATACTTTGATTGTTTTTTATTCTATACTTATTTTTTAACAAAGTGCCCAAAAGCTGTCTTTCCGATGTTCGCTTTTTTCTCAAGTATTACTATGGTTTAGGTTTCAAATATCCCTGCATCGTCAGCGTTGAAGAGTTGAAGGCAATTTTTTTATAATATGATGTCATCCTAGATACCTGATGCAAGTTTCATGAGAAACGCATCACAGAAGGTGAATTATCATAAATAATTAAAAAAACAGAAGGTGGTTTCCACCCCATAGCTGAAAGAGTTAAATTTTAATAATCCACCACACCCATGTCCAAAATAGGAAGTTCCATATAGATTTTTTTTTATATAAAAAAAGAAAATTGATTTTTTTTCTTTAGTTTTATATGGTTTAACTAAACACGGCTTCCTTTTCCTATTTAGGTAAGTAATTTTGCTCGACGAAACTTGTTACTATGTTGCTCCCAAGCCAACCGTGATTATAAAACATGTACAAAAATTAAAAAAAAAAAATTTTTGGGGTGAACCCATAATATTTAGGGGTGAAAAAAATTTTTATAAACCTAGTTTCATACCTACTGAATATACTTATAAGATTTTATCAAAATCGGTCAAGCCGTTTCGGAGGAGTATACGCAGTAAAACTGTGACACAACAATTTTGACAAATAGTACTTTATTTATTACAAAAATCATAAATTGCTTAATTAATAACACAAAAGTAGAATCATTTGTATCATCGACACCTTGTTATTTTAAAACACTCAAAGTTAAATTAAATTGAGTGTTTTAAATTAACAAGCTGTCGATGATACAAATGATTCTACTTTTGTGTTATTAACTAAGCAATTTATTAGATAATATTCTGTGTGTATTTAATTTGACAATATTATGTTTTATAGGTAATAAATAAAATAGGGCTAAAAAACAAGAATCCACAGTTATTCAACTTTATGTACCTATGTATAACTAGGTGTTATTTATGGCGTCAATTCAAGTAATTCAACTGTCAAGCGTGTCAAAATAACTGTCAAATATTTGAATCTTGAATTTTGAATTTGTTAGTAATTTAGTAGGTACTTTTGTTTTGTTTTGTTTGCGTACAGTGATGTTAGATGCGTCTTGCTGTTTTTGAAAATGGAAAACAAATCGTGCTGTATTTGGTGACTTTTAAATAAAATAAAAATTATTAAATCAAAGTTATGGAAAATGTTGACGATTCGCGAGTTGATGATATTTCGGCTGATGCGTCTCATTCAGCTGTTAACAATTTAATTTTGGATTACTACAAAAAAGTTGGGCGTAAAAGGGATTTAGAACAATTCTTTTCGTTATCAACGGCGCCAAGTGAGATCAGAGACCCGACGGGGACATTTTGGAGAAGCATGAAGTCTCAAAGTGATTCTTCTGACTCTGCCGAAAAGAAAAGTGAATCATCTGCTGAATTGTGTAGAATTTCTATCAAATGTTCCGTGCCTGAGCCGTCTAACTTACAGGTATGAGAGTATTGAATATTTTTCATAGCTATTTAACAAACAGGATTATATTTAGACAACCTATGGCGTAACGACCACAGTGGCTTTAAACAGATATGATATTGATATGATGTATGTATATTACTGCTTTTTATATTGTCTTTTATATGTCCATATACATAACAGATATATAAACATTGAACATGCTAAAAGTCTTTGTTCAACTTGTGGAACCACAATCACACTAGCCTATAGACTGACCAGTTAAATTAAAAAAAAAACACATGCTTTCTACACTCATAGGATTTTATCCTGTGTCGTGAGTACCATGGACACACACAAGACGAATACACAAACACCCAGACCCAGAACATGAATCTAAACTCATCATTCAGATACCTGTCTGACCGGGAAACAAACCCGGGACCCATTGCGCATCAGACCGGTATGCTAACCACTCCGCCACGTGGGTCATCAGTTAAATAAGCAACATCCATTCAAAATTTCATGTAAATCGAACCAGTGCTTCTGGTACATTGAGTAAAAAACAGACACCCATCTTTATATATTAGTATGGAAGTATCTTCATGCCTATAAGTATCCATCCTATGAACCTCATTACTTTTTCTATTTCTTGGTTGTTAGAAATTTGCCAAACTCAACAACCTGAATAAAATAAGCTGATTAATCTGAACAAATTAATCGAAATAAGTGCTTATTTCGATTAATTTGTTCGGATTGTTATATTTGAAGGATTTCCTGGATTGGATCAACCAACATCAGATTTGTAATTTGATGACAATGGTACCAAACTGCAAGTATAATCTATTTAATGAAAGAAAGATCTTTGAAATTGGTCCACACCAGAGAAATTGGTGTACATACGTAAAAAATACCAACTGATATTGAGAACCTCCTTTCTTATCGACGTGTTTTGAAGGAAAAAATATACATGGGAAAATATTTCAACTACTTAATGTGAAGAATGAAATTTTTTAACATGTATTTTTATAATTGGTGCTCTAAGCCACTTGTTACAGAGTAATCAAGAGAAAAGGTTATAGCTAGGTAGTATACTGACAATTATTTTTGTTCCCTGTAGTCGGGGAATAGAATACGACTACGGTATCCCTTGCCTGTCGTAAGAGGCGACAAAAGGGGGCTCCTGGGGTTGCGGGCGGCTCGAGAGGGAGCTCGAACCGTATACTGACAATTACTTTTGTTCCTGTTTCAGATGATTCCGCAGAGCAGACATTTCCGAGATCATGAAAAATCTGATTCAGAATCACCACCTATAATTACTGATGAAATTGCTCCTGGTAATTCACAAGACAGTGAAGAGGAGTCCATTAAATCTTATGATATACAGTCACAAAAATGTAAGTAGTATGAGAGAATTAATAATGAGATTTAATAACTATAAATAAAATGAGTAAGTATAAATAATTAGATTTATGGGCGGTTTCGCCTGCTTCAGTAAAAGAGAGTAAAGAACATATTAATTCAGGTCATAAAGTTATGTTGTGTGTGTGTTTTTACAGGCATATGTAACAGACATACATGCATCTCTCACAAACTTTATTTAGCATTGCATTGTAGTATGAAACTTGGTTGCAAAGTAACTTTGTCATGCATATGCATGCTTGTTCATGCATAATGCTTAATAATACTAAGAATCTTGATAGCCCTGGTTTACCTGATGATATATTGATTATGATATAATTTTTTATTTAAAATATATATAAAAATGATTAATTGACAGACAACCAGTGTTTGATTGCTGTATTATATTTTAATAATTTATTTTCGTAACTGATGATTGATTTAAGGAATTCTAGGGATGTTCAAGCTCCTTCTACAAATCTAAAATCATATACTTAGTACATCATGCCTTCAAAGACGCAGTACAAAGTATGGCCGGTTTGTGCTTAATTGCCGATAAAAATGTACACATACATTAGTTCAATTAATTAAAAGAATAATATTTAAAATTAAACTAAAATATTTACATAAATTACCATATATTAAGTTCCCATGTATGTATGTATGTATTATGTTTTTAATTGGATGTATGTCCACCAATTCGCACTTCGCCAGCGCGGTGGACCCATGTCCAGCAGTGGGCCAATAATGGGTTGATGAGAGAGATGTATCATGTTATGTATAACTAAGAAGAAACATTTAAGTCTAAAAGCAATTTACCTTTTTCACAATATCTGTTTTGTTTCCTTACAAGCTATCATGCAATAACAATAAATAAATATTTAAATAAAATAATATTCAGATATAAGAATTAATTAATGCGTTTGTGATATTGAATAACAAAATAATATTGACTAAAATAAGTAATAGGTATATATAGTACATTGATCATAATGATTGTTTCCCTCTTTTTTTAAATAGCCAAAACTTATGTAACAATGTTGCATATATAATCCTAAGTACTACAAAACACTTCAAGTTCCTGGATTTAATTGTTTTATTGTTAAAATTAAAATATATATAAATGTACATCTATTTTACGAACTTAGACAGAGAGTCATACACAAGTTGGCCAAGTTTTTAAACTTATTCTGATAAACATAGGCCCCTTTATCCGCCAATCTAAATTCAGCGTGTTATGTCCTACTTAGTTTGTGATTAATATTTTTTTATTGTTTTAGCTAATGATGCAACGCTAGACACTTCTATGAACAAGCCTCATTCACCGACAAGTAGTATTACATCGCAAAGAAAATTGGAGTGGGACTCTTTAGCAGATGTTGGTTATGCTAATGAGAGTGACAGGAAAACCTCGGCTTCCAGTCTTAGTACGTTAGAAAGACTGGCCCTTCAGCAACAGTATTCACATGATTCAAGGCAAAACCTAGAATTAGGACCGCCCACGTCACATTCTACACCACTTGATGAAACTGAAACTAAGTCTAAAGGGAAAAAGGGGTTGATTAAGAAAACTACCAAAATATACCAGAAAGATGTTGACCTTGTTGAATTAAATGTACCACACGGGTCACAAACAAACCTTCCACAGGCTATAAGTGTTAATCTGAGTAAACACATATCCTTCAATGTTGAAAAGGACGGTGTAATAAATATTGATAATATAAAGAAAAACATATCTGTATCCCCAGATAAAAGTGCTGAAACCGAAAAACATACACAAGAAAAACTTGACAAAGAAATTCAAACTACTTTGGTACATAATAAAGACAAGTCAACTGAATTGACAAACCCACTGAATAGTGCTTTATCGACAGTTCAAAAATTTCCTGTAATGATTAGTCTGAATACATTAAAAAACAGAAATAGAAAGAAAAAGATAAAAATTGCGAGGAGGAAGTTAAAAAACAAAAGTAAATTTAAAGTTGATAAGGAAAATATTCCACAAGAGAAGGGAACAGAACCAATTTCCGAGGCTGAGAGTTTCGAATACATGCCTGGACACATCTATAATCAAAACCATATGAAAATTAACCAAAGAAACGAGGCAAGTGTTGATAATAAATCTAGTTTGGAGTCAAGTGCTGGCCTTACTACCGACTCCAGCAAAGGATCGAAACATTCTTTTACCAAAGATTTAGAAAAAAGTATAGATTTACTGAAAGCTGTGTTACAACAGCATGAAGGTGATTCTACACTTAAAAAGAAACTTATCAAAGAAATAGTGCAAAGACTTATTAAGTCGAACTATAGAGATGATGGTAGTTCCTCCGATTTTCTCTCAGGTCTTAGTTTTAACAGTAAAATTACAGGCGTAAAGGAAGAAAACCATACAACAACAAGTAGCTCTGATGTTAATAACACTAAAGTTAAAGCCAAAGTAATCAAACCAAAAAAGTCTATTTTACGAGCAGACAAATTCAATTCAAATGACGTAGCGTCAACATCTCAAAGTGCTCCAAATCTGCGATCTTTTTCTTATTCAGAAAAAATTGTTCCATCTAACATAACTAAGCCAGCTTTCATTTCTAACACTGACTCTGATATGTCTAGTAAAGAAAAGAATTCTTCAGACGTTGGTATGACGAGGACATCTTCCGAAGAACTTTATAGAAAGTATTTAGAAGCTTTGAAAAGAGAAGAAGCTTATAAGAAACATCTTAGAGATAAAGAGAATTTCTTAAAACAAAAACTGGTTAGTTCTGAAACAGCGATTAGTCAAATAGCTCAGGCTGACCTAAAAACGAGAAGTAAGCTGAAGAGTTTACTAAAAGATTTGACTAGAAATAATTATAATGATGGATCTGGAGATGCAAGTAAATTAGAAGGTCATAGTGACTCTAACATTCATACAGACTTGTACGCTTTCCCGAATAAACAGAGAAGTCATTCGGTATTTACACTTTCCTCTGGGAATTCTAATGACCCAAACAAACAATCCAGCTTGAAAAGTAAGATTCAGAATGCTATTCAAAGCTCAAAGGTGGGTTGCAGCAAAGTTGACCATAATTATTGCTGTTGTCCTTTCCACGCTGATCAGGCTAAAGTCGGAGTTACTGATAGTTCTGTTCAAGTAAATATTACGCGTGATAATTCAATAGAAAAGCGGACAATATCAAATGATTTTCCTACATATACTCCATGTATACGCTGCACAAAGGAATCTCCTAGTAATATCACCGAAATCGTACCTACTTCTGAAACAGGAGACCTCAAATATGTTTGTTTATGCAACGACAACAATATGTCAACAAGTGTACCGGAAAGATTTCTTATATACAAATGTTCACGGCTAGTTAATAAAAGTGTTCAGCTGGGAAATTCATTGACTAAAAATTCGAATACTGACAACGTAAAATGTGGCAAAGATGATGCATGTAAATGTAAACAAAAAACTGTAATTACACAGGAAGCTCAGACAAACATAGTAAAAGAACAACATACATGTGGTAGTGTAGGAGTAAAAAGAGACAATAGTTCAGGTAACATACCTCTGGCTCAGAATACAAAGTCATCACAGACTAATGTTTATTTAGATTTAATGTTACACCGCAAATCTAGTGTGAAAAGTGTTACCTCACAGTGCTCTGATTTGGAAGGAAATTCTAAACTAATTACGAGACGTGAAAATGATAGACCTAAAACGTTTATTCACGAAGCTGTTAGGAGCGTTCAAACTGAAATTAGTATAAACCCAAAGCTTTCCGACCCTTCCTTATCAGATATAAATATTATAGATGATAATGAGTGTGTCAAACTTATTAGCGAACAATGTAAGGAAATTCCAATATCAAATACTAAAAATAATACTAATGATCTTGTAAATGAAAAAGATTTCCAGTCGTTGAGTAACAAAAGCACTAAAGGTACAACTAACCAATTAGGTAAAAAAGTTGTTGAGGAAAAACAGACTATTGATAATCCTTGCATTGTGCAGTTAGATAAGGAAGTACAATCCAACATTGACCCGGTTGATAATGTTCAAAGTACGAAATTCGTAGACCAATTTACAATCCCAATACAGGGAACTAATATGACACTTAAGGTAAACTTAGGTACAAAACAACCAGAATGTACAGACTCAAAGCATACTACAATGAAATCTCAGGGTGTTGGGACAGAGTCAACTAATGTAGTTGAACAATACACTTCTTTAAGAGAAGACTGCACTAAAAGCGTTCAGTGCAATGATGCTAAAATTTTTCAACAAACGAACCAAGATGACGTTAAAGATGATAAACCATGTACAACGTGTGATAAGCAGAAAACAGTTAATAATACAACAACAGTTAAAACATGTTGTGGAATCAAATCTAAATACAATACGTATCCAAAAGAAGACCAAGTAAGCGCTCGCAAGCGTTTATTACGTACTAACACTGATATAAGTAAGTTCGAAAATCTTGAATTGCTTCATATTGGCACAACCAAAGATAAAACTGTAAAGCAGTGCCAATTTTATGATTACAAACAAAAAAATACAAGTGATCCTAAAAAAACTGTAACTGATCAACAACCTAAGTGTAATATCCCAAGTCAGTCGGAAAGTTCCAGCGTGGGATCTTCAGCAAAGTGTTGTAAAGGTGATGATGCTTTAAAAACCGAAGAATTGAAATGTAGAGACCAGACAAGATCTCCTGTTGGAGAAACTAATAATATCCCTGATATTGATACCGATAAAGACCCTTTGTTAGATATAATACAAGGAATAACAAAGCGGTATTCCAAAAAAGATGTAGAGGGAAGCAAAAGGAAAAAGTGTTTCAAGGAGATTATGACTCTTCTAAACTATCTATTAGATACTGAGGATAGTACTGACGAACAAAACAAATCACCGCGTAATGATGCATGCGAATCTTCTTGTTCTAAGAATGATGATGGTCCAGAAAAAGAAAGCGCTTGTATTGAAACATGTTCAGCAAAGACGTTTGTTGATAAGGGAGTGCAGTTGTCTAAAAAAAAGTCTAAATCCAGGTGTCACACCGAATCATCTGAAATTCCGGTTTCTACAGATTTTCCCACTACTTCATCCGATTCTGCGACATGTAAGGTGATAAATAAAATAAAAAAGGAATGCGAGAAGTATCACCAAAAACGCTGCAAATCACACAATATTTTGAAAACTTGTGACACTTCTAGCACTACCTCTGTGAATTGTGAGAAATGTAAACAAGTCCACCATTGTTGTATTCGACACAAATGTAGGACTCAAAAGTCTAGGGTTACCGAAAAATCAAGAAAGAAATGCGTTGCGTACAACTTGATTTTACAGACATCAGATAGTGTTGGGAGCGAAGAGGCTACAGAAAATATTCCTCGTCCGCTTAAAAGCATCATAGTCAAAGTACCTTCAAAGAGGAAACAAACTGAAAATGTCCCGTTTAGGGAAATGTCGGCTAAATTAGAACGAAATATACCGAACTGCTGCCCCCGCTCTCCCGTACGAGGTCAGAGATCTAGGAGTTTGCCTAATGAGTCTGAAATATCAAGTACTGAAGAGTTTTTCAAGAATGCACATACATATACCGTTAGGGAGTATTTGGAAAGAAATAGGCCAGACTTTGTTGAAAAAAGTTCTAAGCGTCAGGATTGCTTGAAAGTCATAAATGAAACGAGGTAAGTTATCTTATAGACGTAAATGATTAATTTAAGACAAAAAATCATGCATATTCCCCATTCCAAGGAACTCACCAATTTTTCTTACTTCAGACCAAAGACGTGTGTTTCTCCGTGTGTCAAAATGCTCGTAGTGCATACTCCTAAATGCGTGACCAATACTTGCATGGATCCTTGCAATGTGTACTGTGGAGGTATTGTTAGTGAAAATATCTTGTTGCTTTTGGTTGACATCTATAAAAAATATTTAATCATAGTAGCTAGCAAGCAAGATATCCGTATTTTTCTAGCAAAATGTCATCAGTTGCTGTATTGGATCATACTAGAAAGAATTAATGAATTTTGAAGTATTCGAAGGAAATGCAGATGCAGTGTTTTCTTGTGTGTTATTGCTAGGGTCTACCCAGAACGAACTGTTTCCTATTACTATTATAATATCTTTATTTTATATTATGTATTTATTTTACATTGAAAAAAGTAACATTTATGGATGTCGTAAATAATAATATAACCCAGTGTGATCTAGCCACTGGCCAACTTTAGATAGAATTTAGACTCTTAGACTCTAATAATTTGATGTACATAAATATTGAACTAAAATAACTACATCTTCATTTTAGTTTTTGTATAGGATTTAATGGAGGTGATCTTGAAATATTATAACTTATAATAAATATAATTCTAGGTATGCCTATGACTTGTAACCACTGTCTCGGTCCTTATATGCACTCACAGAATGAAATAACAAGGATTGGTGAGATCAATGGATTTTTTGAGTCGATTTTATCTATTATCTTTAGTTTTGGTAGACCACACTTATTTCACGGTAATTAGTTGCTTGAGACATGCTTACCCGAGGTGTAACAGAGAATTTAAAGCAAAAAGCATCTGAGGAAATGCGGTCGCCCGCAAGAATGCGGAACCCTTTAACCCTAACATTATCAGTAAAAACATACTTGGCTGTGTGGAAGCCTCCCTTAAATATTATTTTATTCGTTTTTAGTATTTCTTGTTATAGCGGCAATAGAAGTATATCGTCTGTGAAAGTGTCAACTGTGTTGCTATCCCTGTACATGTGATACAGCCAAGTAACAGATACGAACAGACGCCAGCAGTCTTAGTAATAGGGTCCCGTTTTTAATCTTTCGGTGCCGAACCCTAAAAATCAGAAGTCAGTGTTATCTGCAGGCGATTATAGATGGTCTACTAAAGACTACTTACCTATGTACATGTGGACTGTACACAACATCGTAACAGGTGACTAAAAGGGGGCTTCCGGGGTTACGGGCGGTTAGAGTGCGAGCTAGAACCGTTGGGGCAGTCACCCCCTGGAAGGACGGCGTTACGTGTGTACCGTCGTAAAGACCAAAAGGAGCGGTGGATCCAGCCACCCATCTGGGAGAAGCCCGTTGGTTAAAGGTTTCCCCCTCGAGAACAAAAAAAAATACAACAGTGATTACTCAACAAAATAATGTATCATGTGGATTAAATAAAATATATTTTTTTATATTTACATAGTCTTACCCTTTCTTTTTCAGAGCAAATGAAAGGGATGCCAAGCGGAAACTGTTGTCAATGCAGCTGGACAGACAACAGACACTGAGTGCGCTCACTGATAAGGAACTTCACCAATTTGCTAAACAATTGTGCGATGAACTTCGCCGTAAGAAAGGTAATTAATATATCTCTCGTCAACCCATTATTGTCCCTCTGTTGGGCACGGGTTTTCTCTCAGAATAAGAGTGTTAGGCCATGGCTCACCGCGCTGGCCAAGTGCGAATTGGTGGACTTCACGCACCTCCGAGAACTTTTTTTTAAACTCTCGGGTGTGTAGGTTTCCTCATGATGTTTTCCTTCACCGAAAAGCAGTGATAATTAATTTCTAATACGCACATAATTTTAGAAAAATCTGTGGTGCGTGCCTAGGTATCAACCATTAGGCTATCACTGGTCTAATTAATGTTTAACCCTTTCTATTAGTGATGGAACGAATATTCGTATGTTTTCAGACATTCGTATTTCCAAGAATTGGCGCGAATGTTTTTCGAATATTGAATTGCAATGTTTCGCAGAAAAGGTTTCCAAATCTAGAGGGAGGGTCTCCTTCCGCCTCCTTTTTTATATATCTGACTGAAGTAGCAAACGAGCATTCAGTCCACCTGATGGTAAGTGGTCACTGCTGCATCTGGACATCTGTAATCAACTACATATAGCACATAGGCTCTATCTGAAGTTAATCACAGAGGCGTTGCTATTCTCGAGGGCTGAGATGGTCACCTCATATAAAAGTATGCCGGCAACGACACTCTTCTATCCAAACGCAAGAAATGCTTCACGCTAGAAATAGGTGTGGCGGTGGTACTCCCCCGGTCGTACTACACTGGTTGTATCACCTTCACAAAAATGACAAAAAACAACATTGGCATTCGCGAATGTTCAAGTAACATTTGTTGCATCACTACTTTCTATACTGCACTGAAAACCAACGGTCGCAGTTCTCTGCGACATATGTTGAGTGTGCCCATTTCCAGCTGTCTCTGTACTATAGAGTGATTCAAGAGGAAGGTTTTTATGTATAATACATGCCTAATATAGTGGAGAAACACTGATAATTTTAGATTTTTGACTTTTAGGCGCAACAAAATTCGCCGGGTCAACTAGTTAAGTATATAATTGTCTTTTGTCCATTAAATTTAGTGATCCCGTATTATTACGCTAATAAAAAGTTGATAAATATGAAAACTAACAATCTACTACTCTCTATTTTAGTTGCACCAAAATTTATTAGTGAACGTGAAATGAAGAAACATTCTGAGAAAATATACAAGTCTCTGCCCGAAGTGACTCGCAAGAAGGAGGAATTAAAAAAAGAAAACATCAAAAAAACTAATATGCTGATGGCTAACATTTTTAAAAAGGTACGTACTAACACATTTTTTATTTTATTTCCATCCATCCATCCATCCCTTTGAGGTCCACTGCTGGTGATAGGCCTCCCCTAAATGACGCCACTCCAACCGGTCCTGTGCCTTCTGAATCCAACGGTTTCCCGCTGTCTTCTTCAGGTCATCGGTCCACCTGGTGAGGGGCGACCTGTGCTCCTTTTGCCTAAATGTGGTCGCAACTCGAGGACCTTCCTTCCCCATCGGTTATTTTACTTAGTTGAAGTGATTTGACTCGAGGGTAATGGACGATCCGCGTGGCGAAGCAATGTCTATACCCTTCTGACACAGTGGGTTCTGGTTCGATTCCTGGCCAGACAGGTATTTGAATGATAAATTTAGATTTCTGTTCGGGGCCTGGGTGTTCTTTGTATGTGCTCTTTCAAGGTGGTAGAACCAGTGTAGTTTGACCGAGGATGTAACATCGCTACACCTATTTCTAGCGTGAAGCATTTTTTGCGTTTCCGGAAGGGTGTGGTTGCCGGCACACTTTCACATGAGGCGACCATCATACTCCTCGGAAGTAGCAACGCATCTGTGATTGACTTCAGATGGAACCCATGTTACATATGAAATTGATTACAGATGCCCATGGGTAGCAGTGATGACTTACCATTAGGTGGACTGTATGCTCGTTTGCTACTTCAGTCAGATAAAAAAATATATCCATGACACCCACGACACAGGAGAAAATGCTACTATGGCGTTGTGACTGTAAAAAGTGTTTGTTTTTTAATCCAATTTGAATCAAGAGTAATTTTTTGTTTGCCGGATCACTTTTATATAAGGCGACCATCTTACCTGGGAGCAGAAACGCATCAGGGATCGACTTCACCTGGAACGATGTTTGCATGAATGGGCTTATGCAAAAAAAAAACTGGTTGCCAGGTGGTAGAACCTCCGCCATACCTATTTTTAGTGTGAAGCAAGAAGTTCTTGCGTTTTGATATGCTTATGAGGCGACCATCATAGTCCTCGGAAGTGGCAAAGCATCTGTGATTGACTTCGGGTATAGCCTACATTCTATACCAAGTTGCTTACAGATATCCATGAGCGGCAGTGACCACTTAATATCAGGTGGACTGCATGTTAAATCACCCATTCAATTTGATATACAAATCTTTGAGTAAATGTGAATGCGAGAATATTCATATGCATCTGTGTTATCCACATGCTATACATGTATAACAGAGTTACAAGTTTAAAGTACTTTTTCTGATTCATAAAATTTTCGTTACCAAATATTACTTTATTTAGTCATTTTAGTATTAAATAATATTGGGTACTTTTTATTTCTATGCCCATAGATATTACTTAGACAAGATAGTCTGCTTCAGTAATTCAGATAATTCAGAATATGCAAGAATAATTGTTATGTTTTTGTTTTAGAATCTCCAGAAGAAGACTCTTCGCGGGTCCGTGAATTTGTCAAATTATAGTCCCGTGATAAAAATTTGACCTAAAATGTACGTTCTAAGGAATATTTGACTGTTTGTACAACATGTGTTCGTCGATTTGTTATGTACTTTATTGACTATTTACTGATGTATTTTAAATAAATGTACACGTTTTTGTGTTAAATATTTTATTTTCACTCCTCTTATCTTTGTATTATAAATATTTTGTTTGCAATAATTTCCTAAAATAAAATTGTCGGTTTCAGAATATTTAATTATCAGATATCACACTTTGTTTATTGTTATTTCATAACACGTAAAGTTACAAATAAGTTCTGTCAGAAAGTTTTTGACGTGACAACGTCTTATAATTTGGTGGAGCCGGCTATACGCATCAAAAACATGACTCATGCGCGTTACCTCGCTCTGAGCCGTTCCATTTAAGGCTTGAAGTGCAAGCGAGAGCATGGGACGAGCGTCAAAGAGGCACATACTGCCCCCGCGTTGGGCAGCCTTCGATATCTGTCTCTCTCTTACTTGAGTGAGCGATGCGTACGCGTGGATAGTTCTGCTATACAAAAATGCAACCAATCCATCAGTATTTTCTTATGACGTTGTTACGTTCAACTATCGACCGTAAACCGACTTTACAGACAACAGATTTTTTTTAAAATATGTCGCATCCGCACATACACATAATAAAATGTTAGATGCGGATACGAGTCTTACTTTTACTCAGTCCTTAAGAGACCTTGAAACGCCAGTTAATGCTTTGCAAATCGTACTTTCCTGATAACTCATTACAATAACTGATTTATGATAATTTACACAGTTTATATATGTGTACCAAATATGTGACCATAAACAAAATTATTAGTGATAAGTTTCTTGAGGAGCTTATGATTTATTATCTGTGGGCGGTGAGGAGAGTGGCGCCAAATTTTGCGCGCGCTTTTGTGAGAGAGTGACAACTGTTTGATTTATAAGAAAAAATATGTAAAATAATTAAATTGTGTATATTGGTGATTAGGTGAGTTATTACTACAGAAGTTCACACAAAGTTAAATTGAATAATGAAAAATATTCCTCTGATATCCGTTAAATTTTAATTTAAACGGTTGATAGTAACGTATATCTACTGATATTCTCTGCGTCTTTCCCGCAAACACGGTTATCCGACACATCACCAATTGTGACTATAAATTGTTTTTTTTTTCATTTAGATTTTTATTTTTTACTCTATATCCCTAAGAAAACTGTGTCAAATAATAGTAAAGAAATGCACCTAATGCAAATAATCAAAGAATTAGACATTTTTAAATAAAATAAATAAATTATATAAACTTTTTTTCACCAATTCGTACTTAGCCAGCGCGGTGGAACATGGCCTAAAACTCTCATTCCGAGAGAAGACGCGTACCCAGCAATGAGCCAATAATGGGTTGATGATATGATAAACATTTATAAAATACATCTACTCACTATACTTGGTGCTAAGTTTAAGAAACTACCATTATAGGCTTATACTAACTACTATTAGGTCTATTAGTTCTAAGCTATTTTAGTCTTGTCCTACAGGTTACCAGTCCTACAGATGACCAGAATAGAACTACGGTATACCCTGCCTTTTGTAAGAGGCAATAAAAAGGTTTTTTTGTATGTGTTTTTTTTTTATAATAATGAAGTAGCAAACGAGCATGCAGTCCACCTGATGGTAAGTGGTCACTGCTGCCCATGGACATCTGTAAGCGACTTCGTAACATAGGTTCTATCTAAAGTCAATCACAGATGTGTTGCTACTCCCCAGGACTAGCGTGGTCGTCTCATATCAAAGTGTATGTGTATAGCTGATTACCATCATAAGAACGTGAAGATGTGAGTTGAACATAATTTCACCCTGGGTAGCACAACAGGGGTATCGCGCTCGGATAATTCCTTTGTGTTACGATGGAGATTCCAGAGTTTATAAAACGCTGAGAACAGCCACCCAGAAAGTGTTACTACCACGATTCTTACCAAGTGTAACACTTGGTAAGAATCATAGGGCATTCCCACGGCACCGTTTCGTTTTTCAAGGTATATCCACAAAAACAGGCAATTATTGTCTCTCCATATTAAGGACCATTTCCTTCAGCTTCCGTCGATGGATTTTAGTGGATGCAGTCAATGGTATTTCATTTACAAATATAACACCGCCGCGCAGTTGCTTCGATTCTGATAGAGATTCTGAAAATGAGTAATAAGATTGAGTTGTTTGTAAGTTAAACAGGCGTTACGAATTAATCCTTATCTGCTCTTACCGTTAAAGAAAACAAGTAAGATCACTTAAGAGCTACGTTATAAACTCTTAAAATTCAGTGTTATATCAGTTGGAGCTTAGCCAAAGTTGTGGAATATCTTGTATGAGGTCTTATAAGAAGTGTCCGACTGAAGTTCGATTTTAATCCGAAGCTGAAACTATCGCCTCAACTTTCAACCGAAACCGAAGCAAAAGGTTTGAAAACTATGAGAATACAAGTTCTAGAGCTGATTAGCTTATTAATTAGCTTGCAACATCGTGATCGTGCATTACAATAACTTCGGCTTTTGCTGAAACTTCAACCCATTTTGGTCGAAGCAGACTTTGTCGAAGGTGGATTTTTTGGTCGAAAGTGGCTGAAGCCGAAGTTTCGGTCTGTCAGTCGGTTTCGGCTGGCGAGATGCGCGCGCGCAAACGATAGCGGTCGCGGCCGGCCGCTCGACGGCGCTTTAAAACACGCCGCGTGTCCCTGGTTCGAATCCGAGGTGTGTAGTTGGAGTACAGGTGTATGTATAGCTTGTACATATGTGTCGCTGTTCTTGTGTATATTGGAATGTATATGAATATAATTTCATAAAATTATTTGTTTAATGTGTTAGTGTATGTATATTGAAACCAAAACATGGCTGCGCCCGCGGACTGTCCCGTACAGAGATTGAATTTGAAACCTCTAGGCTATTGCTGCTAATTACCCTTCACTAAATCCTTGATCTCTTCAGCGGTAACTTGGGAGCCGTTACGCAAGACCACACAGGCCACAGGCAGGTCACCACACTCAGGGTCCGGTATACCGGTGACGGCCACGTCAGATATACCTGGATGTTGGCGGATCACGTTCTCTAGCTCTACTGGAGAAATCTGGAACATAATAGGACTATTTTAATACAAACTTTTTATTCAATCACTTTGGAATAAGTTTCGAAAGAAAGGTGATAGACATAATTCAGCCAATTGTATCGATTTTCCATTATTAACCCTTTAATATAGGCATATGGCATACTCATATGTAGAAACAGAAAGTAGGTAGCAGTAGGTACTCAATGTCAATGCTACTGAATTTTAGTTTTGAAAAAAAAACATACAGACAGCTTAATTATATGACAGCTTAAAAATAATTTATAGAACTAATTATAAGTAGGTAATAAGTACCTAATTATGGTACTCCATTCATATAAGTATAGAAAGGAAATGTTTCGCGTTTATTTTCCCAAAATAATTTTGGAGAACTGAATTAATAGAAGAAGAATAAACAGATTTTTTTTTTAATTTTTCGGACATTTAATCGTTTTTACTGATTTGTTAAAAATATATTTTTTATCGTGAAGCATACCTGATAACTTTTATATTTCAGTAAAAGTTTGATTCTTTCCATAAAGAAGAAGTTCCAGTTTTCATCTCTATAAAATAGGTCACCGGTTTTAAACCATCTGCCTTCTGCAAAAGTCTCTTCTGTTGCTTCAGGATTATTATAATACTCCTAGAAATAATAACTTCTATTAATTTAATCATTAGTGCAAATAGGAATAGAGAAGTCTTTTATTCTTCTTACATCCTTTTATGTATAAGAACCATCACCAGTACAAGCAACCATTAGACCAAAAGTCTAAATTTCGATCATAATAGTTATTATGTGCCTTAATACGAACTAGTCACCCGTCGCCACAGTCGAAGTTCGACCGTAATTTGACTCAAAAAGTAAACTTGATATTGTCCAAAGTATTTCCCAAATTTAATTACCTAAATTTTATTAATTTTTAAGTTTTTAATACACCCGAAAGATAAAAAGAGGTTTAATTGACTAAGCTGCATTTAAAAGCAATAACGGGTATTTTGACAAAGATATCTGACATTTTTGACGTTCTGTGTTTTCGTAAGAGATTGAATGTTTTATTTCGTTTATTATTTACGTGTTTCTGACAAATCCACGGTAGTGTGTGTAATGTCTTTTTTGTTGATTTTATGTATGTTATAATTATGCATTATTTGAAAAAAAATATCATTCCGTACTCCTTCTCTACATCAACTATAATCGTGCAAAATTTCATACTCCTCCGTTCGCGACAATCGACATGTACCTATGATAATATATTGAGATACAAAGATAAATAAATAAATAAATACAGCCCAAAGAACACTATATCAGAACGAAGAAACAAAAGTATAATTACTAATTTTCAACCACTTTATATACCTAATACCTAAGTACCTACCTTGAAAATTCCAGGCCCTTTGACCCAAAGCTCCCCAGGAACATTTGGCTCGATTATATCTTCTTGAGTGTCCACATTTATTAACTGAAATATTAATATTATTTAATATTTGTTATAACAGCAAAGTACGGAAAACATACATGTATTGTGTTTATACTTATATCTATACCTAATACATATGACGGTTCTGCTTGTTTGTAGGTACTTTCATCGCATACATTCGCAAGCAATAGTTTTGAAGACAGAGAATAATAGGTAATAAGTCTTAAATATTCCTCTATTTTTTGATTTTATGTTTGTCTGTTTAAGTGTTTGAAATTTGAATAAGGTATAATCCGTTATGTTTCGACTCTTAAGTCACCTCAGCCACACCTATTTCTTCCTAATACCTAACCGTAGCGTTAAGCTTTGCTGTGTTCTTGTATGAAGGGTGTGCTAAGGACGACCGTCTTTTTTCTCTGATCCCGGAACTACAGGGACGGCGCTAAAGGAGACCTAGTTAACCAAGGCGTTCCAACCTAGCCCTTTGGGCTAGACCCTGATTCTTATCTGAGATTAATTGCAGACGTCCATGGGCGGCAGTTGTCACTTGCGATTAGGTGGTCCACAAGCTCGTTTGCTTCTTCTACTATATAAAAACAAATTGTGGAGAAAAACTAAGAAAATTTATCAAAATTTTACACAGTTCTTCATAATAATCTTAAATGATAGGAACCGTAAGCAGATTTCATTACGTCGCAGTTGGTGAATACAGCATGTCGTTTCCACAGCGACGAGTGCTTATAGGTAGGTATAAAAGGGTTTCTTCTTTATCAGTACCTATCCTATTTACGCAGATGCAAAACATTATTTTTTAGCTTTAGTTAGATTACAATTATGTGGTAAGTAACTACACGGTATGACGTACGTACAACAAGCCGTGGATATGTTACATAAATCACTGATGATATTGAATATCAATAAATTAAACGGTAGGTATGCCTACAATTAGTATGAACGTTGATATGACTCGTGCTGTTACGAGAAATTTGATATAAATTTTATCCATATATGGCCATTGTCAAGTGCAATCTTCCTTGAAAAAGAGAGTTTTGTCGTTAAGAAAGAAGTTCTGTTTTGAAAACTTCCTGTCTCCAGGGTGCTACAGGAGGAGAGGAGAATATTCCACAAACATTTCGAAAAATTTCCTGAGTCTTCAGGAATAATTATAAATTTGTTGCCGACCTCAATCCAATTGAGGGTTAGTTAACGATGTCCATGCGCGGCAAAGGTTCATACGATGTATTCATATTGTGAGTAATTTCGTTCGTTTCATATTGTAATAAAAAGTAGGTACATAGGTAGGTATATTCTTGGATTTTATCCCTACATCTATGGGAGAAAAGGTATATCCTTGATTGTAAGTACTTACACGATATTGAAAGCAGCCCATGGGCTTTCCACACGACCCTGGAGGAGCGTAGTCCCCGTGAAATGCAATACTTGTCAATTCGCTCATACCGAATGTATCTATTACTTCAGTTTCTGGCGATATTCTCTGAAAAAAGATAAATTATTTGCAAAAAAAATATTAAACGTTTTTTTCTACAGAAAATACCGGTAAAATTCAAAATAGAAATAGAAATGTAATTTATTCAGGCTTATAATACAGCATACAAAAATGTCATAATCCACCTTATTTATTAATTCATTACTTTCTTCAAATATTCAATATGAATGAAATGTTTTTTCATTCCTAATTCGTAAGTGCAAATTAACACAGAGTTTTAGTTCATACAATTATATTTTTAGATTATCTATTTATAAGCAAATGAGAAAATGCCTTTCAATATTCGTATGTGCATATGTAGGTAACATTGTTGTTTTTAGTCAGAGTCCGCAATTGATAAGAAGACAGTTGATATGCTGCCATTAATTTAACGCAGTTAATGTTAAGGTTACACGAGAATAATTTGTAACTGTATATAGAACGACGATTGAATTGCATGTTTACTTTTTATATAATGTACTAGCTTTACCCGCGGCTTTGCCACGGTCAAAGGGAATTAACATTAGCGTTTGGTAGCGTGATTCGGAACTTGCAAATGAATTTTATTAACGCCATCTATTAACAACATCTGGAACTATTAAATATGTATCAACTAATATAGTAAATGGGAGAGCGCGGTAAAAAGTAGCCTACATCCGCCCTCCTAACTATCTCCCAGCATATAAACCATATCTTATAATATGGCAACGTTAAAGAGGAACAAACAAAAACACTTTCACATTAATAATATTAGTATGGATAGTATGGATATGGATGTAAGTACATCCAGGAGCAACGAGTGCTTGTTTGTTGCGTATGTCGGAAATGGCGGTATTGTGGCAACACCGGAACGCCAGCGCCTTCTAGTGGCGTTCGATGAAGTTAGGGTTGTACCAGTTTAATGGTCGACACCTCAGTCTATCATTGACGGTCGGCCGAAGCAGACGACTCTAAAATCATCCCGCGTTCTTAGTGCTACGATTACTTGCCTACATAATTTAGTTTGATTAATTCAGTGACTGTAACAAGTTTAATTCGGCGAAATTCTGTGTGTTAAAATCAAGTCTGCAATTTATTCTCGTCCTAACTTTCCCTATCAGAGCCCTTAGTAGGTTATCTTGATACGATGAGCGAAAAAGAACCACCCTCCGTCACGTATATGAAAATCACGTTAATATAAAGGAGGCTACCTTAATTTCTTCCACAAGTTCTTTGGGCACGGCACTTCCCGCCAGCATCAAAAGTTCGAAGCAGGTAAAATCACACTGGTCCGATCCAGCAATCAGCGTTGTCATTGAAGTGGGACTAAATATTGCGTAGGTAGGCTGAAAGAAATTTATATTACAATCAATGCATACTCTATTTTATAATAGGTAATACCTACTGTTGGTATTTAGTGGACCCATGATGTACCTAAATACCGATTCATACTATAAATATCGACTATGTGATGTTAGATTAATCTTTGACTTTCTTTAAAGGAGGTCCAGAATTTAAGTACGTAATAGGATTTCAGATTTTTTGGATTGCTAAAAATACCTAGCTCTATAGCTTTGAAAGTTAAGGTACTCGTAATGCCTTACTAGTACCTAAATGAAACACATTATTCATACATAAAAAATATGTTAAAAAATAATTAAGCCAATCCATTCATTCATCCATAATATTCTCAATTCATAAAAAAACGTTTGTGGTATATTTTCCCCTAACTAGAGACATAAATTATTTTGATAAATATAGTCATAGTCCATTACCCGATAAGTATTAATTAGATGATACGCGTGTTCTGGAGTGAAGTTACCCGACGTCTGCAACCTGGTGTATCTGAGGATGGGTGACAGCGAGAAGTTGATGATCGCGGTCAACCATTGCAAAGGCGACCCTATCAAGGCTAATCGAGTTGGTGTCGGGAAGTTGGTGAATCTTGCCCTGGTGGAAATATAAAACGATTTCATCGACAGCAAGGAGTAGAAGAAATACTTACTGCGATGGCGCAACGACCCAAAATGAGTCTCAGCTTCCGATACTGAGAGACACCACTTCGGTCTGTCATAAATGTAGAAGAAATAAGTTCACTTTTTTATAATATTGTTGTAGCAAATGAGCATACTGCCCACCTGGTGGCAAGTGGCCGCTGCCACCGACAGACATGATAAATCTAAATAAAATTAGATTCTCCTCTTTGATTGGACTCCCGATCAGTTGCTTTAGTACTTCTGAGAACTTAGTTGGAATGACTCACTTTAGACGCCCTTGCTAAATCACTTATTATTCTACTCCTAGGCAGTAGTACTAAATAGGTTTCTAATAACTACATAGGTACATATGTACGCTTCAGCATAATTGAGTACTTCCATTTCCGAAATTATTTCGACATACTTTCACCTGAGACAAATTTGTCGGCTGTCGGCTGAAGGCAGTAACTTTAGATAAAATAGAACTGCTTTTATGCTCCTCATCTCATTAATGTCTCTCTGCTGTGTACAGGTCTTCTCTCAGAGCGAATGTTTATACCATTGTTATAGCATATATTTTGTATCATGGAACGACAAAGTATGTGTACGAGATGACAATAAGATATGGACAGACAGTTTCAATTTTACGTCTATAATTTATCATGTCGCTGCTTAGCGATAAGAAAGCCTATACGCACAACTGACCTATGTGCCATGTTATTGTTAAGATCAGCTGTAGCTATACGAGAGTGTGCACTTTATTTATAGACATATCCTTACATGATATACGGCAAAGTAATTGCCATGTTTTTGTGTGTAACTGCAGCACATTTGGGAAGACCAGTGGTCCCACTTGTTGATATAAGATACGCTATGGTGTCTTCAGGGTCAAAGTCTGATGGCCTGTAACAAAAGATTCAGTAATAAGGTATAGGTGAAAGGTTGTCGTCTCTGTAGTTTCGGAATCAGAATAGGGCTACAGTATCCTATGCCGGTAAGGGGCGACTACAAGGGGACATTCAGGGTTTCGCGCGGCAAGAATAGGAGCTTAAACTGTTCAGCCAGACGATCTCGGGAAGGTCGTATAGACCAGACAATGCGATGTGCGCCGCTTGCCTGGTTAGAGCTCAGTGGGGCAACGAACTCAGAGGACTCCAGTTGCATTAATTTAGAGATCCCGAAGTCCTCTACATATCATCGAGGATGGCCACCGCTGAGCTTGCTCCACCATCACACCTAATTTATTTGTTTGTTTGATGGTTGTAGGTGGCAGCTAACTGAAACACGAGGCAACCGTCTTTGTCTCCAGGATTGGCCACGCATGTTGGTTACAATGCCCTAAGCATGAGCTTATTACGTTTCCACAAAGCAATCATTATTTACATTTTTGCTCATACATTGCAATGTATCTACCTAAATTTCACGTTTTATTTTATTTTTCGGCCATACAATGGAATTAACAATTATTCTTTAGAGGCACAGATAAAATCTCGTTCAAGGGCATCGGTGCTCATGGGCGGGAGTGATCACTTACTCGTCCTCTATTAACATAATATAACTATAAAAAACACACTTTTGAATCAGAAAGTAAATCGAGCCTAGCAGTGGAAAAGGAAAGAGTAGTTAGATGATGAAAAGATACAGTATCGGTCCTAATGACTAACCTGAAATCGTCCGCAGCTGTATCACCTCCATAACCCTCTAGAAACTCCAAAAAATTATAAAGGTAATCTCCCTTGTCGAATGTCACTATGAAGGAGTTTAGATCTAGGTCATTTAAAGCTAGTTGAACATCGGACGCCTTTTCACTCTGACAGAATATAATCTTCGGCTTGACGATGTCGAAAGTTCCTTGCAATTCCTCTGCAAGCATAGTCTTACTTGTAATATAAGATATTATATACCTACATGTAATCTTCTTCTTTATAAAAATGAATGTTTGTCTGCATGTCCTCTATAGAATTGTAAACTATTTATTTGATCATGTGATGATCATTAGCAAAATTGTTATGCTTGAGCTCGCGAAGGTTTCTGGTGTATTTTTTCTTTTGATAAAGTAGCAACGCGCTTCGGGTGTAGCTAGCACACTATATAATCTATAAATTAAAGTAACTACGTATTGTGTTTTTTGCAAGGTTGAATCAATAATCTAAATAAATAAATAAACTAACATGCAGTCCACCTGATGCAAAGTGCTCATTACTGCTCATAGACATCTGTAAGCAATTTCAAATTTCCTTTGGTTGGACACTAATGCCCAGTTTGAATAAAAATCCTTTTCTTTTTAGCTTCACATGCAAACACGTCGTTTTTTTTTACTAGCTGTACCCGTGGCTTCGCCCGCGTGGAAATGAGTGTATCGCAAAGTTTTTAACGCGCAAACCTCGACCCCGTTAAAAATTCTATGATAAAAAGTAGTCAATATGTTGTTACATAACCTTTTCTATTGTGAAAGTCCCATCAAAATGCCCATCAAAATGTTGAGCCGCTCAGACATTTTAATTAATAAATTTGTAATTATTACAGGAGGCCGAAGCCATTGTAGTTTGTCTCCGAGAGAATTGTGATAACTCCGTACAATTGGTGTACAGTTAGTGTTAGGCACTGCTTTCTTATTAGAAAAGTATGGTAAGATAAACAAGTTACAGTTAATTGATAAATTTACTGTAGTCTCATTCATATTATAAAAATATTACCACGTCAGTTGTCAATGTCAGCGAATCAGTCAATAGCGCTTGTGATGGTTTTGTCATTAAATACGTACACTGATTTGGAATTTATAAAATATTGATATGTTGGATGGCAATAGCGACCATTCAGATACCAATCCATTGGATTCTGCGAAATACATAACCTTAGAAAATATATGTGAGAATTCGATTGTTTATTTTAATATAGATACGTACTAACACCCAGAGTTCGATCTACAGCAGCGATAGCAACTCCTAGGTAAAGAGCAGCGTAGAACGGAGCAGCTAGGTCTACGTGGCTGGGAGCCATAAGAACTATGGTGTCACCACATTGAAGACCGTACTTTTGCATGCTCAATGCGCAGCGGACTGATTTTTGTAAAGCAACTTCATTTGTTTCCGATATTTCAGTTGCACCGTCAATCTGTAAATTGGTTATAGATATTAATTACGTTGGAGTTATCAACGTATTTTTTCTTACTTCAGTCTTGGAGAATTTATAACATTAAATCGTAGGTTAATTGCAAAAGTATATATATAGCATGAATGTACCTACTTTCTTTCTCTCTTCTGTTATTTCCTTTGCTATCTATCTATGCTATGATCTATCATAGATTCGAGCATCGTCCATTTTTTGTTGTTACTTTGTCAACCCTTTATTGGCCCACTGCCGGGCACGGGTCTTCTCTCAGAATGAGAAAGTTAGGCCATAGTCCACCGCGCTGTCCTAGTGCGAATTGATGGACTTCACACACCTCCGAGAACTTTTTTTTAAAGAACTCTTGGGTGAGTAGGTTTCCTCATGATGTTTTCCTTCACCGAAAAGCAGTGATAATTAATTTCTAATACGCACATATATCAGTGGTGCGTGCCTGGGTTTGAACCTCGGACTTTTTTGTTACTTTGTATTCAGTATTAAATATTCAATCGTCCTTTTTTGTATTTTTTTTTATTATTTTGGAGTGCCACCGAATCTCCATTAAGCAAAAGTTAAATTTAAAGGTACTAAAAGATTTCAAATTTATTTCTTACTTAGGTACATATACTAGCAATTCCTTCATCCTTTCTTTTTTCCAAAGTGTCCGAACTCTGCAAAAGTTCGCTTTCAAATAAAAATGCAATGAAGAATACCGTATTTTGGGTGGTAAAGCAACTGTAAGGAAAACTAAAGTATATGCTAAGGGAGGGGTCTATAATGAGAGTCCAGATCCCCTAACCCCTTGACATAGGCATATACATCTCTTCGTAAAATTGAATAAAATTTCAAGAGAAACACTTACCTAACAACAGCTGCCAAAGACCAACAGACTTACCTGCATAACAGCATCTGGAGCATCTTTAAAACTCTGGAAGATGATCTTGCCGAGGTGGAACCTGTCACTCGGTATGCCAGATTCGGCGATTATACGAGAAGTCAGCTCGCCTACAAACCAGTGTACCGCGTCGTTAGAGCGACGAGGTAGCATTTTTCTGAAATCATTTTGTAAATAATTTAATTTAGCTTTACGTTAGATTATAATACTTTCATATTATAGCGAAATGTAGAAACGGCCATGAAGTCTTCATGAAAAGGATATCTGACACAAATTTTATTAAGAACAGGAAAATAGACAAATGACCTAAACAAATGCTATTCCTGAAGACTAAGATGAAAGTTAATTAAATACTTGAAGAGGATTTGCTTTATCGAAATCCTTAAACCAATACGCAACGCTACTTTATTGCTTTGGAATAGAGATAGGGGATGGACCTTTATAATACTCATTTTAATAGGAGACTGTTATAAAGTCGTAGGAAGATAAGAAAAAAGAAAGGCATGATCGCATAAATTTGGAGATAGGTAGAATTCTTTTACTCAGGAAAGTTACAAATACTTATTAACAAAACATGTTGGAGACACCATTAAAGGATTTTTTTATTAGCTTTTTATTAGCTTCACCTGTATGTTTGTATGTTTGTAACCGACTTCTTTGGGCACGATTTTGACCCACTTTAAACGGCCAGATTTCGTTCAAACTTTGTGGATTTATTTAAATCTGTGCACAGTATGAACTGATAAGTCACACACATCTCTAAGAATATTAAAGAAATCTTGTGAGTGGCACCTATCGCTTTCAAAAGTATCTCATTCCATATTTTAAGGTCGACCTAACCTCACATACAAAGTTTCAATGAAATCAATTGAATGATACATTAACGCAGCTCTATGATGAATCGTGCAAGGTAGAGCTAACACTATCATGTGCATATTTAGTGAGAGAATTGATGACCAGTATATCAATTACAGCATATCTGTTCATATTAAACTTTGTACATAACATGTTAAATGAGTCTTATTATTTGTAGTTGTTTACTCCATATTACATTATTATTGTTACTTTTAAGGAGAGGTTTCAGATATAAACGACACGTGATATACCTACTTAACTACATCAAAATTAATAATATTCTCCTAAAGTGTTATTTTTTTGTTTTTTTTTGTTTTTATTTGACTGAAGTAGCAAATGAGCATGCAGTCCACCTGATGGTAAGTGGTCGCTGCCGCCCATGGACATCTGTAATCAACTTCATACGAAACATGGGTTCCATATGAAGTCAATCACAGATGCGTTGCTACTCCTGAGGACTATGATGGTCGCCTCATGTGAAAGTGTGCCGGCAACCACACCCTTCTATCGAAACGCAAGAAATGCTTCACGCTAGAAATAGGTGTGGCGCTGGTACTTTTCCGGTCGAACTACACTGGAGAAATTAAAAACACACACACTACATTTGTTAATTTAAATTTAAGATAAAGGAAGCAAATATATACCGACTAATACTACTTCTAGGACGAATAAAATGTTACTCTTCGCACTGCACTTTACATATGTAACACCTGGCTAACTGCACGTAATATATGAGTATAACTAAGAAGTCAATGGATTTACTTGTACTAATATTAGTATTGATATCTCTGATGTATTCCTAATGAACCCACAGTAAGTTCTAGTATTAAATCGAGCGGTGCTTGTAATAAGTAGGCTTGTTTTACGGGGGACATCGTTTGAAGCTGCTAAGAGAGCTTACACACTACCTTCGTTAACAAAAACTAAAATATGTGTCAAAAACGCCTATTTCATTTAAATCTGTCATTAGCTAAGCTTTCTAGCTAGGTAGCTAACCAACTTCAAATTGTTTAATAAGTAATAGAGCAAATGCAATTGAGTAGATGAAGATAAATGAAAATGGACACATCGTTTTTTGCGCGAATAACCGCATAATTTTAATAACTTTCATTACCATGTAAAAAATCATGATTGTAATTATATAAAAAAAAAATGATATAAATAAGAAAAAAGAAAAAACCCGCTGAGTTTCTTGCCGGATCTTCTCAGTTGAGGTCGCTTTCCGATCCGGTGGTAGTGTAAGAAAAAAAAAATGTAACTGACAATTTGTAAGTGCCCCCGTAGGCCTATACAAAATAAAGACATTTCATTTCATTTCATTTCATTTCAATTGAATATTCACGTATTTTTAATTTATCAGGTGGCAGAACCTGTGTAGTTCGACAGGGAAGGTACCGCCGCCACACCCATTTCTAGCGTGAAGCAGTTTTTGCTTTTCTGTGGAAAGGTGTAAAGGCCGGTTTACTTTTCATATGAGAGGACTGAGATGGAGTCCTCGGCAGTAGCAACGCATCTGTGACTTAATTTTTTTTTTTTATTTGGCTGAAGTAGCAATAGAGCATGCAGTCCACCTGATGGTAAGTGGTCACTGCCGCCCATGAACATCTGTAATCAACTTCATACAGAACATGAGTTCCATCTGAAGTCAATCACAGATGCGTTGCTACTCCCGAGGACTATGATGGTCGCCTCATGTGAAAGTGTGCCGGCAACCACACCCTTCTATCGAAACGCAAGAAATGCTTCACGCTAGAAATAGGTGTGGCGATGGTACTTACCCGGTCGAACTACACTGGTTCTATAACCTTTAAGAACTTACATACTTCAGATAGACACAATGTTCTCTATGAAGTTTCTTATCACTTGCATCGGGTGAACTACATGCTCGTGTGCTACCTCAATGTAATGAAGAAAGTTAATGATACAGTTTAATCCAAAATTGGCCATGAATTGAGAACTTGGTGCTTTCACTATACCACGTTTCACGACTTTTCATACCAATATTTTTATTATTTTTCCAACCAGCGAAATGAATAGACATATGTACAAAGCCTTTTATGTAGTGACTATTATAGTAATTTGTCATGATTATAGATGTATGTACACATGATCCGGCACATTATAGGTAGTATATTACGACTCCAATTGTGATAACGAGAATCATATGACATGACTGGAATCAACATTTTCAAATCTGAGGCTTCCGGGTTTGAATCCCAGTCAACATAGTATTCCTATCGTGAAGAATTTCGTACGATTCGATAGAGGCGTGTGGTCAACCGTGACAACCAGTAACCAGTCCGGTGCCCGAAATCCACGATTTCCCGCTGTCTTCTTTAGGTCATCAGTCCATCTGTTGCGAGCGTCCTGCGCTCATTTAGCCCTTACATGGTCGCGACTCGAGGACCTTTCTTCTGCATCGGTTATCGGTCCTTCGAGCCGACAGAAAGTGTAAATACTTCTTCACCACAAAATAGAATTGGCAACGCCATGAATCGGTCACATATTTATTATTCAATCTAAGTATGGGGTTCTTCAATGTCACGGCATTATAGTTTCATGGCTATTTCAGCTTTATTACCGGTTAATGATTTATTCAATGGGCCACTGTTATACCACAATATAAATATCATACAGTACTCTAACTCTGCCGTGTCCTTGAATTTTATACCTACGGAGGCGTTGCGCGAAAGATTGCGTTAGGGCTGCCTGCCTATAGTATTTTAATAACATCAACCAGTATGAATACTTTCTTTCTGGTTGTTTGACAGTAATTATTATATATTTTTATTAGCTTTTTATTAGCTTCATCTGTATGTTTGTTTGTAACCGACTTCTTTGGGCGCGATTTTGACCCACTTTAAACGGCCAGATTTCGTTCAAACTTTGTAGATTTATTGAGGACCGATGACAATACACTAATTTGACAAAAATTATTCCATGTTTTATTTTGACTAAAAAGTAGAAAATAAATAATAGTTAAAAAAAACTAAAAAGCACGCTTTTTTTAGAAAACCGAACTAAAAAATTGAAAATAAATTTAAATGAATTTAAATTAAGAAAATAGTGTTAAAAATTTCAATGAATATAAATTAATAATAGTGTGAATAAAAAAAAATATATTTAAAAAAACCTATTATTAATTTATATTCATAAAAAAATTTAACACTATTTTCTTAATTTAAATTCATTTAAATTTATTTTCAATTTTTTAGTTCGGTTTTCTATAAAAAGCGTGTTTTTTTAGTTTTTTTAAACTATTATTTATTTTTTAAACAAATATAATTCATGTGAATTGTATAGGAAGTGTTGAATACATGTAATGTTTTTTAATTAGTCGATTTAGGTTATAAAAAAAAAAAACTATTTTTTTAATATGTGAGACTTTTAATAACAAATCATTATTTTACTAATAATAATTACAAATTTGACACTGAAAAATATTTGCGCCTCGACTGAGACGTACGAAAAGCTTTATTATTAAATTTAATAGTATAAAAAATTCGCATTCGGATAAAAAGCATAATAAAAAATAATTTTGGGAAATATTGACATGGTGGAGAAAAAGGAATATCTTTCATTTGGTTATAAATACCTGCAGCTACTTTACAATTTATGTGTGTTGTTTTAAATGAAGTTCGAAATATTTCCTCCAATTTTTCTACATATTGCACAAAATCATCCCTGGGTATTATTAAAAAACTTTGTAAATTATTTTTGCAGTAGTCTCGGTAGCTTAAATACCGACTCTCTTCGCTGAAATTATGGCTTCTTTGATCGGGCTTTATATATGACTTCAAGGCTTGACAATCATCTTTCTCCAAACAACGTTTTAGGAGATATCCACAAATATAAAAAAGAGCTTTTTTTTCAGGCAAGTCTGTCATCCCTGTAGCTCCGGGATCAGAATAGGACTATGACATCCCCTGCCTGTCGTAAAAGGCGACTAAAAGGGGCTTCCGTGTTTGCAGAGTGAGAGCTCGAACCGTTCGGTCAGGCAATACCGGGAAGGACGGCGGTATGTGTGGTCGCATACCATCGTAAAGACTAGACGAAGTGGTGGGCCCAAACGCCCGTCTGGGAGGAGCCCGATGGGGCAACGCGCTCGGAGGATTCCGGTTGAAGTCGTTTCGAGATCCCGGAGTCCTCCTTTTTAGCGCCGAGGACGGCCACCGGGGGGGTTTTAGTGCGGTAAAAATCACACATAACCCTGCGTCGCTCCCACGGCGTCGGGTACCTTTTGAAAGTTTCCCTCTCGACAACAAAAAAAGGTTCAAAAATGTAATTATAAATTTAAAATGATTTATTTATTTTATGTAGTTATTTATTTATCGAATAATATTCTATTTTTTGCAAAAATATCACTTACCTATAACTATGTACTTTATTGAAAAGAGATACACTTCGCCAATGGCATGTAGGACACACATACTTACCTATGACACTTCCCTTTATCATAATATCCTTTAATTATTTATGGATCCAGGTATTACATTCCATAGAAAAGCTAAAAACCAATTTATTAAAAAAGAAACAAAGAAAGAAGGTAGTTCTAGTACATTAAAAAACATTATAATTGTCTTACCTTTCGTAGTTTCAGGGTAATTTAAAAAATGTTATCTTTGGATGTGTTAATGTAGAATTCAAACAACCAAAAACAGCACAATATAATAAACAGTCTACAATTCTTCTTCGCCATATTATTAGTAAAATAAAAAAATCACTGCTCAAAAAACCGTTCACACAGTCCGCTCGTCTCTACGGCACATTCGGGTCTGTTTGTAGACCGAATGCAAACCGAAATCGAGGTGCGTAGGTATAACTTGCGTTTCGTGCGCTTCTAAGGAGTTAGACTACTGTAGATATTTATACCGTGGTTATACTAAGTGAATTTTAAAGCAGGTAGAAATGGATAATCGTTAAATGAAGGCTGCTTTATGCTTTTCTGTATTCTTTAATAAATGTTGATTTTCGATTAAATAGTGAAACCATTATGATTTCTCGGACTTCAGATACATATGTGTCTCTAAAATTTGTGATATTAGAATTAAGACCTATTAAATCACTTGTCAACTTCTCAATTACAAGACATAAAAATTGATCGTTCAGATTTACAAAGTTGATGAATGATGAAAAAGTTTTGAAGATTTCAAATCACCATCCTAAGAATATTTATAAAAAGATTACGAGTATCTTGCAAATTGTCTTACATAACAGGGCTTAATTGAGGATTTATCGTTGAAATTTTTATTTAAGACACAAAGAAAAGTCGCAGCGCAGAACTTTTTCGCGATAATATGGTGTTGGTTTGTATGGTTTGGTTGGTTGAACCTCCGTATAGGATTAGCGTAATTTTCAGGCTCAATTCTCGTCTCTCTGTATAACCTTCAGCCAAAGGTCTCTTATAACAGTTTTCTGTAATCACAATTTATTTTAACAATAACAAAAAATATATAATTTGATCATTACGTGTATTTTAAAAAACTATTGTTTTGAAAGCGTTATTTTAATAATGATATACAAGTTCCTTATTATCATTGTCTTTGGTAGCTTTTTATAATAGCGTGCGTCGCATAATTATTTACTTAAAATGATTTTAAGTATACCTGTAAAAACGAATCACCTCTTCACATACTAATTTCGGTAAGTAAATATTTCCCAACAATTGTGGGGGTGAAGTATGAGTATGCCCTGCAGTGCAATCAGAAGGGTTCAGCCAATTCGTCCATTTTATTTGTTTCCGAGAGGGAAACCTTCAAAAGGTACTTGACGTCGTGGGAGCGACGCGGGTTGTGTGGAATTCTTACCGCACTAAAACCCCCCGATGGCCGTCCTCAGCACTGCGTGGAGGACTCCGGGTTCTCCAACGGAACACAGCCGAGTCCTGCGAGAGCGATGCCCCTTTCGGGCTCTTCCCTGGTGGGGGTGAAACGCTCATCACATCTTCTGGTCTTTACGGCGGCATGTCCATCTCGGGGTTGCTCGGCCGGACGGTTCGAGTTCCCACTCTTCCCGCCCGCAACCCCGGAAGCCCCTTTTAGTCGCCTCTTACGCCAGGCAGAGGGTACGTACGTAGCCCTATTCTGGTCCCGGAACTACAGGGACGAGCCAATTTGTATCTACCAGATTAAGTTATGTCATACTAGCCTTTGCCCGCGGCTTCGCTCGCGTGGAATTTAGTCTGCCACAAAAGTAAAATGTGCAAGGTGGTAGAGCAATGATTCAACCAGGGAGGCATCACCGCCGCACCTATTTCTACCGTGAAGCAGTTCTTGTGTTTCATTTGAAGGGTGTGCCTGCCGGCTCACTTTTATATGAGGCGATCATCATAGTCCTCGGGAGTAGCAACGCATCTGTGATTTACTTCAGATTGAACCCTTGCCCTACTTCCACCGCTCACAGCCACGGTAGGCGGTGAAGCGGATCTCATGTTGTATTGGGGTCTAATAAATCCATTGATGCCTCACAAACGTACACCGACTGGCCGCGCGGTCCAGCGGTGTTCTCATCACCACCGTGTCTCCGCGCGAACGACAGTGCGGGGGGGGGGGGTCGGCGCCTCACACACGGGCTGGCGCCTAACCGCGCGGATCATCGTTGAAGCAAAAATGCATTTCGATGTCGAAAAGTTTATGATCGGTCCATCCGCGCGTACAGGTGCGTAAACCGCCTTACCGCGCGGGGCACCGCTATTCGCGGCGGTGCGCGGTGCCGTGTGTTAATCGCCTAAATCAGTGTGTTCAAATTTCAAATCACAGGCACGTATATTAATTTGAATTAGTTTTGTCGGCAACAGATATTAATGCTCACTCTGAAATTAAAAGTTTTAAGAATGGGTCTCAAAACCCGTGACGGTTAGGTACCAACGCGCAGTTGGCTAGCGTGGTCAACTACGACCTAAACTACTGCTAATCTGACATATATGCCGAGTTGTGTTACATTAAAAGGTTGATGACGATTGAATAACATATTTAACCTTTCTGCTGTTTCATTCTCATTGACTTTTTTTCTTTTTTTTCGAGGGAGAAACCTTCAAAAGGTACGCCGTGGGAGTGACGCAGGGTTATCTGGGATTCTTATAGCACCAGGACTCCGGGATCTTCAAAGGAACACAACTGGAGTCCTCTGAGTGCATTGCCCCATCGGGCTCCTCCCAAGTGAGCGGCTGGGCCCACCACTCCATCTGGTCTTTACCACGATATGCGACCACACGTATGCCATCGTCCTTCCTGGGATCGCCTGGCTGGACGGTTCAAGCTCCGTCTATCCTGACTCTCACGATAGCATGCGACCACACATGCTGACATCTTTCCCGAAGTTGCTGACTGGGTGTTTGGAACTTTCCTAGCCGCCCGCAACCCCGAAAACTCCCTTTTAGTTGCCTTTCAGCACAGACAGGGGTACCGTAGCCTTATTACCGTAACTACAGAGACGTCATTGTCCTTTCACATTTTGCTCCGTGTTTTATAACCATTCAAATATTAATATCATACAACTTTGTTGTATACGGCGGCGGCGGCGGCGCACGGCGCGTACTGCCGGTCAATCAATTGACTACTCAATATGTTATACTCGTAATATCTTCTAAACTACTTATCCAATTTACATGGTGTAAAAGGCAGATTCAATCTTTATTAGATGCTTAATTTTTTGAAATCATTTATTTTGATAAGGATTAATATTTAGTTTGTATAAAACCGATGGAAACATCAACTTGATATTTTTAAAATTTTCAAAGTATAAAAAGAGTTATTGTGGGTTATACATAAAATATAGACATATGCTGTCGCGGACTTTTATTTAGATCTATGTGAGCCAAACAATCCCACGGTACATTATATTTGGATATCTCCAACGGTTTAGGCAGCGTACGCGAAGATAGCTCTCAGAGCACAACTTTTTTTCCGACTAACCTGATATTTCTCTTTATATTATAACCTTATAAAAAAAAAATCATTACAAATTATAGCCCATGTGTTATTCTGATGTATAACCTATACTACTGTAAAGTTTCAACCTAATCCGTTGAGTAGTTTTTGCGTGAAAGAATAACAAATACACATACATCCTCACAAACTTTCGCATTTATAATATTAGTAGGAAGGATAGGAAGGATGGTTATATTAAGAGATGCGCCGAATATTCGTTTGTTATTCGGTATTCGGCGTATTCGGCATTTTTTTTTCACTATTTGTATTCGGTTTTGGCGTTAAATATATTCGGTTTGAGTTGTTCTATCTTCTTGGAGTCAAGGAATAGAACAAAAAGACAAAACTTTTTACGAACGATTTATGTTAATGTCAAAGAAATCATATGAAAAGGTTGTTGAATAAAGCCAATAATATAAAGGTAAACCTATGGGTATTAGTGCAGAGCGTAGTAGAGTATTAGAGCAAAAACTGAATAGTTAAAGTACTTGAAGTAAAATAAACATTTTTTACTTACATATCTTTTTATTAATAAAGTTATATAAATCGTATATTATATATATTATCCGCCTTCAAATAAAGGTTCTAAGATTGTTTATCTTATAAATTATTAAGTAAATTTAAACTTGCTTTCTTTTCAATCATCTTTAAATTGGACCCACTGTGGGATTAGCAGCATTCATTATTAGTAGCTGACCCGGCGAACTTCATTGCGCCTAAAAGTCGAAAATCTAAAATTGACAGTGTTTCAACACTATCATACAAGTATTAGACATACAAACCGTCCTGTTGAATAACTCTATCTATTAAAAAAGCTGCATTAAAATCCGTAGCGTAGTTTTAAAGATCTAAGCATATATAGGGACAGACAGCGAGAATCAAATCAAATCAATTTGTTTGCGACTTTGTTTTATACTATGTAGTGAAGTTGTGGTCTTTGTCTCTAAAAGATAATAAGTAATTTCAAATATGCTACACAACGTAAAACATGTGAATAATAATCGATTTGAAATCGGAGACATTCTTATTTTATTTTTGGCCAAAGTATATCTTCTATGCTCTTTGCATTTGACGCACCAATGCTGCAAGTTTCGGCCTGTTGATTTTGGATGTGGTGGTCATCGGCAATTCATCCAGAAACACAACACCACCTCGAAGTTGTTTTGAATCCGCAAGAGTATCTGCAAAGAAAAAAGTTATATCATTTAACGTAATATATTTCTTCTACGTGACAAAAAACTGTTACAAGACATTCTTCTCCATTCTTTACTTTTTTTATAGTTGGACCTAACGGTAAGGCAGACGGGCTACCTGGTGGAAAGCAGTCACCGACGCCTATGGATATTTGCAACATCAAAGGAGTTGCCAGTGCATCGCCGGCCTTGAAGGAGGGCTCTTTTTACACCTTATTTGGATTACCGAATGTCTAAAGTATTGTATTAGATTGATTAAAAGAAAGTATGCTTTAATTTGATAAGTCATTTATGGAGGAAGGTCGATGACACGAAGGAAATTGGGCAATTTAGTTTATACAAATCGGTAGGTTGGTTGTTTGTCCAGAGATCCACCTTGATCTCCCTGAACCATCAAATCTCATACATTCGTCTATTAAACTAGTCTATTAAACTAGCCGATTCTCGTCAACCCATTATTGTCCCACTGCTGGGCACGGGTCTTCTCTCAGAATGAGAGAGTTAAGGCCATAGTCCACCGCGCTGGCCAAGTGCGAATTGGTAGACTTCACACACCTCCGAGAACTTTTTTTTTTTAAAGAACTCTCGGGTGTGTAGGTTTCCTCACGATGTTTTCCTTCACCGAAAAGCAGTGATAATTAATTTCTAATACGCACATGAATCAGTGGTGCGTGCCTGGGTTTGAACCTCGGACCTCCCGATCGAGAGGGCAAGTTTCAACCATTAAGCTATCACTGCTCTAGTTTCAACCATTAGGCTATCACTGCTCGGCTATAACTAGCCGATTACCATGGGTAAAACTCATATAAAATATGTCGGGTAGGTAATCTTTGACAGATGTTTTAGTTGACTGAACTGAAGTTGAAGATTCGGCGATTTTAGAAATAATCGAAGCTATTTAGCGGTAAGGAGCAGTGACCACATCAGGGGAACTACAACTTGCTACACAAAAGGCTACCTTTGACCATATCCTTAATTTCTTGTGCTGTGAGGCTGCATCCATCATGAGGCACCACACAAGCCACAACTAAGTCTCCAGCCTCCTTATCCGGTACACTGGTGATAGCTGCTTCATAGACTCCTGGGTGTTTCTTTATCACGCCTTCTATTTCCGTGGGGGAAATCTGAAGAAAATTATTATGGGTTAATCCACATCCTTTCTTTAAATGTGGTGGAAGCTCTTGTGGCTTGACTCCGGCGAAAATATCGTTAACTTTTTTCTGTCCAATAATATCAGTGTTAAGCACTGCTGCGATCTGGTCTGAAAGGTACGATAAGATGGAAATTTTTATCCGAGGCGTTCGAATTTTGTCTTTGACTTGCTCTTTCAACACATCTGTTGCCACCCTCTAGTAGATTCCTAATCTCACCAGGGTTTGATCACAGGTGTCACCATTATTTTCTACTTATGATTATGTATTATTACTTTAGCATGATGTTATATGCTTTCGTGATATATGTATAGGAAAGGAACCGGGCGTAAAGTGCATGTGTAGATATTTTTTAAATGAACTAAACTAACTGAATTAACGCTTGGATTATGAATATCTTTTATCATATTTTACGTTTATTGTAACCACGTTACGTGTAGAATACCATATAAATGGTATACAATAAATCCTAATACATTAGCTTCTACTATATGTTGTAGGTATATGATTGCTAGTACAAGTTTATCAACTTCATTCATATAAAATGTATACGTACATGGTGGTTCCTGTACTTCAGCAGCATTTTCAGGCGTTCTATGAAGAAATAATTCCAGTTCTCGTCCCTTTGAAACAAATCTCCTGTCTTGAACCACCCATCTTCTGTCATTGTATGGGCTGTCGCTTCTGGATTATTGTAATATCCCTGAAAATAGGCTTTGTAACTTAGTATTCATATTAGTACACGCAAGCATAATATACCTAATTAGAAAAATGTATTTTTTAAGTCAGGTATGGGTTTACCATTACATTTAATAGAAGATACAATAAATATAGCTCTGTATTGGAGAAGGCGTATATAGACACAATTAAATTTTATCCCGCAGACGGTTTGTCTCATAAACGTGGGTTTAGAAATTTATAACAATGTTTACATATTGTCGCTCTTTGGCTACATACATGCTAAATTTATCCCCTTGTCGCCTAAACTACTAAACAGTTGTAAAACTTGTCAAGCATCTAATTTCTTGCCTAATCGCCCTTGAACAATTAAGTACATAATATTTGTACACAATAATAATTCAACAGCCGACTGTTGTCTCTACAGATGCTTATCTGTAGAGATGCATCAGCAACTGAATAGTCAACGAGTAGCTGCCAACTGCTCAGTGCTAGCTTGACAGCAATTTTGGCAACACCTAAAGCCATGCGTTCAAGCGATAGCCATCAATAGGCGGTCAGACCAGGTTAATTTAATAATTGTTGCACTTACCTTGAATACTCCTGGTCCTTTTACCCACAATTCACCTGTTTTGTGAGGTTCTACAACATCTTTATTGGTTTCAGGGTCCACCAACTAAAATATTTCAATAAATATTTACTTGTGGTAGTGTAAGAAAAAAAATTGTAACTGACGATTTGTAAGTAATTTGTAATAATTACTGTAAAAGCCCCTGATTTGCGGAGGTCATGTTCCGCCTATGCCTAATCCTTTAGTGACTTCACCCGTGAATAAAGTTATTTTGCAGCGAATACGTACCAGAAAATTTCCACAATTTTGCAACCTACGAATACAGAAAACCGGAATGCGGAAACCGTAAATAAAGAGCTTTTGCTGTATCATAATCCTGTCAATATTAGATGAAACGAACATAACACATATCCGAGGTTTAGTCAACACGGTACAATGCAACGTAAACTTATTTTCGAAGAAAGTGATGTTAAAGTCTATCTTGCAGACTATCTATTGGTTGCCATTCAATAACTGTAATCAATCATTAGTATAAGGAGAGACTACTTATAGTCGGTCATGGATGAATTGCTATTTCTAAGGACCAAGATCAAATGCATAGTGAAAGTTACGTACCCTTTATTTTTTTAAAGCAGCAACTGTTGAAACTGAGAGATGACATACAAGACGTATCACCATCAATAATGTATCATAAAAAAGGAATAATTACTCTGTGCTTGAAGTTTCCTAAAGCCTTCCCGCAGGATCCGCGCTGCTCGCAAGCATAGTTAAAAGCGACTCCTGACATCTCGCTCATTCCGTATATTATGTATGTGTCAGTGTTTGGAGATACTATCTGAAATGATTTCCAAAATTCATAATCATTTACATACATGACGCGTAAATTACTGATTCTTTTTATGAATGGTACACGGAGGAGTGACAAATTGGCATAGTTATTTATTGCAAGGAAGAAGTGCTAATATAAACAATATTGCACCATAAATAGTAAATATATTATATTATATTAATCAACATAAACAGTGGTTTTTGTGAGAGATTATATTTCAGTTACTTTTTTTACAATGTCTTTAAAACATAATCTCTTAACTTAGTTTAATAAGTTTCGTCCCCAAACAATGGATGTAGATATTTCAAATAATGAAAATAAATATATACAAGATAGGCATATAAACTTCGTAGTAACGTAATTGTAAGATTTCTTTAATTGCCAACATTGTCACCACCGCACACGACATTGTGATGGTGACAGCGACGGCCTAACGTGGAGCGGTCGAGCTAAGAAATAAAGACTTATTGTTAAAAGCAGAATTATTGTGACAAAAGGCACGGATGATCAGTCTGTGGAGTTTTTGTGTTATAATAAAAAAAATAAAAAAAAAACTTTGTAGTAAACCAAAAGTATTTTCTAATTGTGCATATTATCAAAAATAAAATTAAGTAATCGATTGAAATTTTGAATGTAATTTCTTAGATTTTTTGGATTTAATTACTTACTGACGTTTTATTAGTATAGCGACAGACAACCAGATTCCATTTGGAATTGTTAAATAGCGCGTAATCAGTCTTTGAAGCCGAGCAACGTTTAGTGCGCTCGGAATTTTTTTGGTGGTAGGACACCAGATTGAAAAATGATGGAAGACATTCCCTAAAGAGAGCCAATGCGGCTGAGATTGTGGTAAAGTATTTTGAACCTACATAGGTAGTAGTAGCAAGTGATCATGCAGTGTATGCGGCAGTGGCTAGTGCTAAGTAGCCACTAACATCTATGTCCTTATTATCTGCATATTTAGACACAACCACAAATGTGTTGCTACTACCGAGGACTACGAATCTCTATCATATAAAAATAAGGCATCCACACCGAATGGTATGGTTGCCTTATTTTTAGTTTTGTTTTTAGATGGATTATCTAAACACAAAAACGCGCTCTATAAAAAGATGTGGCGGTGATGCATCCCCGTTCATACTATAATCATTCTACTACCTTGAAATTATTAATTAATTTAAATAACAATTGCTCAAACGATACCAAGTAGGCAATGTGCATTCGGACTTAATAGGCTAATTAACAGTCTTGGTGACTGAACCACTCATCTAATTATGGATCAAACAAGGGAAAAACAAGGTTTACATCATCCAAGGTCAAACAAACACACAGTTCAAACAAATGATGTGTTTCTTACGTATCACTTTGGTCGCATGAAGATAATCGTTTCCTGTGTTGTATACACTTTAACCTTTAGTTATTAGTTTATAACCTTTAGATAAGTTAATCTGCTTAAGCCAATAATTTGCAAAATCTATCTACAATCTTTTTAATTTAGAATACCAAATGACGGCCTTATCTATGGAAATTTTCATTTGTTTTATATGATATTGTCCATAAATTTCTTGTCAAAGATGCATGAAATGTGCCAATCTGTTTTTGGTTTACATTCGATTATAACTAAAATTTAGTCTAAGCTGAATCTAACGCATAGTGGGACAGGATTATTAATTACCACTATTATTGAAGCTTTTAGCTTTTAAAATACTACATCTAGTGAACTGACATATTACGTTTTTTTTCTCATTTTTTTTTTTTTACTTTTGATCATATTCTGCTGAAGTTGAGATTTTATCTGCTAGTCTATAAATTAATAATGCCATTAATATTTTGTACTCTCACACTTTCCTTCTTAGAATTCTTAAACACTCTTCATTGCTTTTACTAATGGTTCTACGATCTACCAACTTTCACTTATCGCAAATTCAAAACTTAAGTAATCTACCTTCATATCGTCAATTAGAGTTTCGTGCGGCGCACTTCCACCACACAGTATTGTTTCAAAACAAGTGAAATCGCAATTTTCACGTTCGCCGGGCTTTAGCAGAGCTACCAGCATATTAGGACTCGTCATCGTAAGGTTTGGCTAAAAATACAAACGATAAGTTTTCATTAGTCTTATGTCATTAGTTATGTCTTATAAAAGAGATGTAATTATGATGAGAAAATATCACTTTTGATTACGACATGTGTTTTTGCAATCTTAAAATCGTGCGATTGACTAACTCTAAAAATTTATAAATTTGAAATTAATTAATTCATAAATATATAACTAAGGAATATCACAATGTACTAAAAAAATAATAATCACTATATTATCTGTTTTTGAAAGATTGTTACCATTGGCACTATTTGAATTAATTACAGACTCTAGATTGCATCGGTACTAACCTTGTATTTATTAATAAGGAAATGGGCATGTTCTATGGTGATTGGCGCGGAAGACTGTATCCTCGTCGTCCTGTAGATTGGCGAAGAGACAAAGAGGTACAATGCCGAATACCATTGGATAGGCGACAGCACTATGACTCTTTTGGTAGGTATAGGAAATTTGTCGAATGTTAACCTATAAAAACACATTAATTTGTATTTCAGAAAAAAGGCACGGAAAAGAGAAAAGATTAATATAACGTGATTAATTAAGTAACAGGACCTAAGAATGCAGAATAAACTTGCATAGGTGTTTGGATTTGCAGCAGTGAATTTATGAGTAATTTCAGGTAGAATAAAATCCTAATCTACAAAAGATTCAGCAATGTTTAATAACCGTCGAGTCACGTGTTTATTAAAAATAATTATTGAATGACAAAACCTTATCATTAAGGTAATCGTGATTACGTATCTTCGTCAGCTTCATTATATTTCCATTAATTATATTATCAAAATCTGAATGCACTATTCGTTAATTTTAATCAATTACATGTCTAATATTTAAATCAATAATTTTACTTAGTTTTGGCTAGTGAGGATTCGTTTGGCATATTTATGTATATATAATTCTACCTTTAACTTATCTTTAAATCTACTACAGCAGTATCATAACGTAAAAACAGACAAATAACTGTTCAATAAGTTTTTTTGCAATACCTATATATAAAGTATTATACTGAAATACATACCACATGTAAGGTAAGCTTACAGCAAAATTTTTATGTGTAATCGCTGCTGTTTTAGGTAGACCTGTTGTACCACTAGTTGATATCAATAAAGCTATTGTATCTTCTGGGTTGAAGTCAGATGCTCTATAAGAAAAGTAGAATAAATTAGAATTTATTGATGAGAAATTTCCGACGTCCTGATTGTCATACTCACTGAAACTCTTCGACTGGCGTATTATCGCCATGTTTCTGTAATAACTCAGCAAAACTGCAGAAATTATTTCCTTCATCGAATGTCACAATGCCAGACTTCATATTGATCTCATTCAATGCTTTCTGAACATCCAATGCCCTTTCGCTTTGACAGAAAATCATCTTCGGCTCGATGAATTTAAATGTTTCTCTAAGTTCATCTGCAAAATAATAAGGAGAATTTAATTTTTATTCATACTTCACATGCTTTTGTATAATATTGACACTTTCTCGAGCTGGTAGAACGAGTATAATTCGACCGCTTAAAAGGTCCAACCGCCACACCTATTTCTAGCTTGAAGCAGATCTTGCGTTTCAATGGAAGGGTGTGGTTGCCTTTATACCTATAAGGTAACCAAATTATGGGCGACCACGTTCATGCAAAAGGAGCACTGCCCCCCCCCCCACCAGGTGGACCGGTGAACTGAAGAAGACAGCGGGAGACCGTTGGATACAGAGCGCACAGGACCGGTTGGAGTGGCGCCAATTAGGGAAGGCCTATGTTCAGTAATGGATATCAAAAGGGTGATGGATGGATGGATGGAACCAAATTGGTCCTCGAGAGCAACGCATCTGTGATTGACTTCATATAGAAATCTGTTCTGTACGAAGTTGCATGATGTCTATACAGACGTTCATGCAACTTCGTACAGTGGCGACCATGAACGTCTATACAGACGTTCATGGTCGCCACTGACAACTTACCACCAGGTTACCTGCATTATTGTTTAATATTTCAAGTTCAACTCTGTTCAAACAGCATCACACCCATATTTGTCCCGTAGCAGCAGTGTTGCTACTGTGTATTTATTTTTTCTTTACAAACATGAGATACAGTAATATAATTTAGGAGTCATTCTAACTTTTAAGCCATTTTATGTGATTTATTAAAAATGTCGTTCCACTGCTGGGCACGGGACTTATTTCAGAATGAGAGTTTTAGGCCAAAGTCGACCGCGCTAGGCAAGTGAGAATTGGTGGACTTAACACACCTCCAAAAAATTTTTTTTTCAAAGAACTCTCGGGTATGTAGGCTTCCTCACGATGTTTTCTTTCTCCAAATAGCAGTGATAGTTAATTGTAATACGCATGTTATTTTAGAAAATTCAGTGGTGCATGCCTGGGTTAAAACCTCGGACCTCCCGATCGAGATGGTAAGTTTCAACCATTAGGCTATCACTGCTCTGCTTTAACCGGTACTTGAATTTTATTTCTTAAATTTAATTGTACTTACGAACAGTTAAAGTCCTATCAATGCCAGCCACGCCGACTCCTGTGAAGAATGCAGCATACATAGGTATTGATAGGTGTATATGATTTGTGCCCATCAAAATTATGATGTCGTGCGGTTTCAAGCCGATGTTTTTGAAGGCCGTGGCACATCGTACGGACCTTTGTAGACCTGATTGGAATGTTTCTGATTCGTTTGTTGATCCGTCGATCTATTAAACAATACAATTGTCTGTTAATGTTTTGGGACATGTATATAAACATAAGAATAAATAAAATGCCTTTAGCTTCTAGGAACAAAATACAGTGTGTTGGCTTACTTACAATAATAGTATTTGCAGAGTGTACGCAAAGTTGCTGTGGATACGGGATACGGGAAATAATTCGGCCTATTGACCATCGATTTAGTGACATGTCTCTAGGTAACAATGACCATTTAATTAGTCTTATTTTACCAAGAACTGTTGAAAGAAAATTCTCTTTCAACAGTTCTTGGTAAAATAAGACTTTGCTTATTTTACCAAGAACTGTTGAAAGAGAAATTTATATTATTGGACATAACAACACTATCTGTCGGGTCCAAAAAGCAATCTATATTATGTCTTTAAACCTGGAACTAATTATATTCACTATATTTAAAAAAAAATGGTATTGTAGGAAGGGATCCAAAGAATTAAAAAAACACTGATTGTGGGCAAAAAAATCGTTAAGATTTGGATGGCCAATGGTCCGACCTTCTTAAAGCAGATTATGGGGTTTTATTACTGCCATTCTCAAATGGATCTCGTCAAATAATAATAAAGCTTACCAGAACGGGCACGACCTGTAATGAACAATGTGACGAAGAAGAGCAGATAGAAATAAAGATATTTTTTTTTATCTGACTGAAGTAGTAAACGAGCATGCAGTCCACCTGATGGTAAGTGGTCACTGCCGCCCATGTACATCTGTAATCAACTTCATACAGAACATGGGTTCCATCTGAAGTCAATCACAGATGCGTTGCTATTCCCGAGGACTATGATGGTCGCCTCATGTGAAAGTGTGCCGGCAACCACACCCTTTTATCTAAACGCAAGAAATGCTTCACGCTAGAAATAGGTGTGGCGGTGGTTAATCCCCGGTCGAACTACACTGGTTCTACTACCTTGTTGTACCACCGTATTGTTTTCGTATAAAAAAGTCTTACGTGAAGAACGAAATCCGGGGCATTTTTCAAGCCTTGCAGGATCAGTTTGCCAAGGTGGTGCCTATCATCAGGTTTTCCACTTTGAGCCACCACGTGAGAGGCTAACTCGCTCATGTACCAGAAGACAGCGTCACTGGACTCCGTGTTGTACATGATGAAGCCTGGATCAAAACAAACTTTTAATTAGTAGGAATGGGTTTATTTGATTTTTTATCTACATACATTTAACCGATTAAGTGGTAAATGATATGACTTACTCACATATTACTTGCTTACTTATTTCTTAGGTACTTATTGATTGCTAACTTACGGATCCCTTTCACTATATTCAGGAATATTAACGCGTCTGTGATTGACTGGATGAATATCCTATATCTTCTATCTATGAGCAGTTATAGCCTAATGGTTGAAACTTGCCCTCTCAATCGGGAGATCCGAGGTTCAAATCCAGGCACGCACCACTTCCGAGAGGTCTTTAAAAAAAATGGTTCTCGGAGGTTTGTGAAGTCTACCAATTCGCACGTGACCAGCGCGGTGGACTATGGCCTAAAAGCCTCTCATTCCGAGAGAAGACCCGTGCCCGTGCTGAATAGTGGGTTGACGATATATATCTACTATATGAAGTTGCTAAGAATTGTTCATGGACTTTTGTATCCACTTACTATTGGATAGCGAGTGCTCATTAACCGACTTCCCAAAGGAAAGAGGTTATCTATTCGTCACGTATATTTTTTTTTTTTTTTTTTTTTTTTTTTTTTTTTTTATGTATGTTCGGGCGAAATGGCTAGAAATCGTCGACCTACCGACACGATTCATACGACATTGTATGCGACTAGTTTCACAGGCAGTCCCATATTGAGGAAAATGAAAACCTTCCGGCGGTTTTCCCGGAAAATTGGAAAATGTCGGTTTCTTAAAATCTTGAATAACTTGGGTGTTTATAAACCGATTTCCATTTTCTTTCTTTCATTTGATAGGAAATTTCGTCACGCAACTTTTTCTCTTGGACATGGGTATGCTGTGATGCTTAACTCTTTGAGTTATGGGGTGGAAACCACCACCACTCCTCAAGTTTTTTAGATAATTTGAGATAACTCGGCTTCTGCCGAATCGATTCTTATGAAACTTGGAATATGTATTATATATCTATGCTTATATAGGTTGACGAAAAATTTGACCTTCAACTCTTCGATCCTGATGATGCAGGGTTACAGCTATCCTAAACTATAACATTAGCTATTTGGTGCTTACATATATGTAACAAGACTACTAAGCAGAGACATGTGATGAAAATTTGACCTTCAACTCCTCAATCCTGATGATGCAGGGGTGCCTCAAGCTTAAACCATAGGGGTTGACCATTTGGTGCTTATGGGTATGTTATAACAATACTAAGCAAAGACATATTATTAAAAAAATGACCTTCAACTCCTCAACCCTGATGATGCAGGTTGCTGTAAGCCCAAGCCGTAGGTGATGGCCATTTGGTGCTTACGGATATATAATAAGATAGCAAGGCAAAGATGTACGATGACAAATTTGACCTTCAACTCCTCAACCCTGATGATGCAGGGGTACTGCAGGCTTAAACCATAAACGTTAGACATTTGTTGCTCACGGATTTGTAATAACATTGCTAAGCAAAGGTATACGACGAAAAATTGGACCTTCAACTCCTCAATCCTGATGATGCAGGGGTATTGAATGCCTAAGCCATAAAACTTAGCTATTTCAATCTTACGCATTCAAAATGATATATAAAAAAATGTAAGGTAAAACATTAGAAAAGTGGTTGTATACGGTGGAAAATTGGACCTTCAACTCCTCAATCCTGATGATGCTGGGGTGCTTCAAGCTTAAACTATAGGCGTTAGCTACATGATCGCTACGTATATCTGATAAGATTACTAAGCAAAGATATAAGATGAAAAATTTGACCTTCAACTCCTCAACTCTGATGATGCAGGGGTACTTCAGGCTTAAACTATAGGCGTTGGCCATTTGATGCTTATGGGTATGTAATATATTTACAAAGCGAAGACGTATGATAAAAAAGTTGACCTTCAACTCCTCAACCCTGATGATGCAGGGTACTGTAAGCCCAAGCCATAGAAGTTGGGGATCTGTTGCTTACGTGCATGCGATGAGATTACATAGAAAAGATATGACATGATAATTTTGACCTTCAACTCTTCGGCCCTGATGATGCAGGGGTACTTCAGGCTTAAACCATAGGCGTTGGCCATTTGATACTTATGGATATGTAATATATTTACAAAGCAAAGACGTATGATAAGAAAATTGACCTTCAACTCCTCAACCCTGATGATGCAGGGTACTGCAAGTTTAAACCATAAGCATCGGCCATATGGTGCTTACGTATATGTAATGAGATTACTAAGCAAAGATATGACATGATAATTTTGACCTTCAACTCCTCAACCCTGATAATGCTGGGGTCCTTCAAGTTTAATCCGTAGGCATCGGCCATATTGTGCTTACGTATACATAATGTTGTTGTTCACAATACCAACAATGAGTTTCGGAGAGGATATAATTATGATCAAAAATTCCACTTTGAATACAATTACCTGAAAGATGCAAGAGTACCACCAACCTTTTTAAATTGGATGGGTTATTTTTATCAGTATCAGTTGAATTATACTCTTAGTTATAAGGTTTATATTACTTTTTCTACTTTAAATATTGATTATTTATAGGTCTATTTATTATTATAGATCTATTCTTTAAATAAATGTTTACTCAGAAAAAGTTGTTTTATTCGGTTAGGTTAGGTTCGAACAGATTTTTCCAATTCAGAATTTAAGGGAGGGGGCGCGGTAGCGCCCCCGACCGGTTGTGTCAAAGAAGTCTATTTTTATATGATGACGTCAGCACATAATTTTATTCATCCGAAAATCGGACGAATAATTAATTTTATTCATCCGGTTAGCGGACGACTAGCAACAGCCATAACTGATTTTATCGTGACTGAAAAGCGTGAAAAAAAAATTTTTAAACAAAAAATACAACCGACTTCCATGCCACATAAAAGTAAAAAATAATTTAAATACATGTTGGTTTAGAGCAAACACAGTTCTTAGTACATAGTCCCGAAGTCGGCGCTCATATAAGATACATGTAGTTTCGTCATGATCCAGCAAAATATGGTAAGCGCCGACTTCGGGACTATGTACTAAGAACTGTGTTTGCTCTAAACCAACATGTATTTAAATTATTTTTTACTTTTATGTGGCATGGAAGTCGGTTGTATTTTTTGTTTAAAAATTTTTTTACTTATTCTTTACTAGCTGAACCCCGCAGCTTCGCCCGCGTTAAAAAAATCTATGTCTCAATTGCCCCGTGGGAATAAGATATTTTCCTACAGTAATAAGTAGCCTATATTAAGATATAAGATTAAGATCCAAGGTGTCAGGTAACTCCCTACCAAATTTTATGAAAATCGCTCCAGCCGTTTAGACGTGAAGAAGTAACAAACATACACACAAACTTTCGCCTTTATAATATTAGTATGATTATAAACAAAAACCTAGTTTTCAAATAGCCCCGACCACGAGTTGATTAATCGTTTAATGCTCATATTATTTAAAGCTACCACGTTTATATTTATATGTGTTATTATATGTGTCTCTTATTATGCAAATTTATATGAGGCCACATTCAAATTTCAAACGTTTGTAGGATTCCGTACGCAAAGGGAAGAACCGCACATTATTGACTCCGTTGTCGGAATTTCTGTCACCAGGCTATATCTCATGAACCGTGGTAGTTTGACAGTTGATTTTGTTATAGATGATATATTTATTTACGGAAAAACTGAATAAAATATTTGTGGGATCCCACATAACAAACCTGTCATTTTACTCGAAAACACGCTACAGTGTGTTGCCAAGTTTTCTCCTCAATCAAAACACGTGAAAATATGTTTTTAGCTTTTATCGCGGACTTTGAGCGCGGCGACCGAATCAAGAACTTCCGTAACGAAAATATCTAACACCTCCCACTACCATGTAGCGTGGCCGAGCGTTCGCTTAACGTGTATGTATATGGTACGATGATACGAAGCTCGCAAGGAGCGAGACAAGTTTGCTCGGCAATCGCACAATATGTAAGCAGCTGTTTGTGAGAAAGTAGATATATAGTAGCAAAGAAAAAAAACTTGAATAATATCAAATAAAAAATACAGCATAAATAAATAATTATAATTGCATAAGTTGATAAAAAATGCTATGCAATAGCTTTACCGCGGTAGTCCCCTAGTGCCGCACGTTTTTTTCCTATCACTCTCGTCTAACAAATGTGTTTTGTTTTTTGTTGATTTTATTTATAATGGTACGGACCCATTCGTGCGCGAGTCCGACTTGCGCTTAGCCGAGTTTTTATTTAATTTAATATCTAATGTAATAAGAGAACTTGTTATCACGTGTAGATTCCGGCAGCATAACTAGTTTTTTTTCCAATGAACTTCTAATAATATGTTTGTGTTAATTATATTTATAATCAGGTTTAGAACGACATTAGTTATTTATAGATACTATTCGACGTGCTAAACATTGACCAACGTTTAGCACGTAGCACTAGGTATGCCTAGAACAAACAAGAAATCGATATATTTATACGTGAAACACAATAACTGTATTTAAACATATATTAATACGTGAAGTGGAAATTTGTGATTCGTTTTTAAGATACTTGCCGCAGGCGGAGGAGTACGAAATTACGCACGGTTATAGTTGTAGTAGAGAAGGATTTCGCAATAGGTACTAATATTTTTTTCAAACAATGCATAAAACATACATAAAATCAACTAAAACAAATTACACTCACTACCTTGCATTTGACACAAACACATACATACATAATACAGTGATGCCAACTTAGGGGTTTTTCCCCCAAATTTAGGGGATTTTCAAGTAGGATGGGGATTTTTTAGGGGTGAAAATTTTTAGGGGTATTTTCAGGGGTTTTTATAACTTCTATATAATCAATGCCTCACGACAAAAAAAAAAGGAAAAAAAACGTCATATGCACTACACCCGAAGACCTTTTTTTTTCGTCGTCAAGTCAGGTTGCCAGGAAGAATTAAGACTTTAGGGGAATACATTTTTAAGAGTTGGCAACACTGACATAATAATCGAAATAGAACATTCAATGTCGTATTATGAAAACACATAACAGCTTAGTTATTGAATCTGTTCGGGTGCGTTCAAAATAACTTGAAAATTATTACAATTTATTTAAATTAGAGAAATATTGGGGCTACTTATATGAAGTTCAGTTTTTAAATTGCGACGGGCGACTAGTTACTATGAAAACAAAAATTCCGACTGATAGAACTAAAATGTACCTATAGTCAATTTTTTGTTTTTAATAATTTCTTCAATGTACCACTTCTTATAGATTTGTGTCAAAATCATAACATAAAATTGTTATGATATACCCATTTTTGTAATTATATATTACTTGTTTGCTGATTACAATACATGTTAAAACAGCAAAAAACAGCCCCCCCTCCGGTTTTCCCTGATATATACCGTTATACGAGTATTCAAAAGAGATATAGCTTAAGTCATTCTAAAAATGTGTCGATTCGAATGGGACGTGTACTGTTAGAATCTAATCGTTTGGGCTATAGCAATACGTGCGATCAAACGCGTGGCGCAGCCCGTACTGCGACCACGCACGGCCCCGCAAGTTTATTTATTGTGTGTAATATTCTAAAAAAATGGTCGTATACCATGATAAATTGATTAATCATCTGTAACATATAAAATATGTTAAAGAAGTAATTTAATCGAAAACAATATTTGAATTTGACATCTCGAGAGTAAAGCAATGCTTTAAACGCTTTAAATTTATATTTCGTTTATAAAATAGTTCAGGCCTCTAGATAGTAATAAAAAAATATTACTATTGTCTGTTTGTCGCTGTGTTTGAAAATGCGTCGAACCATAACTACGGAGCTATATTTAAAGGATTGAATTTATATTTATAGTCCTTGTCGTTAGGTCACATTTGGTCTTTAGGTATGTCATTAGGATAAGTTATTACAACCTATTAGTCTTTATCATTAGATTTAATCATGATAGTTATTAATTATTGGGTAGATAACTCATCTAAACAGCTTGAGTATCTAATTTACAATTCAAAGTGTAACCACCGAGAAATATTGACTTAATTTATGGTATTTACTTGGTTTATAATTTAATCTTAATATATCATAATATGTCTTATCTATTTACCTGGCGCAAAACAATATACGAGTAATATATTGTTTTGCGCCTGGTGTTTATGAATGGTAAATTGAATAACATTTATTTGTACTCATCTCGAGAAACTTTCTCGAACAATGTGTTTTTAGTTTTTTTTGTTTGCGAGGAGGAAACCTTCAAAAGGTATCCGACCCGCGTCGCTCCACTGGTGGAGCGACGCGGGTTATATTGGATTTTTACTGCCCTAAAAGTCTAAAAGCCCCCGGTGGCCGTCCTCAGCGCTGCATGGAGGACTCCAGGATCTCCAACGGAACACAACTGGAGTCAGCCCAGTGTGATGCCCCGTTCGGAGTCTTCACCGAGCCTTCAGCTCTTTACGGCAGCCTGAGTCCACACATGCCGCCGTCCTTCCCGGGGTCGCTTGGCTGGACGGTTTGAGCTCCCACTCTAGTCGCCTTCAACCCCGGAATCCCCTTTTAGTCGACTCTTATGACAAGCAGGGGTTACCGTAGTCCTATTCTGGTCCCAGATTTACAGGGACAAATGTTATTTTACCTAGCGTTGGCTAGAAATAAGTTTTAAGAAGCTATGTAAACCATAGATTACTATATGTATTAACCTATCCATAAACTATACATAGGCATTATTTATGATAATCTTTCTACATATTATAAAGGAGAAATTTGTGAGGGTAGATGAAGTTTGTATCTCTTTCATGAGTAAACCATTGATTAGAAACGGATTAAATTTGGCACACTGATAGATTATAGCCTACATTAGCACATACATTAGCACACTTTTTGTCAAGGTAGACGTGATCCTAATGGTTGAAACTTGTCCTCTCGATCTGGAGGTCCGAGGTTCAAAGCCAGGCACCACAGATTTTTTAAATTATGTGCGTATTAGAAATTGATTATCACTGCGTTTCGGTGAAAGAAAACATAGTGAGGAAACCTACACATCCGAGAGTTAAAAAAAATGTTCTTGGAGGTGCGTGGAGTCCACCAATTCGCCACCACCACCAATGGCACCAGACGTGATCCAACATTAGGTATATTGGATGGTAGGTATTTTTTTTTTGTTTTTTTTTTGTTTTTTTTTAAGTGGTTTCATCTGCAATTAGTCATAGACTATAAGCAAATTTGTTGAGTGCTTTGGTATTTGTTATCTGACTAAGTCATAAGAGAAGTATGTTTTATTGTCTACTAGCTTATTGCCGCGACAATGCACACTTCGCGCACATAAGGTAAACGCACCGGTAATGAACAAGAGACCGGTAATTGAGTATACCTAAATAAGGAAATCATGTAAAATGAGGAAATAAACCATTTTTCCTATAATGGCACTAACGTGACACACAATGAAGATCGAACTATAATAGTTTAAAATTGTATTCAATTTGGTATGATAGATAGGATGGCATGAGTGTAAAGTGTTTCTGTGATCATAAATTGATATAAGCGGCTTAAGAAATTAGTGCAGTTAAAACTTAAAACGCTTTCTACACTCATAGCCCCACAGTAGGATTTTATCCTGTGTCGTGGGTGCCATGGACACACACAAAGACGAATACACGAACACCCAGACCAAGCAATCTTAATTCATCATTCAGAAACCTATCTGGCCGGGAATCGAACCTGGGACCCACTGCGTGTCAGACCGGTATGGCAACCGCTGCGCTACGCGGTTCGTTAAGGTGTGGAAAGGTTCATCTGTAAACTGATATTGCTTTATTTAAATCTGGTAACGATGGTTTTTTGTATTTTTTTATCTGACTGAAGTAGCAAACGAGCACGCAGATCACCAGATAGTAAGTGGTCATTGCCGCCCATGGACATCTGTAACCAAGTACATACAGAACATGGGACGCCTTGATACTCCCGAGGACTATGATGGTCGCCTCGTGTGAAAGGTTGCCGGAAATCACGCCCTTCTATCGAACCGCAAGAAATGCTTCACGCTAGAAATAGGTGTGGCGGTGGTACTTCCCCGGTCGAACTACACTGGCTCTACCACCTCGAAATGAAATTAAGAGAACAATGCACAGTGCTAGAGAGGTTATGTTTTTTCATATTTTATTCATGTTTATAACTGGTGCGCTGTAATTGAATAGTTCTAATAATAGACAAATGTCAAAACTTAATTTTACTTTTGTGTATTGAGACTTTTTGACTAATTTTACCTTAATAATATAATTTTTCCTTACTATTAGCTAGTTACAAATTTAAAAAATACTGCTTTTACCAGCAATGGTCATACGTGTCCATCAATGGATATTTAATAGAAATCCAGTTATGGACAGTCATATAAAAATGCTAAGTACATTTCTTCTTAAACTGTCCATATTGGGTTGGGTTGGGTTATACCTTACCATGATAATAAGTACCTATCCTGTATGTTAATTATTTTTTTTTGTTTTTCTTTTTTGTGTATATGTACATTTTGTAAATAGTTTTTTCATTTTATATTTTGTTAAATTAAATAATTAGTATTTTAAAAAAGACTGTATAAACATATAATTTTAAGTATAAAAACTAAACACATGTGATTAAATTAAATGAGCAGTGATAGCCTAATGGTTGAAACTTGCCCTCTCGATCGGGAGGTCCGAGGTTCAAACCCAGGCACCACTGATTTATGTGCGTATTTTAAATTAATTATCACTGCTTTTCGGTGAAGGAAAACATCGTGAGGAAACCAACACACCCGAGAGTTCTTTAAAAAAAAAGTTCTCGGAGGTGTGTGAAGTCCACCGATTCGCACTTGGCCAGCGCGGTGGACTATGGCCTAACTCTCTCATTCAGAGAGGAGACCCGTGCCCAGCAGTGGGACAATAATGGGTTGATGGGATGGGGGATTAAATTTGTTATGTATGTTAATCCAGTACTTTTGGTTGAAAGACGAACAAACATGAACCCTCACAAACTTTTACTTTTACAGTTAATTAGTTAAATTTTTAAATTAGTTAAATTTTCATTATAAATATTGTAATTGGATGTAAATTGTTAGATTACTATTCCAATTTAAAATAAATTTAAAGTAGTACGTGAACCAATTATCACATTAAAACTAAGTGCTTCAGTAAAGCAGTTATTAATAATAATTTTACTAGCGATCCAAGATCAAGTGATAGAAACACGGAATTATCAGAAACATATAATGAAAATATCCATCCCCGCCGACATATGTCGACGATGTCACAGTTCGTCAGAGACCATCCAGCAGATTGATTTTAAATATTGCCACGATCAGGTTGCCAAAATTATCCATCAGAAACTAGCAGAGAAATATAATCCATTAAAACAACCTATCAAACCCTTTTTTTTTTTTTTTTTGTTTTCGAGGGGGAAACCTTCCAAAGGTACCCGACGCCGTGGGAGCGACGCTGGGTTATGTGGGATTTTTACCGCACTAAAACCCCCCCGGTGGCCGTCCTCGGCGCTGAAAAGGGAGGACTCCGGGATCTCGAAACGACTTCAACCGGAATCCTCCGAGCGCGCTGCCCCATCGGGCTCCTCCCAGATGGGCGGCTGGGCCCACCGCTCCGTCTAGTCTTTACGACGGTATGCGACCACACATACCGCCGTCCTTCCCGGGATTGCCTGACCGAACGGTTCGAGCTCCCACTCTAGCCGTCTGCAACCCCGGAAGCCCCTTTTAGTCGCCTCTTACGACAGGCAGGGGATACCGTAGCCCTATTCTGACCCCGAGGCTACAGGGACGACCTATCAAACCCTATTACGATTACAATCTTGAAATTGTCTTAGACAACAAGAAATACAAATTGTATTATGATAGAGCCATACTGACAAAACGATAAATTTCAATAGACCAGATAAAACTATCTTAGATAAGGATAACAAAATTGGTTATTTATTAGATATTGCACTACCCAATTCGGATAATTTACAAAGTACAATAGCAGAAAAACTTTCTAAATATACAAAACTAAGAGATGAAATAACCAGAACTAGTCACCAGTCACAACGGTCGAAATTCGACCGTAATTCAACTCAAAAACGTTACTTGATATTGTCCAAAGTATTTCCCAAATTCAATTTTTATTAATTTTCAAATTATTTTAATACACCCGAAAGATAAAAAGAGGTTTAAGTGACAAAGCTGCATTTAAAATCAATAACGGGTGTTTTGACAAAATCATCTGACATTTATGACATTCGGTGTTTCCATACGTTGAATGTTTTATTTCGTTTACTATGTATGTGTTTGTGACAACTGCACGGTAGTGTGTGTAATGTGTTTTTAGTTAATTTAATTATGTTAAATGCATTATTTGAAAAAAATTTTAACATTCTGCACTCCTCTACGTCAACTATAACCGAGCAAAATCTCATACTCCTCCGTCCGCGGCAAGTTACTTAAAAATGCTTCACAAGTTTTTGCTTCACGTATTAATATGTAAATGTGGCAACTGAGGAAAGCTATAGTTGTTCCGATAGTAATCTCTACAACTGGTATAACAATAACTAACCTAAAAATTTTCCTTGAAGACACTCGACTTACCATAAAATATCATAAGTAATTTACAAAAGGCCGTTATTTTGAACACCTGTAGAATAGTAGAAGTCTGCTCCATTGTTACATCTGGCCCATACTTCTATACGGATGTGAGACCTGGACTATTAAAGAAGATTTCAGGAAACGTATAGAAGCGTTCGAAATGTGGGCATACAGGCGCATGATGTGCATATCCTGGACTCAAAAAGTCACCAATGAGGAAGTTCTACGACGGGTCGGCCAGGAACGCAAGCTTTTGCAAATCGTTAAACAGCGTAAAGTTGCCTATCTGGGTCACGTGCTAAGGCACCACAGATATGAACTCTTGCAACTTATAATGATGGGTAAGATTGCTGGAAAGAGAAGACCCGGTCGTAGAAAAAAGTCGTGGTTGAGGAACACCCGGGAATGGACGGGGATCAAGAGTGCTGCCGAACTTTTTCGCCTCGCGATTAACAAAAAGAAATACGCAGAGCTGACAGCCAACCTTCACTAGTTGGAGAGGCACTAGAAGAAGAAGAAGAAGAAGAATAGTAAGGATTTTTTTTGCAAATAGATAAGGATACTACTGACATTTGATATATTTTCCACTTTAATATTTACTTGGCTTTGGATCGTGAATGTTAACAATTACCGGGTTTTATGAATCCAAGCTTTCAGAAGAACATCAAAATAATAATAATGCTTCATTGCCACACAAAATACAGAAATGGAAAACACAAACTTATGTCTATTTTACATGAAATTTGTAAGCAAAGGAGAAATCTCAGCTTCTGCTAGCACGAGTGACTTAGTGCAAAGCTGTTTTCCAGACTTCCTCTTAGATGTGGTTTGGAAGTTAAAGTACATACCCCGATCGCATTTACATCATTTTTCCACAAGGAAATACAAAATTCCTGCATTACGATGGAAGATTGTGGACTTTAGTCCTCATGAGTCAACGTACCCATTATATTTTTTTAAAAGTAAAGTTAGCAAATTGTTGAAGTCTGTCCCATCTTCAGCCCCGTAAGTCATATAAGCCATACAATTTGTTGTTTTCATATGTTTATGCACATTGTTAAGTTCGCTGTACTTGTCTATAATAAGGATTACATGTTTATCATATTTATGGCCCTGTATTAGATAGTAACTTGTCAAATAATATGTAATCTAGTTGATGAGTCAAATAAATAAATAAAAATAAATAAATATTATATATTATTATCAACTTAAGGTAGACCTGTTCTTTGTTTATGGTATAATCACAAATAGTAGCGTAACAACTTATAATCAGATGGACTGCATGCTCATTCTCATTTTTACTTCCATCTTATAAAATGAAATAAAATATGGCTTATTAAAAGCAATAATTAATTTATTAACGTATCATCTGCGTATTGTTTACGTAGCGCCAATTTTATATAGTTTTATGAAAGTATTATATCATAGATAAGATAAATGCCGACACTGTTGATCAATCTTAATAAACTGTTAGATAAAGAATCAAGACAATACGTGAGGAATAGATATTAACCTCTTTCCTTTGTGAAGTCGGTTAAAAATCAAGATGGAAATATCGAAATAGCATAAGTATGGACGATTATAAGGGGGCTTAAGACTTTGGGAGTCCGGAACCACTTGCCAAAGACCTTTTCTGTTAATTATTTATTTATGTAAGCATTTTTATTCTTTATAATTTGATTATTAATAAACATACAGAGCGAGTGCAAGGTACATGTTTTCTGTATAAAATTTTAGTTTCATTGATTTAATAAAAAAAATCGTAATATTTTACTATTGCAAATAGATCGTCCAGTCAAGAAATCTAAAAATTCAAAATTTTAATAACGCTCGTCACCATATAAATTCCTCATTAGAATTAGAATGCGGATAAAACTGTTTTTCTAGGATTTAAGAGTATGTAAAAATTGGTATTAATAACAGTAATCAAATCAAAACTCAAAAAATATTACGAGTTAAGTTAATTAAAATTTAAGAAAAGGTCAGACATAAGAGAGATTTTCATGAAAAGGCCTGCACATTTTTGCCTTTGACTAAATAGGTACTAATTTAGAATTTTAATATAAAATATTAAATCTCATTGAAACTAAATAAGCATTATAATATAAAACTAAGAAAAACTATAGAGAATCATAACATCCTAAATCTAAGCTTTTCAAACAATTATCCTACCTTAAATTTAGAACCAGTTCCGCTGCCAAACGCTGCCACAAAATAACTGCAAATCGAACTGCCTTCGTAAATCTTTCGCTTCAGTTTATCACTGCTCGGTTCTAGGCAGATAATATTTGCACTAACGCCTAGTATATGTATGCACATAGGATAAATGTAAAGCTGGTTTACATGCCGATGCCCGGTTTTGATCCGATATCATCCGGTATTGAACTAGGTACATTTTGTAGGCTACACGTTGTTCAGTTTAATATTGCTTTACATTTTATTCATATATGTCGGCAACACCGCGTATTTATGAAAAACACGTTGCCGAAAATAATTATTTTAGTTAGTATAAAGATCGAAAATGGTTTGTTTATTAAATTAGCAATCTTATGTGATTTGTAAAGATATTAATTTAGTCTACCTTCCATAATTTTTTTATTGTCACCTCACCTAACTTTATTATAAAAAGGCGAGCGCCTGCCGGTAGAAAAAAAGATTCTTGTTTAACCGTCGAAGCGATTGGACCTCCTCAACTGTGAATTAATCAAGGAAGTTTATTCCTGTTTTACTTAAAATCTTCAACAATGGACAGTAATGAAGACCCTGACCTTCCGTCACGTCAGGAAGGTCAGGGTCTTCATTACTGTCAGGCATACTTCGTTATATATAAAATCGAAATACACTAAAAATACCCAATATGATAATTATTTTAATTTAGTAAGCATTACAGCACATATGCATTTAACAGTTATATCCTTGGCTATCGGAAGCTAGCAAACATTGTGTTGTTTATGTTGTGCTGTGAGTCCTTTACAATTACAATGATAAAATGGCTTCTTATCACAAGTCCGATATTTATCGGACTTGTGATTGTCGTGAGTGACGTGGGACTTGTCGATCTAGACATGCCGTTGATAGACCCTTGGTGTGATCTGTGGTTGTGCATGATCATTATAATATCTGAGCATTTCCGAGTTTATTTTTTTTATTTGACTGAAGTAGCAAACGAGCATGCAGTCCACCTGATGGTAAGTGGTCACTGCCACCCATGGACATCTGTAATCAACTTCATACAGAACATGGGTTCCATCTGAAGTCAATAACACGTTGCTACTCCCGAGGACTATGATGGTCGCCTCGTGTGAAAGTGTGCCGGCAACCACACCCTTCTATCGAAACGCAAGAAATGATTCACGCTAGAAATAGGTGTGGCGGTGGTACTTCCCCGGTCGAACTACACTTGTTCTACCTCCTTGATTTTCTTAAAAACTATCTCACAACCGGATAAAACTCTATTTAATGTGAATCCGCTCTTATTGAACAGAACTTCCATTCATTTAGCTATCGTTAATAATTTATTGTCCATACAAATATTATCAATATTACAGACCACCAATGCACAGTACAAATATGGAACAGTATGAACTAAGCCTAGTTGTTAAGATAATTACCTACACTCTATTGAACCAATAGGGTTGTCTCTATATTATTTTTTTAATAATAGTGTTATTAGTTTTCATTTTAGCATTTACGCCATCTACTATCCTGAAGTCATCAATCAATCGAATTGTAATATCTACGCAGTTTACAAGTAATATAAGTATGTAATCTCACGGCGTCGGTTAATTCCAGTATAACGATAATTATTATTTATTATAGTTTAAAATATGGAAAACAGTTTAATATGATACAACTTATTGATAATTGATTTTTTTAGATCTTTACTAGGTTATTATGGCGTAAATTTTTACAAGTTTTGGCGGGAGCGTACACGAGCTATGGCATTACGTGGTATTTTTAAAAAGATCGCGGAAACAAATGGCAACGTCTTGTCTTGACCACTCGTCTTCACGCGGCACTCGCTACTGATGCACTGCGAAAATCTCTAAGCGGCCTCGTCAATGCGTATGTATGTGTGAGTGTGCCGTTTTCGAACGCTTGTAGGCAGTTTCCGTACTGTTGCCCATGATTCTACTGTGCTGTGTACCTACTGTGGCTGAACTAATTTTCATGATTTTTGTGTGTTTGGATTTATCATCATCGGGAATAGGATAATAACTGTTAAAATATGTTATTCATCAATAAAGCATATAATAATAATTACCATAAAACAATTAAATAAACCATAGGAAGGATTGCTAAGTAGAGACTTGATGAAAAATTTAATTTTCACTTCCTGACCTCTGATGACAGGACACTGCAAGCGTAACTCATATGTCTTGACAGCATAGAATGAAAAATTGGACTTTCAACTTTTCAACCCTAATGAAGCAGGATACTGCAAGCCTAAGCAGTATGAGTTGGCCATTTGTTGCTTATGGATGTAACGTGATTACTAAACAGAGACATACGATTAAAAGTTTTATCTTCAACTCTTCAACTCTAATGATGCAGGATACTGCAAGGTTAAGCTATAAGGGTTGGCCATTTGTTGCTTACAAATATAAAACACAAGGCAGAAGACACACGACGAAGAATTTTACCTTCAACTCTTTAACTCTGATAATACATACGGATGTACAAGAACAATGTTAAGGAGAGATGCTTTATAAAAACTTGATTTTCAATTTTCATTCAGTCCTACAATCTTCCCAAACCATAGGCGTTAGCCACTTGGTCCTTACGTTTATAATAAGTTTATTGAGTACAGACACACTATTAAAATTTGACGTTCAACTCTTTAACACTGCGAATAAAAGTATATAGCTTCCTTTAACTATATGAGTTTGGCATTTGTGTCTTACATATTTTAATAGGTTCCTTAGTCAATGTCTCTGATATAACGAAAAAATTTACTTTGAATATCTTAAACTTGACAATGATGAAGTACTGTATAAATAGGATTAGTTAGGTTTCGTCAAGGCCGCACAGTGGCTCAGAAAATATTTACAAAGTATGATTAGATAATTTTCATAAAGAAAGTAATGGGTAAACAATCTAAATTATACAAATAAAAATAAGGTGATTAAAATATTTTTGTGATGTAACGAATATTAGCATTTGAATTCACAATCGCGAATATTCGCATATTTTTAACCGACTTGAAGGTAATAGAACCAGTGTAGTTCGACCGAGGAAGTACCGCCACACCTATTTCTAGCGTGAAGCATTTCTGGCGTTTCGATAGAAGGGTGTGGTTGCCGGCACACTTTTACATGAGGCAACCATCATAGTAGTCCTCGGGAGTAGCAACGCATCTGTGATTGACTTCAGATGGAACCCATGTTTTGTATGAAGTTGATTACAGATGTCCATGGGCGGCAGTGACCACTTACCATCAGGTGGACTGCATGCTCGTTTGCTACTTCAGTGAGATAAAAAAAAATGACTTCCAAAAAGGAGGAGGTTCTCAATTCGTCTCTATTTTTTTTAGGTGATAGTCCTAGTCTGCTAGTTATATTCATTATTCATCTGGATATGACTAGCAGAATTGGCGACTCTATTCACACAAACCATCCATCCATCAGCCTTTTGATGTCCACTGCTGAACATAGGCCTCCCTAAATGGCGCCACTCCAACCGGTCCTATGCCCTCTGAATCCAACGGTTTTCCGCTGTCTTCTTCAGTCATCGGTCCGCCTGGTAGGGGGGCGATCTGTACTCCTTTTGCCTCAACGTGGTCACCACTCGAGGACCTTTCTTCCCCATCGGTGACTATCGGCAAAAACCCCCAAGGAAAGGTGCAGAAGAACACAAACCGTACTACTATCCATTCATGACATATTTGAGATACACTACAGGACATAGACCGCACCTCTCCCTTTTGTTAATATATTGAACTACGAAGCACTAAGAACTAAACTTTCATTAGTTGATTTCCGATTTTGATTTTGAAAAAATCATATCCTATTTTACCCTCTTAGGGGTAGATTTTCCGAAATTGGTGAAATAGATTATCCATCATATCAATCCAAAAAGTCAAATACTGAGTTACATTAAGTGCATTGAAATTGGCGGACTTTCGTACAAACTTTCTAACCCCATTTTTATTTTAACAACAAAATTTCAAAAGTCCTTTCTTCGTGCTCACTTTTACTAGTTTCTTTTATAGTAAAGACGACCCGCGTGGCGGAGCAATCACCATACATACCGTTCTGATGAGCAATGGTCCCGCGTTGGACTCCCGGTCAGACAGGTATCTGAATGATAATAATAATACATAATAATAATATATTTTTAATAATAGCATTTACAAGTTTAAATATATTATTAATAAATTTATTTATCATAAACAATATTGACATAATTATAAAATCTGTTTAATTTTAATTTAGTTTAAATTTAATTTTATTCCAGGAGAAAATATTATTTTCTTTATTATTATTTATTTATTATTATTTGACTTACTTGTTACTCGCTCCTTTTTGCAAGCAGGCTTCGCCTATAAATGTAGTTGCACTTAGCTTTTCCGTATTGTAGACTTTTTTTATTTTTAAATTATAATTGGTGTAAACTATGTAGGTGATAAAAAATAATAATTAAATAAAATAAATAACGATAAGTTTAGATTCATGTTCTGAGTCTGGGTGCTTGTGTATTCGTCTTGTGTGTGTCCATGGTACCCACGATACAAGAGAAAATCCTAGTGTGGGGCTATGAGTGTAGAAAGTGTATTTTTTTAGTAAAGGTGAGCACGAAGAAAGGATTTTTAAATTGATGCAAAAATTCAATTTTCTTATCACAGTAGTTTTGGCTGTGCGTTGATATGTCAATAGTTTCTATTTCCTATTTCGATGTATAGATAATATATATCACGAGTTTTTGTATGTTATTAAAAAACGGGTAGGTTCTAATGAAATTGCAAAGCCAGTTCATCATTAATTATTTAAGTGTCTGATAATGTGGCTCGGAGACAAAACGTGTAACTCCTCAACCAATAGGAGTAATTGAGTTTTGTTTAAAGATATTTTGTGTAGGTTTTTATGAAATAGCAAAGTCAGTTCATAATTTACTATTTAAGGGTCTGATAATGTGGCTCGGATACAAAATATGTAACTCCGTCATGAAACTCAAGCCAGGAGTTATTGTATTAACTATCACTCGAAGTAACGATAAAATAACATCACGAGGTATCATATATGGCTGAAGAGTTCTAAAATAGTGTTGTCATCCGATAGATATTGCCTTAATTTTAGGGTAAAAAAATCTTATAAATAATTACCAAGAATATTTTAAGAGTAAAACTTCACCACACTAACAAATACAGAATTCAGGCTGCATTTTTTTGTATTGTAACCATTTTTCCTCCTTTCCTCATTAAACTCCATAAATATTTAGTTTAATCTTCTCCCAAAATGAGAGATTTTGAGGCCATAATCCACCGTACTATCTTAGGGCGAATTTGGAGCGAAATATATTTGAGGTTTATTGGGTTTAAATTTATGTGTCTTAGGGGAAAAGTTTTCTAAAAATTTGTATCACTGCTGTGAAAGGATCCTTAAATATGTATGCGGACTATTAAGTATGCTTATTAAAGCATAAATATCCAATTCTTTTTCTTATGACAGGATACCCATTTGAGATTATTTTATTTTATTATTCGCTAATTATTGTATTTATATTTGTTATTAGTACGGCGGTAATGAATATTTAATCCTACTTAAGGGACGTTCTGCAGGGATTAAATAAATAAATAACCGTCTTGATATTACATAGACCTCATAAAATTTTTTGGTGGAAGAACTGAGTTGCGAGACTTGGTTTTTTGACAAGTATTGTTTTCTATGGGATCTCATTTCTTTTTGTAGGTAGTCCTACTTTTTCCTTTCCAGTACCTTTTTCTTCTTGTATCGTCGTAAAGCCATTATTGTCCCACTGCTGGGCATAGGTCTTCTCTCAGAATGAGAGAGTTTTAGGCCATAGTCCACCGCGCTGACCAAGTGCGAATTGGTGGACTTTACACACCTCCGAGAACTTTTTTTTAAAGAACTCTCGGGTTTTTTAATACGCACATAAATCAGTGGTGCATGCCTGGGGTTGAACCTCGGACCTCCCGATTGAGAGCGCAAGTTTCAACCATTAGGCTATCACTGCTCATTACTTATTGTATACAAACAATGAAATTTCTTATATTTAACGTCTTGGTTAAAGTTAGTCCTTAAATAAGTACCATGGATAGCCAAATTAATAGGGACAGTACGGAGACTTACGTTTTACCTATTTTATCCGCAAATTAAGTTATTTTTCTATTTTCGTTCTATTTTTTATTATCTTTGGTATCATAATAATTATTTTTTATGAGTGAAGTCGTTGTAATTTGATACAGATTTTTATGAGAGTTAGCTTTATTTTAAACTCGTTGACTAGCTCTTTAAAATATTTTGTCATTGTTTTCTTATTTTTATCCGTTTTATGTAACAAAAAAGTAAATATTATTTGCCTCCATACTTTATTTACCATGTTTGACATTTGGATTTCAGATTTTTATTAAAATATGACGTGAAATTTATGAGTATTTTTCTTGCAAGATGGGCAAGGCTTCAGACTTATCGCCAATAAAAAAAATATCTACTCCACATATATGTAAACTGGCAACTATTTACAATGTTTTGAATTCAGCCATTAACGAATAAAAAAATAAAATTAACCAAAACAATTCCCAAGTAGCAGTTTGTAAAGAAGAATTTGACAGAAAAAGGATAAATGCAACTACCTAAGTACATCCTGGGCTAATTGGGCACTTTGACAATATCTGACATCTTATTATCTACATTAAAATCAATACTTTATATCGTATACTTAGAACTATTGCGGAACAGAATATTGATAATACCTATCGAAATATGTTGGCCGTAATTCCTTGCATTTGTTACATAACCTTAACGTTGATGCACAGCATTTTTTTTGTTTGTTTTTGAGGGGGAAACCTTCAATAGGTGAGACGCCGTGAGAGCGACGCAGGGTTATGTGGAATTTTTACTGCATTAAAAACCCCCTGTGGCCGTCCTCGGTGCTATAAAGAGGACTCCGGGATCTCGAGACGACCTCAACCGGAATCCTCTGAGCGCGTTGAACCATCAGGCTCCTCCCAGATGGCCGGCTGGGCCCACCGCTCCGTCTAGTCTTTACGACGGTATGCGACCACACATACGCCGTGTGCGGTGTTACTCCCGAGGACGAAGATGGTCTCATAAAAGTGTACCAGCAACCAAACTTCAACCGAAACGCAGGAATAGCTTTAGGATATGTTGAAATAATTGTGCCAGTGGTACGTTTGTACTACACTAGTTCTACCACCTGGTAAAAAATCCTTGAAGATAGGTAAGGAATATGAACGTGACGAATTATACATTTTATTTTGGTAATTCAGTTAAATAAGGTTATCAACTATTAAATGTATATTATGTCATAATATAAATTAGGAAGATATGCTAAAGTGAATTGTGTTCTCTTTTTCTCAAACCTCAATGTACAACATGTGATTGTTTTGAAATCGGAGACACTTTATTTTTTTTAATATCTTCTATGCTCTTTGCATTTGACGCACCAATGCTGCAAGTTTCGGCCTGTTGATTTTAGATGTGGCGGTCATCGGCAATTCATCCAAGAACACAACACCACCTCGAAGTTGTTTTGAATCGGCAAGAGTATCTGCAAAGAGAGATACGTAATTTAACCTACTTTATCTATATATATGTCGTGGATATAGGTACTTGTACTTGGTACTTGTATAGGTACTTGTAAAGATTAAAATGAGGGTAGACACCGTGACGCCAGTATATAAGGGCGGTACGTGGATGGAGACGTTTCAGTCGTCTCTCATGATCAGTGAGTTCAATAGTACTCAGTATTACTTGGTCAGTGAAACGATGCTGTCGGTTTGCCCTGTCGCGCTGTGGGATATTGTTTGTTTAATCGAACTTAAACTTAAAAAACTTAAAACGCTTTCTACACTCATAGCCCCACAGTAAGATTTTCTCCTGTGTCGTGGGTGCCATGGACACACACAAAGGCGAATACACAAACACCCAGACCCAGAACAAGAATCTAAACTCATCATTCAGATACCTGACTGGCCGGGAATCGAACCCGGGACCCACTGCACGTCAGCCCGATACGGTAACCGCTCGGCCACGCGAGTCGTCAACTCGCGTTAAAATGACCGTGAACCCGGTTTCACTGTATACAAACGATGTCGGATTTGACCCTCACTGATTCCTGGCGCAGATAATGTAGTGCGACGCGAGCGGACCTGAACCTACACCACGTTGCGAAGAGAGAATTGAAAGCAAAGATAAGTGGTATTTTTGTATTTGATAGACGATGGTTTAGTCCACTAATTCGCACTTGGCTAACGCGGTGGACTATGGCCTAAAAACTCTCTCATTCTGAGAGAAGACCCGTGTCCAGCAGTGGGACAGTAATGGATTGACCACGATGGTTTATTCGAGGTTTTATTGCTTGCTTTATCCGACGTCGGTTTGCGTGACATTATGATTGGTATGAAATATTGCTGAAGCGATTAGGTGTAAACATGTAAACATATAACAGTCATATTTACACCAACACAATTTAAGATTTTTTTAAATCCATGATTTAAACAAATGTGGCTCCCAAGAGCTCTTAATATTATAGAAAGACTGTTTCACCATTTTTGGGAAATCAACTTCTGAAGTCCGTCAAATTTGACTGTTAAAAAAACGCGGGGTGGTGATGTCCACCAATGGATCTCCAAAGTGTAGTGGATATATGAAGTCGCGGGTTACTTGGTTATCATGTACTACTTCGTCGTGCCAAACGGGTAACGATTCTTTTCTTGAATGAGCGAATTTCTAAAGTATTAGCTTCATTAAAAAGAAGGTATTTTTGCATTTGATAAGCCAGTTATTAAGGAAGTTCAATATTAAGAAGATAATAGGACAATTTAGTTTATACACATCGGTTATGTGTCCTGAGGCTCAACTCGACCTCTCTGAAGCATCAAATCTCATGCATATGGAAGGTCTATTAAAATGGACGTTACTTTAGGCAAAAATGATATAAAATATATTCGGTAATCTTTGAGAGATGTCCATATTACCCAGTTATAAAAACTCTTGCAAACGCGGGATAAAGAAATAATTGGAGTAATTAACAAGCGAGGCGCGGTGACTATATCTTGCTGCTGACATATTTTTTTACCTTTAACCATATCCTTAATTTCTTGTGCTGTGAGGCTGCATCCATCATGAGGCACCACACAAGCCACTACTAAGTCTCCAGCCTCCTTATCCGGTACACTGGTGATAGCTGCTTCATAGACTCCTGGGTGTTTCTTTATCACGCCTTCTATTTCCGTGGGTGAAATCTGAAAATGATCCAATTTCTATCCACATATTTCCTTTAAAGATGGTGTAAGCTCTTATAGTCCGATTCCGGTGACCTTATTCTTTTTCCTGTCCAATAATAGTAGTGTTAAACACTGCTCAGTTTTGGTCTGAAAGGTTCAGGAAGAGAGACGTACCTACTTATGCGAGGCATACAATTATTTATATATTTACATATTTTTAGTCTACCTCTAGCAGGATTCTAATCTCGTCATCTAATCTCTGGGTTTGATCACAGTTACCATTATCTTCTACATTTGATTAGGTAATTGTTTTAGCATGCTGTTATTTGTTATAATGCTATATCATAATGGAAACGGGTGTATAGAGCATGTGCAGATATTTTTTAAGTAAACTGTAAATTCGCTGAATGTTCGCTTGGTAAAAGAAACTTTACCTGACGACCTTTTTTTTGTTTTCGAGGGGGACACCTTCAAAAAGTACCCGACGCCGTGAGAACAACGCCTGGTTATGTGGGATTTTTACCGCACTAAAACCCCCCGGTAGCCGTCCTCGGCGCTACAAAGAGGACTTCGGGATCTCCAAAGGAACGCAACCGGAGTCCTCTGAGCGCGTTGCCCCATCGATCTCCACCCAGGTGAGCGGCTGGGTCCACTGCACCGTCTGGTCTATTCGACGATATGCGACATACCGCTGCCCTTCCCGGGGTCGCCTGGCTGGACGGCTCGAGCTCCCACTCTTGCCGTCTGCAACCTAGGAAGCCCCCTTTTAGTCACCACTTACGACAGGCAGGGGATACCGTAGCCCTATTCTAATATCGGAACTACAGGGACGTTACCTGACGACCTGATGACATTTTTATCATATCTTACGTTGAGTGTAACACGTTATGTGTAATCTATTATATCATTGGAAAACTATTTAGCCTATTTCATTAGCCACTATTATTTGCTATATGTGATTGCTAGTGTTAGTTTATCAACTTCATAGTAAAAAAATGTATGTATACATGGTGGTTCCTGTACTTGAGCAGCATTTTCAGGCGTTCTATGAAGTAATAGTTCCAGTTCTCGTCCCTTTGGAACAAATCTCCTGTCTTCAACCATCCATCTTCTGTCATTGTTTGAGCTGTCGCTTCTGGATTATTATAATATCCCTGAAAATCCATTTTGTAACTTAGTATTAAACACACACACACAAGCATAATATAATTAGATTTTTTGCAGTCAAACATGGGCTTGCCATTTAAAGGAAGATACAAAAAAGGATAGCTTTGGATTTGAGACGCGTATATAGATACAATGAAATTTATTCAAAATACCGCAGACGGTTTGTTCCCAAAACGTGTGTTTAAAAATGTATGTACAATTTATACGTATAGTCGCTCTTTGGCTACATACTATAATCGCTCTTTGGCAACATGCTCTTATCGCTTAAGTTACTAAGCACTTGATTAAACTTGTCTAGGTTCCAATTTTTTGCCGGATCGCCCGACAAGCGGCACAAATTTTAGTTAATAATAATTAGCAAACGGTCGACTGTTTGCGCATATTACTCAACAACAACAATTAGGCGCATAAAACAAAAGTGGTTCAATACCAATAGCGCATCTCGGTTCTTACCCCGCGCATCCCCTAGTGACGTGCAGTCGTGTATCGTCTAGGTGTTTACGTTAGCCAACACATGTTTAATGTTATTTAGTTATAATGTTAGTTTAATGAGTGATTGTTGAATTTTTAAAGTTATTATTAAATTAGTTGATTATTTGTCAATAAAACTCAAAATGGGTAGGAAAAAGACTATGCGTGGAAGAGAAAGGGCTCTTACATTCAAAATATGATTTTTTTTAACAAGAGAAGAGTATTGGGCTCAGTATTCCTGTCTCCCAAGTCAAAATTCGAATGTGTGCTGCAACAAGCATCAGTCTCTTACACACATAAAAAAGAAAGAAAATATTCCATGTCTGCGAATATATAAAACACATGAAAGTGCTATAATAAATACTCGACTATTGAAAATACACCACTATGGTGTAGGTTTTAATAATGGTATAGCTACATACTTTTGGTATTTGGTAATAGAATATATTTCGTATCGGGATGGGAAATCCCTAGTTCTAATGACGTTTCAACTGTCGTGCGCCTAATTGTTTTGGTCGAGTAGTATGTACAAATGTATATCAACTGAATAGTCATCGAGTAGCTGACAATTGCTCAGTGACAGTTTGACAGCAAAGACGGCCGCTAAAACGCTCCAGCAATAGCCGTCAATGAACAGTCAGGCTTTGGCTTTAACTTAATAATTGTTGCATTTACCTTGAATACACCTGGTCCTTTTACCCATAATTCACCTGTTTTATTAGGTTCCAAAATATCTTGCATAGTTTCAGGGTCCACCAGCTAAAATATAATGATGTAGGTATTTATATTAAATGGTTCTAGTCTATGGTAAATTATAATAACAATTAGAACTGCTAATTCATTAGACTATATTAGTATACTAATTACTAAATAACAGTAAAACTTTATTTGCTTATGGGATTATGTTCCGCCTATGAGTCGTGAATGCAGAAACCGTGAATGAGAAACGATCCGAAAAAGCGTCTCGAGACGACTACGTCCGATCCTTTACTTTTTTACTTTACGGTCCTTCACTGAGTACATCTGCGAAAAAAGATTTTTGGAAGCAAATACAAGAAAATGGCCACAATTGTCAACCCGCGAATACAGAAAACGCGAATGAGGAGTTTTAGCTGTATCATAATCTTGTCAATATTAGATGAAATTGACATTGCACAATTTCAGTGAATTAGTAAACATGGCGCAAGGCATCTTGGATTTATTTTCGAAGAAAGTGATGTCACCGGCGATCTTACAGTCCATCATATCTTACGTAAGTAGTCACCGCTGCTTAACTGTAATCAAAATCTACTCTAAAGAGCTTTTATGTTCGATTATAGATGCATTGCTACTCTGAAGACTTTAATCCTCTTTAAATTAGAACAGAAACCATTAAAGGACTGTGAAATTAATACACAAAAGGCGTATCATTTATAATCATTAATATATTATAAGTAAATAGGAATAATTACTCTGCGCTTGAAGTTTCCTAAAGCCTTCCCGCAGGATCCACGCTGCTCGCAAGCATAGTTGAAAGCTGTTCCCGACAACTCACTCATTCCGTATATTATATATGTGTCCGTATTTGGAGATACTGTCTGAAAATATTTCCAAAAATGTATAATTATTTATATACATGATGCGTAAACTATTAATTATTTTTTATGAATACACGAGAAGTCACTAATTGGCATATTTAAAGTTATTGCAAGAACTGCTACTATGAACATTATTGGTATTTTAAGGTGGTAGAACCAGTGCAGTTCGACCGGGGAAGACCAACCGCCATAACCTATTTCTAGCGTGAAGCATTTCTTGCGTTTCGATAGAAGGGTTTGGTTGCCGGCACACTTTCACATGAGGCGACCATCGAAGTCCTCGGAAGTAGCAACGAATCTGTGATTGACTTCAGATGGAACCCATGTTCTGTATGAAGTTGATTACAGATGTCCATGGGCGACAGTGACCACTTACCATCAGGTGGACTGCATGCTCGTTTGCTACTTCAATCTTATAAAATAACAAAAATATATTACATGATAAGGGGTAAAATATTTTCAATTCTTCGAAGCAAAAACATTGTTTTTGTAATAAACATTTAGTCACTGCCGTGTGTGCCTTTCTGTAAGCAACTTTATACGGAGAAGGTGTTCAATTAAACTCTATCACAGATTAGTTGCTACTGTCCTAAGTACGGTGAACCATCATATGAAATTGAAGCAATCATACCATTCTATCCAAAAGAAATAACTCCTTCACGCTACAAATAGATTCATATCATAATCGTTTCACCACCTTATTATTAATTAACTAGCAGTACCCGCGGTTTCACCCGCGTAAAAAAGATACCTAATATGTGGATGATCTAGGAAATTGAAAGTTTTCATTCACATTGACCTACTCTTCCCATTTTGCTGCTGTGTCTTGTAAAAAACATATTTTTTTTTTATTGCACTTCTTCGTATACGACGGGGCATGCGGCATATACTGCGGGTGGATCAACATGAGGTTAATATTTTGCTCTAAAATATATCTAACCAATAAATATAATTGTATAGCCTAAAGCCTTTCTCGATAAACGGTCTATTCAACACAAAAAGAATTTTTCAATTCGAACCAGTAGTTCCTGAGATTAGCACGTTCAAACAAACAAACAAACTCTTCAGCTTTATAATATTAGTATAGATTTGAATAACAATTGCTCAAACGATACCAAGTATGCAATGTGCGTTCAGCTTTAAAAGGCTTATTATGAGTCTTTACCACTCATCTAATTATGAACCAAACAAGGGAAAACAAGGTTTGCGTCATCCAAGGTCAAATAAACAAACAGTTCAAACAAATGATAAGTTACTTTATGTATCACATTGATCGCATAAAGATAAATTCCTGTGTTGTATTAACTTTAACCTTTAGTAAAGTTATTTCTCTAGATATACTCATCGGCTCAAGCCAATAATTTCCAAAAATCCATCTAACTTAATCTTTAAATTATTGATATCCAGGTGACGACCTCATCTTTAAAAAGTATCATTTGCTTATAGGAAAATCGTCAATAAATTCTCAAAGATGTACAATATCTTCCAATATATATAAACCAAATTGGTTTGAATAGGATTGTACCTAAACTTTAGTCTGAATTAATCTAACGCAGCGTGGTACAGGATTATTAAATGCCGCTATTAATGAAATTTTGCTTTGAAATTCTACATCTAGCGAAGTTTTTAATGTGATATTTTCTTCTTCTTTGATATAAATTTTTGTTTTATTTTTGATAATATTATGCTACTCTGAAATTGTGATTTTATTTGCTTGTATATAATAATACAAATAATGTACTCTTAATCTTTCTTTCTTAGAATTATTAACACTCTTTTCTATGGTTCTTCTAAAGGTTCGGTTCTTTTTAATCCATAGCAGATTGTAAAACTTTGATGATCTACCTTCATATCGTCAATTAGAGTTTCATGAGGCGCACTTCCACCACACAATATCGTTTCAAAAGAAGTGAAATCACACTTTTCACGTTCACCGGGCTTGAGCAGAGCTACCAGCATATTAGGACTCGTCATCGTAAGGTTAGGCTGAAAAAATTTAAACTTATAAAGGTCTAATTTTGGTAAGTACCTAAATTTCGATTTTAATTACGATATGTGCTTTTGATTTTTTAAAATAGAGTGAATAACAAACTCTAAAGATTTATAAATTATAATTAACATCTTATATATTAAATCATAAATGGACCATTTTCTTTTCATTATTAAATTTTTTTTTTCAGCTTTTACTTTCGACTTTTTGTTATTGTGGCGTCAAACTGTACTTCGATTTCAATTTGAATAAATTTCGCGACTTTTTTTCGCGAAGCATTCCAAATCAATATTCAAAAACATTCGCATAAAATCGTGAATGCGATAACGAATATTCGTTACATCACTAATCGGCACTTACCTTGTACTTATTAATAAGGAAATAGGCATGTTCTATGGTGATTGGCGCGGAAGACTGTATCCTCGTCGTCCTGTAGATCGGCGATGAGATAAAGTGGTACAATGCCGAATACCATTGGATAGGCGACAGCACTATGACTCTTTTGGTGGGAGTAGGAAACTTGTCGTACGTTAACCTATAAAATACATTGATTTGTATTTAAGAAATAATGCTACGCACGAGAGATAGGGTTATTACGTGATTAAACTCCGGTTCTCTAAATAACATCAAATGCAGTGTTTCTGAATGGGGAAGTTCGAAGTATAACAAGGAATATGTGATTAAACTCAGTTCTTCAATCCTATTTGAAGCTGATTATTATGCAATATTCTAATTCCCGTAGGCTCTGATTTTTAATTGTTTCACATAAAAAATATCGAAATACATTAAATTATCTTTAATGAGATCGTGAATACGACAGCTATATTGTTGTTTCATTAAATATATTAGCAATTTATGTCATGATTACGATATTCGTCAATTTCAAAGTAATAGAAATAAAAAACGGGCATTGAATCTCCCGAGTTGTCCTGGTAGTCATGTATGTATAGTTCCATCATACGTAATCCCCCAATTTACATCATTAAAGATCTTAAAATCAATGATTTTAGTTAGATATTGCTCGTGATAATTACGTCGGAGACTGGAAAGTAAAATATATGTAAATAATTCTACCTTTAATTTATCGAAAGCACGCATAATCAAATATTTAATCATTTTTTTTTTGGAATATTAATAAAGTATTATAATGAAATACATACCACATGTAAGGTAAGCTTACAGCAAGATTTTTATGTGTGATCGCTGCTGTTTTAGGAAGACCTGTTGTACCACTAGTTGATATTAATAAGGCTATTGTATCTTCTGGGTCGAAGTCAGATGGTCTGAAAAAATAAAAGAAATTAGAATTTAATTTATGAGAAATTTTCGATGTCCTTTATGTCATATTCACACTTCGGTATATATAAATATTTAAAATACTCACTGAAACTCTTCGACTGGCGTGTCATCGCCATATTTCTGTAATAATTCAGCAAAACTGCAGAAATTATTTTCTTCATCGAATGTCACAACGCCAGATTTCATGTTGATCTCATTCAATGCTTTTTGAACGTCCAATGCCCTTTCCCTTTGACAGAAAACCATCTTCGGCTCAATGGTTTTAAATGTGTCGCTAAGTTCATCTAGAATAAAATATCATAATGCAATTTGATTTTGATTATTATTCATACTTCACATAATTTTGTAAATCATCTGTGATTAACCTCTCGATAAAACTCTGTTTTGTATGAACTTGCTTACCATTCCATGGGATTTCCATGGGCGACAGTTACTATGAGATAATCTGCATTCTTGTTAACTACTTCAATCTAATTAAAAAAAGGTGATAAACTTTCTGCTGTTGAACCAGCATCACATCCTTATCTGTCCTCTAACAACAGTGTTACTGTTGTGTACTAATTTTAACCGTGAGATGGGAATGTATAATTTAGGATCAATTCTAACTTTGGAGGCAGTCTTTAGGATATCAACGCATACCGGTTCTGCAATCTTATGTTATTGATTATTATTGAATAAAAATGTCCATCCTCACTGACTTATCACAATCAGATGGACTACATCTTCTTTCGCTGCTTCAATTTCGATTCTTAAATTTAATTGTACTTACGAACAGTTAAAGTCCTATCAATTCCAGCCACGCCGACTCCTGTATAGAATGCAGCATAAATGGGTATTGTTAGATGTATATGATTTGTGCCCATCAGAATTATGACATCGTGCGGTTTCAAGCCAATGTTTTTGAAGGCCGTGGCACATCGTACGGACCTTTGTAGACCTGATTGGAATGTTTCTGATTCATTTGTTGAGCCATCGATCTGTTAAATAATACAATTATTTGTCAATGTTTTGGGACATATATATGAATGTAAGACTAATTGAAGTGCCTTTTACCTAGCTACAAATTACAATGTCTGTTTGGCTAACTTCCACTCAACGTGATTTATTTGCAGAGTGTATGCAGAGAAACTGTGGGGAACGGGAAATAATTCGTCCCATTGTCTCCTATTTCTATTTAGTGGCACATGTCCCTGGGTTACAGTATCCACTTAACGATAGATAGATTGTACGCTCGTCAGTTCGGTACCACCACCACACTTTTTTCTACCATGAAGGTCTTGTGTTCTCTGAAGAAAGCGGTTGCCGGATCATTTTAAAATTAGGCAATCATCTTAATCCTCGAAAGTAGCAATGCATCTGTAATTAACTTCAAATAGTACCTGTTCCACAAGATGTGGTTTATCTGGTTATCTATATCCATGAGCGGTAGTGAGCACTTCTGGTCAGGTAGACTGCAAGTATCGTATTCTACTTCAATCAGATAAAAAATATAATGCATGAACCTTATATGCCTGATTTATATCTTAAGAAGATTAGGGCATTGCAGGAAGTGATTTAGAAATCTAGATAACTAGTTGCATGCAAAGTAGACGTTAAAAACCTAGAGGCCAATCACCTAGCCGAAGGTCTGACTCTAGAAAATAAGTTATGGGGGAGCCCCATAACTTATTTTAACTTATCACCGTGTTCTAAGACAAATATCATAATAAAATCATACTAAGACTTTAGTAAAGCAACACAAGGGAAAAGATTGATATGAATATATATTTTTTTATAAAGAAGTCTTACGTGAAGAACGAAATCCGGAGCATTTTTCAAGCCTTGCAGGATCAGTTTGCCAAGGTGGTGCCTATCATCAGGCTTTCCACTTTGAGCCACCACGTGAGAGGCTAACTCACTCATATACCAGAAGACAGCATCACTGGACTCCGTGTGGTACATAGTGAAGACCTGCACCAAAATGAGGTTTTTATTGTCATATCATGGTAATAGGTGTGGGTTATGAGGCGACAAATGTCCTGGCGCGGTTTCCGCCCCTGGACATTTTGGCGGAGATGAACACAGAGGTCTTTAACGAGATCCGCGTTCTCCGCCAGCGGGCTGAACCCTCGAATGTGACGATCGCAAAGCTTCGTCGGAACGCCAGCTGGCAAGCTTTGACGCGATGGCGCGACAGACTGCGGGAGCCGCAGAACGTGCGTCAAAGAGTCGTCGGTGCCATCCTACCCAGCTACCGGGCCTGGATAAGGAGCGAAGGTCGCGTCACCTACCGATTGACTCAGATACTCACCGGACATGGCTGCTTCGGTGAGTATCTGAACCGCCTAGGCCGGGAGCCGTCCGCAGTGTGTCACCATTGCGGACACGACCATGACTCCGCGCAGCACACTCTCGACTACTGTGCCCATCGTGGGAGTCAGAGCGGCGGGTCCTGGTCAACAAGATCGGGAACGACTTGTCCCCGGCGGCCGTAGTCGCAGCGATGGTGCGCTCCAGGGACAAGTGGGACGCGGTGGCCTCTTTCTGCGAGACTGCAATGTTCGCGAAGGAGGGCGCTGAAAGAGCCCGAGAGCGCACAGATCCCGCTCGGCGAAGGAGCCGCCGGGGCAGACGTAGATAACGTCACTCCGGCGCTGTCACCCTGTAGTCGGGGAGTAGAATACGGCTACGGTATCCCCTGCCTGTCGTAAGAGGCGACTAACGGGGCCTCTGGGGTTGCGGACGGCTAGAGTGGGAGCTCGAACCGTCCAACAAGCAACCCCGAGAAGGACGGCGGGATGTGTGGCGGCATCTCGCCGTAAGTACCGGATGGTGAAGGGGGATGGTACACGTCCCCCAAGAGATGAGCTCGTGAGGGGCGCTGCGCTAGGGGACACCGGTTCGTTCCGTTGGAGTTTTCGAGTCCCTTACTACAAGCGCTGAGGAAAGCCAAAAAGGTGTGGGTAAATCTTGCTAGCTTTATATCTACATCTAACCCAGTGCTTAACTTCATAAAACCATTTTGGTCTTCGGGAGTTCCAACGCGTCTTTTATTGACTTTAAATAAAACCTCTACTCTATATGAAGTTGCTTACAGAAGCCTGATGGTAAGTGTCACTGCCGCCCATGGACAAGGGTTTGGACCGCCCATAGACAAGGGTTCAATCTGAAGTCAATCACAGATGCGTTGCTACTCCTAAGGACTAAGATGGTCGGTTCAAATAAAATGAAGCCGCCAACCACACCCTTTCACGGAAACGCAAGAACTACTTCACGCTAGAAATAGGTGTGGCGGTGGTACCTCCCCGGTCGGATCTTTGTTCTATCGCTTTGAAAACTTACGCAATACACACTAAGTGTGCACTCATTGTTAGATAGATTGAACTGACTGCTGCTTTACTACTTACTACGTGTAAGTAAAAAAAAACATGATTGTAATAATATTAAAAAAATGAATATAAATAAGAAAAAAAGACAAACCCGCTGAGTTTCTTCCCGGATCTTCTCAGTTGAGGTCGTATTCCGATCCGGTGGTAGTGTAAGAAAAAAAATGTAACTGACAATTTGTAAGTGCCCCCGCAGGCTTATACAAAAATAAAGACATTTCATTTCATTTCATAACTTTAAATAACCAAAAATCTAGTTTTGAAAAGGCCAGGACCATGAGTTGATTAATAGTTATATTATAAAAACTACCACGTATTTATTTATGTGTAATACTAGTCGATCCGGCGAACTTTGTTCCGCCTTTATGTCAAAAATCGAATCTATCTAAAACCTGTTGAATCTTTGTTGAGTGAATAAAACTGCATTAAAATCCGTGGCGTAGTTTTAAAGATCTAAGCATAGGTAATTTTTTTTTAAACAGTCAAATTTGTAATTTTGCGTATTCATATATAATCTATCCTATGTAATATAATAATATATGTTTTAATGTAGTCCAGTTTAGTTGTGCCGTTTGTGTGTTGTAATTTTCACAAATAAACCTATTTTTATTTATTATTTATTTTAGATACATAGGGACAGACAGTAACAAGCGACTTTGTTTTGTACTCCATCCATCAGCCCTTTGAGGTCCACTGCTGGACATAGGCCTCCCCTAAGGGGGCGACCTGTGCTCCTTTTGTCTAAACGTGGTCGCCACTCGAAGACCTTTCTTCTCCATCGGTTATCGGTCCTACGAGCGATGTGGCCGGCCCATTGCCACTTCAGCTTGCTAATTTTGAGAGCTATGTCGGTAAGCTTCGTTCGTCTACGGAAATTAGCGTTGCGAATCATGTCTCGTAGCGAAATTCCGAGCATAACCCTCTCCATAGCACGCTGAGTGACCCTGAGCCTCCGAATGAGGCCTACAATGAAGGACCACGTTTCGGCGCCGTAGGTGATCACTGGCAACACACATTGCTCGAATAATTTCGACTTCAGGCACTGAGGAATTGTGGACGAGAAGATACTACGTAATTTCCCGAACGCAGCCCAGCCGAGTTCGATTCTTCGAGTTCTGTTTTGTACTATGTTAGTGATATTTCCGTAATATCCATATAGGACCTAGAAAACATTGAAGAGAGTAGTGTTGCAATTCTGGCGGCACTTTCCCAACCCCTAATAATCTAGAATGTTATTATTTTTTCCATCTGATTGAATATGTTACATCAGATAGAACATGGATTCTATCTGAAGTCAGTCACAGATCCGTTGCTACTCCCGAGGTCTATAAATGGCCGCCTTATATTTTAGTGTGCCGACAACCATACACTTCTATCAAAACGCAAAAAATGCTTCACACTAGATATACATAGGTGTGGCGTCAGAGCCTCCTCCGTCGAACTACACTGCTTCCTATTCCTATTACCTGTTAAATGTTAATTATTATCATTTAATCACTTTTATATACCTAGGTTGTGTCGGACGTGCAAGTTGTGGAATGAGCTTCCTCCTGAGGTATTCCCAGAGCGCTATGACATGGGGTTCTTCAAGAAAGGTACGGGTAAAGGTAAGGTAGCGTTAAAAACATGCAAAATAGTTTGAGTTTCTAAATAGTAATAATAGAATATTCTATAATTTTAAGTTTTTGTCTGTCTGTTTGTCGGTGTGTATGATGCGTCAAATAAAAATTATTAAATGTATTTTTAAGTATTAAGATATTATTTATAGTCCGTATCTTGCGGTAAAAATTAGTATTTATGACATGAAAATACTATTTTACTCTAGGAAAAGTTATTTATTACAGCCTCTTAGCAAGTACTCGTAGTAATGAACAATATCCCCACATCAAAAGTCCTTATAATTTTGTTGAATCATGATGATTATTAATTATTGGGTAGCTAATTCAACGTAAGCAACTTGAGTCGATAAAGTCCTATCTAAAACTCAACATCGAACCACTGAGAAATACTTACTTAATAATGTAACTGACACTTTGTAAGTGCCCCTGTAGGCCTATGCAAAATAAAGACTTTTTATTTTAATTCATTCCATTATTAAAAACAGAAGTAAGTGATAAGAGAAATATGTTTTATTATCTAATAGCTTAATCCCTCGACTCCGCCCGCTTCGGTCACTATTACCACAGTAATAAGTAGCCTGTGTACAAATTTTTTGGCAAAACTGACCTATACTTTTGGTGTGAAAGAGGAACAAACATACATACATCTCCACCAATTTTCACTTTTACCCTATAATATTAGTAACATTTTCTGTATAAATAGTGTATAAATATGCTTGAGTGAATCAGTTTCTTCTACATTACGAAGGAAGACTACATTTTCAAGGTGGAAGAACCAGTGTAGTTCGACCGGAGAAGTACCACCGCCACACCTATTTAATCGCACCTTTTTGACGACCCGCGTGGTGCAGCGGTTACCATACCGGTCTGACATGCAATGGGCCCCGGGTTCGATTCCCGGCCAGACAGGTATCTGAATGATGAGTTTAGATTCATGTTCTGGGTCTGGGTGTTTGTGTATTCGTCTTGTGTGTCCATGGCACCCACGACACAGGAGAAAATCCTAATGTGGGGCTATGAGTGTAGAAAGTGTTTTTTTTTTTATTCATAAAAAGAGATAATAATACGTGAAGCAAAAACTTGTGAAGCATTTTTAATAATTATGCCGCGGACGGATTAGTATGAAAATGTGGACGGGTATAGTGGACGTAGAGAAGGAGTGCAGAATGTTAATATTTTTTTCAAATAATGCTTAAAACACACATAAAATGAACTAAAACACATTACAGACACTACCGTGCATTTGTCGCCAACACATCAATAATAGACGAAATAGAACATTCAATGTCTTACTATGAAAACACATAACGTCAGAAATGTCAGTGTCTTTGTCAAAATACCCACTATTGCTTTTTTTTTATTTCCTTTATTTTATGAGCTTAATCACAAAGTGATTATGTCGCTCCATAACTAAACAATAGACATAAATCATATAGGTACACAATCTTATATATTGTTATACATGTACACACCCACACATCACATACAAAAGTACCCACTTAAACTGACAGAATTACCCACTATTGCTTTTAAATGCAGTTTAGTTATTGAAACCTCTTTTTATATTTAACGGGTGCGTTCAAAATTACTTGAAAATTATTACATTTTATTCGATTTGAGATATATTCGTACTACTTTGGACAAAAAATTACGGTCGAATTTCGACGGATGTGACGGGTGACTAGTAAAAAGAGATATCTCAAAATTTACGTTTTGCTAAGTTTATTGTTTACTTCACTTTATGATATAAACTTGCAAAGCGTAAATTTTAAGTTATTTCTTTTTATGATTGAAGGTGCGATTGTTACTTCAATCTTATAAAAAAACATAATTAGCTAAAACCATAATTTATTAATATAGCACCTGTATAATGTGTGTATAGCGTCATTTCTAATAGCTTTAAAATGTTATATCATAGATAAGATAAAATTTAATGACAAACACCTGTTGAGCAATCTTAATAAACTGTTAGCTGAAAAAGTAAGGTAAAATTAAGATGAAAATTTTAAAAAAAAGGTTCGGGTCCACTCTTTGCATAATACCAGAGTAATTTATTAAGTATTTGCTATTTTTATAATTTGCTTTATTCGCAATAAGCATACAGAGTGAGTGCAAAGTAGATTTTTATTTGTAATATTTTCAGTTTTATCGTTAAGGCTATATAGTAAAAAACATTTAACCAACGCATATAGACAGTCCATTAAAAAAATTGTAAAACGTGCAAAATTTTGATATACCTCGTTACCATATAGATAAGCAATATTTCATTAGAATTAGATAGCAAATAAAAGTTGTAAGTATTTGTAGAATTTAAGAGTACTAACCTAAATATTGCTGTTGTTATTAAGAAAATATTTAATTGAATATTAACAATAACAATTATCAAATCAAAACTCAAAAACTATAACGACTTGAATTAATTAAAATTTAAAAAGGGTTTTGAAGTAAGAGGGATTTATAATAAAAAACCGTACACGTTTTTGACCTTATTGACTATACAAATACTAATTTTAATATAAAATATTAACACTAATTTAGAAGTCTAAAATAAACTTACAAATAAATTAAAAAAAAAACCTAAATCATCTGCCTTTCAAACAAATTTCCTAATGATAACATATTAAATAGAAGCCTTTCAAATAATTTATTCTACCTTATATTCAGAGCCTGTTCCGCTGCCTAACGCTGCCACTAAATAACTGCATAACGAACTGCCTTTGTAAATCTTAGGCACTGTTTATCACTGCTCGTTTCTATGCAGATAATTTGCACTGACATCTCGATATAATGTATGCACATAGGATAAACTTAAGGCCGGTTCACATGCTGATGATAACTGCATATCGAACTGCCTTTGTAGATCGTTCGCTACTTAAAAAAAAAAAAAAAACTTAAAACGCTTTCTACACTCATAGCCCCACAGTAGGATTTTCTCCTGTGTCGTGGGTGCCATGAACACACACAAAGACGAATACACAAACACCCAGACCCAGAACAAGAATCTAAACTCATCATTCAGATACCTGTCTGGCCGGGAATCGAACCCGGGACCCACTGCGTGTCAGACCGGTATGGTAACCGCTGCGCCATACGGGTCGTCAAACTGTTTGCTACTGTTTATCACTGCTCGTTTCTATGCAGATAATTTGCACTGACATCTCGATATAATGTATGCACATAGGATAAACTTAAGGCCGGTTCACATGCTGATGATAACTGCATATCGAACTGTCTTTGTAGATCGTTCGCTACTGTTTATCACAGCTTAGTTCTATGCAGATAGTTTGCACTGACATCTCGATATAATGTATGCACATAGGATAAACTTAAGGCAGGTTCACATGTTCCCCTCGAAGGGATCTCCACCTTGTCGTGGTGAGGGGGCTCAGTAACCGTGGCTTGGGGCGCCGCGGTGAAGCTAAGAGGGATTCCAGGGAGGGGATTCCAGGGAGGGGACGCTCCGAGTGGGCTTAGCTGGAGGCCCGCTCCGGATGTATCCGAGGGGGCTGCGGGGGACGGTGTTTTCTGTCCGCCGCAGTCAGGAGGGGTCGCGGGAGGAGAGGTGTCTCGGTGTGTCGTTAGGTTAGGCATCATTTCATAAGTTAAACAAATTAATACACATTTATTCAAAACGTTCCCGGTAAAATAATACTTACCTTTATCTTAATCTTATGTAAAGAGCCACATAAGTATTAAATGTAGTTAAAATTATTATTTCAAATTAAGTTCAGTAATTTGATATATTTTTAATTAAATAAACACATTAAATTAATGGTTTTAATTTCTTTTATGGCTTCTCCTAGCTAGAGTATGATTGTGTATGTTTATAATAATTATGCACTTATATTATAATATTATTGTTATGATATTAATTATCATAAAATTATAAACATTCAATTATACATTTAACAAAAATAAAATCTCGGTTGTCTGCACATTGTATATACCTATTTCAAAAACAATAGTTAAATTCTCTCGCCAACCCATTATTGTCCCACTGCTGGGCACTGGTCTACTCTCAAAAAGAGAGAGTTTTAAGCCATAATTCACCGCGCTGGCCAAGTGCGAATTGGTGGACGAATAGTTAAATGAATAAAGAAAGAAAGAAAGAAAGAAAGAAAAGAAAGAAATCGTTTATTCGTAATGCATACACACTCATACAGTTTATAGACACAGTAATAACATAGTACATGCAATATGTGAGTGGTATACATCACAAAACGGACCCTTCTCAGCATTATGCTGGCTGATTATTTTCAGCCAGCGCTGGTCTTCCGAAGGATCCGAATGGTGAGGACACGTCTGGTCAAGAACAGTACAATCATCATCAATATATAATATAAAGGGAAAATTATTAAATGACACAACTGTAAATGATGATAAAAACTAAAAAATAAAAACTTTAACAAATAATTAATTATAATTATTATAATAATAATAATTGTAAACAACTATTTATAATTTATATGCTATTTACAAAATATAAGAAAATAAATAGCAAACATTAACTGTGGCTGTTTGTCATATTTTACTACACTAAGGATTAACTAAACAGTTGCCGCTGCACGTCAAACATCAGACAGGAACGGCAAATCTAGCAACAGGTCAGAAGTATTCACCCAGCCCACTACAAAGGAGCAAAACACTGAAGGTGCACATTTGTTATTTAATATATTAATTATATGACGCTTATATCATGTAATAAGGATTCATGATAAGATTGATGTTCCTGTAGAAATCTTTTCAGTTTTACTCTAAACCCAGTTATGCTTTGCAGATTCCTTATTGGTGGAGGGATATTGTTCCAACATTTTGTTGCCGCATAACGGAAACTACCCCTGAAGGCGACAGATTTATGATAAGGCGTTGCAAGCTGTATAGAACGGTCTCGTGAGCCACAGGATCTCTGCTTAGTTACCCAGGAGAGCGTTTCGAAGAGATAAGCGGGAACTTGATATTTAAGGAGTCCAAATAGCATACAGGCCAGATGAAGTTTTCTCCGGTGTTTCATTTTAAGAATAGAGTATTTGTTTAAGAATGGAGTCACATGAGCTCTAAACGGAATATTAAAGCAGAAGCGAGCACACGCATTTTGAACACGTTGGATGAGCTTTTGAGTTTTCTTTAATAAACGAGGCCCAAAAACTATATCCATATAGTTCAGTTTTGATAAAACCAGAGATTCTACCAACTGAATACGCAGCTCTTCTTTTAAGAATGGTCTGATTTTGTAAAGAATTTTCAATTTATAAAAACAGTTATTTACAGAATTTGAAATATGCTTTTCATAACGAAGGTTACAGTCCATGTACAAGCCTAGGTTCCGTGCCTCGTATACCCTTTCAACGGGTTCATTGAGGAGTAAAACATTTAGCTTTGGACTGACTCGACTTAATTGAAGGTTACTGCCGAATATTAAATATTTCGTTTTATTTGGGTTAAGTAGCAAGGAGTTAGTTCTGGACCAGTTAGAGATTCTCAACAAATCTTCATTCAGTTTGGTTATTGCATTATCAATTTCAGAAGGCTTGCATGAAATATATAACTGTGTATCATCTGCATAAATATGAAACTTACAGTGTTTGATATGAAGGGTAATATCAGCCGTGTACAAAATAAAGAGGATTGGACCCAACAGTGATCCCTGTGGTACGCCCCTGTTACATGCCCGTTTCACTGATACCATTGGCGATCCATCATTATGGCTTAACTTAACATACTGAAAGCGGTTGCTGAGGTAACTGTTAAAGAATGCTAGTGCTGCGCTGTCAAAACCATAGTAGCTGAGTTTAGACATTAATAGAGTAGTATTAATAGAATCAAAGGCCCTGGAAAAGTCTAACAGAACCAGCACCGTACACATACCTTTATCTTGGGCACAAAGTATATTGTCGGTAACATTTAACAATGCAGTCACTGTGCTTCGTCCTTTACGAAAGCCTGACTGAAAATCTGGCAGTATATTGTTAATTTCCAAAAATTCGGTTAATTGAAGGCATACAGCTTTCTCCATAACTTTAGATAGACATGGCAAAATACTTATAGGTCTAAGGTCTTTGAATTCTACGGGATTTGAAATTTTTGAAAGCGGACGGACAATTGCAGTTTTCCAACACTCAGGAAATTTTGAAGTATTGATGCAAGTATTTACTATATCTCGTATGATGTTAACGGTGCATGGAAAAGTCAACAACAGCATATCTAAACTTATAGTATCACATCCCTCTGCATTCGATTTTAAACTCTTAATAATTTTTATCAGAACATCTAAGCTAATCGATTCTATATGGAAAACTGCATTACTAAATCTATGAAATTCAAAAAATGTCAAGTGCGATAATTGGAGTTCTTGAACTTCTGTAATATTTAAAAAGTAATTATTAATAGCATCCGGATCATTGAAATATGGTGGAAGTTCTATATTGTTTGAAGGTAATATTGTATTTTTCAAGTTAAACCACAACTGCTTGGGATCGTTAATTTTATTATTTATATGGTATTTGAAATAGGCACATCTTTCAAAATATAATGCTTTGTTTACTAATGATTTTAGTGATTTATAATATTCTTTTTTATCTAATGATTTAGTCTTGTTGTAAGCAGCGGAAGCCTCATCTCGTAACCTCATCATAAGTTTAATTGTATCAGTAATCCATGGATGAGAGCGCTTCTTAATTACTATTGACTTTATAGGAGCATGTAAATCAAATAGAGTCACTACACTACTGTTAAATGCGCTGACCATTCCATTTACATCACTTAATGTTGTGATTGATTGCCACCTAACAGCTTCTAGGTGGCTGTTAAACTTTTCCAGACAAATACTCTTCTTGTCTCTGTAAGATATAGTATAAGGTGCAGTTTTTTCCTTTTTTATGTTAAACTCACAAACCACTAAGCAATGTCCTAGAAGAGAACCAACATGTTCTAAGTAAATTTTTTTCGCGCATAAATTTGTACATACAACATCTATAAGTGTGGAGCTAGATTCTGTAAAATGGGTTGGCTCAGTAACTAATTGTTGAAGATTCAAACAAGATAGGAAGGTTATAAACTTTTTTCTTTTATAATCGTTATTCATGGCGAAGTTAATATTAAAATCACCCAGTAAAATTAAGTAGTCATAATACGGAATTGAGCTAATGGTATCAGTGATCGCGTCAAAAAATAGATCCACATCCATCCAGGGTGGTCGATATGCCGTGCCGACTGCAAGCTTATTTCCGTTTAGAGTCATGGTAACCCACATTTGCTCAACTGCCCTGTGTAGTGGGTCCACTGGGTGAGGCCAGGTGCGGACACTAAGATTCCGCTTAATGTAGAAACCTACCCCACCTCCACGTGAGCGCTCACCTTGCGGACGCGGAATGTGTAGCAGCCTGTGGGAATTCAATACGGGAGCACGCCCCTCCTCTCCTGTGCGGATCCAAGTCTCATTTATGGCCAAAATATCTAGATCATTGCGAGTTACCGACACAATAAAATTATCATGGTTTGTTCCGAGTGAACCTGCATTATACAAACCAATTTTAAGTGGTTTTTTAATCATCTTTAACACAGACAAAATTACAGTGTATATAAATATGTTTGAAATTGTTAAATAAATTTGCGCGCCCTATTCTTAAAGAGAAACAACCACTAGAAATTAATTTATGTAAAACCAAAATCATAATCATTACTTTTAGTATATAAGCACTGCTATTATTACTACTACCTATTTTACTATATGTTTCATTTATTTTAAAGTTAAAATGTTTTACTAGCATCATGAATGTTTTAAAATTTTTAGATATAGTTGTATATAGTTTTGAACAAAAGTAATTTAAACTTAAAATAAGAATTTTAATTTTATAGTTAAACTGTTCCACAAACATCATGCTTGTTTTTAAACTCTTAGGTATATTTTTATATAATTTTGTATAACTTTGTATGTAATATATTTGTAATAATTTGTTATAGTTGTAATTTAAAATAAAAAATAAACTTTTAATTTTATAGTTAAAATGTTCTACCAGCAACATGATTGTTTTTAAACTCTTAGATATAGTTGTATATAATTTTGTATAGTAGTAACTTAAGATAATAAACAAACTTCTCAAACGGAATCCAAGCCAAAAATTCGTTGAAGATCTGAGTCGGAGCGAATAGGGTGAATCTGTGAACCCTCGCCCTGCCGCACAAAAACACGGCCTCTTTTAGTCCAGGAGTATCGCCATTGTCGCTTCGCACATTCTATACGAGCCCGATAGAATAGCAAGCGATTGGTTTTAGTCAGCCGCTCGTTGACGTAAACGCGTCGAGACGGACCCGCCAATCCGATATCCGTGGTGTTCAAGTTGCGACGCACGCGCGCCGCTCGCATTAATTCGTCCCGCAGCTCGCGCCGCGCTAGACGCACCACGACACGGCGGGCGCGCGGTCTCGCTCCGCCGTCATCGGCGGCAGTGGCGTTGATGTTCATCGTTCCAACTCTCTCCGCGAACACGATGTCCCGTGCCTCTAGGGTTACTCCCAATTTTGTCGCTAAGACAGTGACGGTGTGCGAGATATTTTCCCCCTTCTCCTCGGGAATGTGACCTATATCTAAGTCAGTTAGAAGTGCCTCCTGATCACGTTCGTTAAGTTCTAGCTTAAGTTTTATTATAGTTTGATTCAGCTCAGTAACTTGAGTATTTTCAGCTGCCGTAGATGTTTCGCGCCGCTCAAGCGCATCGAGTCTTTGCTCAAGCGCATCAATACGTGTTCCCATACGTGCCATTGATGCACGGAGCTCCTCGCGAAACTCACGTTGTTCGGCCATATATTCCGCCAGTTCTTGACGTAGAACGCGAACATCAGAATCTACAGGTGAAAGGGTACTGAAAGAATGGGTTTCGCAAGTAGGCGGTGAAGGTTGTGTGTCAGTGATATTTTTCACAGGGGTGGCATCATTGTCACCTTTACGCTGCTTTTTCTTGCACTCTGGGCAAACCCAGTCTTTCGGTGGTGCAGCGTAATCCGGAATCGCCACACACCCTTTGTGATACATACATGGGCATGACCTACATGTAGCGGCACCTGTAGGCGATAGGAACCGACCACAAGCCGAACACTTCGCCATCTGTTTACGGCTAGAGGGAACAGGTAGCAGATATGTTGGTAGCACTCCACTAGATGGCGCAACAATTAAGTTAATGTTAATGTTTTGCAAGATACTGTATCTATTCTACCCACTGTTATAAATTAATGAAGTTTAATAAAAAGATTTAATAGATTATTTAGTATTCCTTTTACACTAGATTTACGTCACTACAGCGTTTGCGCACACTCACACGGCTGCCTAGCGTTAAGTAGCGTACATCAAAAACACTTTCACAATAAAGTTCTTTGTTTTAATATTTTTTCAAGCACAGAAATAAGAAAACATGTACTGCCGTATGACCGTCCGTGACGTCCTAACACGACGAATAACACAAATTTCTATCTTGTCCGTGTGTTTGTCTAAGTGTTTGAAATCTCATCAAACCGCAACGAATCTATCGAAAGTTTTCTGTTTTTCTCACAATTTTGTATAAGAGAGGTGCTAAAGATGGTACCAGTGTAGTTCGACCGGGGAAGTACCACCGCCACACCTATTTCTAGCGTGAAGCAGTTCTTGCGTTTCGATGGAAAGGTGTGGTTGCCAACACTTATGTGAGGCGACTATCATAGTCCTCAAGAGTAGCAACGCGTCTGTGATTGACTTCAGATGGAACCTATGTTCTGTAACGTTGATTACAGATGTCTATGGGCGGCAGAGACCACTTACCATCAAGGAGACTGCATTCTCGTTTGCTACTTCAGTCAGATGAAGTTAGTTTAGTAAATATCACACTTACCCGTTTTCACTACAGACACATCCAGGCAAGACAGATATCTAGTCCACATTTAATGAAAATCGATCTATAAACATTACGTAAGTAATTTTTGATAAAAAGTCAATAAATTCCATTACGTAACTTTTGATAAAAAAAGTTTTTAAAAAGTGCTATTGCAGCTTAGAGCTAGTTTTAATTCAAATTAGCCACATTCACGAAGTTAATTATAGTTAACTGTTATCATAAGTGTCTTAATAATTATGACATGAAAAAAATAATAATTAAATTTAATTCTATCGGCGCTCGTATGCATTTTGCAAACAACATTTATTGTTACCATGCTTTGCTTTAGATTTATAGTTTAACGATGAATATCAGTCCACATATCATAAAATATAAACAATTTTTTAACTTGAGATCATTATGAAAACAATAACTACTGGACTGCTTAAACTCTTTGTTCTCGAGGGGAACCTTTAAAAGGTACCCGGCGCTGTGGGAGCTACGCAGGGTTATGTGGGATTTTATTTCGAATTGAAGTAGCAAACGGGCAAGCGGTCCGACCGGGGAGGTATCAAGACTTCACCTATTTCTAGCATAAAGCAGTTTTTAAGTTTCTGTGGATGAGTATGATTGCCGATTCACTTTTATACGAGGCGACCATCGTGATCCTCGGGAGTAGGCATCTGTGATTGCCTACAGATAGAACCCATATTCTATGTAAAGTTGTTCATAGATATTTATGGGCGGTAGTTTCCACTTACCATCAGGTGGACTGCATGCTCGTTTGCTACTTCAAACTTATAAAAAATAGGTACCTGCTACAATAGCGGAGGGAATTTAGGGATGCTAATGTGCTATTATACTGCTATGCTATTCTACCCTCATGATCAAGAGCACAGTAATCATCATTTGAATCGCATTTCTATAATGGAAGTTAGTCAATACGAGTACTTTAACGAGAATTTTTTTAATAGCGCTAGATTAGGTAATTAATAATTACTAGAAGATTAGGTAATCAGATACTTATAAGGTTAATCTCATTTGTAACAATATAACATTTACGCCTTTTTTAACAAGAAATAGGTTTATCGGGCTATCAAATCAGATATCTTTTGACTACAATGTCAATGAGGTGAAAAAGAGATTTGAAAAAAAAACACTTATATACACATTTATCTCCAAACTGTCATTTTGCAAATAATGCATTTTATCCGCCTGAGTCAGAAGCAGCGAATTTATTTTTCCGAAAGCGGTTCCGTACCCCGCACCTCGCTTCTAACCCCGCGCATTCCCTAGTGACGTGCAGTCGGTGATCGTCTAGGTGTTTACGTTAGCCAGCACGTGTTTAATGTTATTTCGTTATAATATGGTACTCACGATATGGGATTTTGTAATTTCTTTCTGTCCATATTTGACCCAGTTGCATGGATCGTGGTCACGGCCAAACTGCGGCGGAGAAACCGTGGACAAGCACTAGTGGTGGCACTAGTAAATTAACCTATTTACTCTACGTCTACTTCGTTTTTCTTTTTTAGGTTGCATCAGGTTTTTTAAGTCATAGTTTTTTAGGTTGCATGCATATCACTACACACGACACTAACTGTATCCTTACGCACCACTCCTTGCACTATTTGCGATTTACATAAACTAACCGCCGGATTCCACGCTTGTGCCAGTTTAAAACCATCTTCTCTGTTCAAGTTCTTAGGATGATTTTGATCTCTATAGCTTCTCTTACTAAACATGGAAAGTAAAGACGCTCAGCGGAGATCACCTGAGGTCTATGCAGTTTGTTAGAGCCGGAATTAAGAATGTGTTCAGCTACCGCAGATTTCTTTGAGTCATTATTTTTGACTGAGCTGATGTGTTCTTTAATCCGTTGGGATATGGCTCGTTTAACTCCAATGTATGAGTTGCCACAGCTACAGTCAACTTTATAAACCTATAAGGTTATATAATATACAATAAAAGGTTACACAATAATAAAAAATATTAATATATTTATTTAATTCAGATTTACATTCATAGTGTTAGAATTTTGTGTGATAAATTTTAATTAATTTAATTTAATTTTGAATTGTGATCCTTAAAATTCTATGTTAATAATTTATTTATAATCTGGTTAGGTAAATGTAAATTGTTCCAGTGCCTCCATATGGGACTTTCTAATTGCGAAACAATTACTCTCAGGTATCTGAGGTATCTGTTGGGTCTGACCCGCACCCTGTGGGATTTTTACTGCACCAAAACCCCCCCGGTGGCCGTCCTCGGCGCTGAAAAGGAGGACTCCGGGATCTCGAAACGACTTCAACCGGAATCCTCCGAGCGCGCTGCCCCATCGGGCTCCTCCCAGATGGGCGGCTGGGCCCACCGCTCCGTCTAGTCTTTACGACGGTATGCGACCACACATACCGCCGTCCTTCCCGGGATTGCCTGACCGAACGGTTCGAGCTCCCACTCTAGCCGTCTGCAACCCCGGAAGCCCCTTTTAGTCGCCTCTTACGACAGGCAGGGGATACCGTAGCCCTATTCTGACCCCGAGGCTACAGAGACACCCTGCACATCATAGATGCGGCCCTATTGCACAATATAGCTGCAGACCCATATTTGAGCCTACGCGAATATCGCCGACTAATAAAACAGTCATATCTAGTTATTACCATAGGTATTATTTATTATATCTTTTTATAAGTGCATGACATAAATCGAATATTTTGAAGGTTACACGTGGACGTTATCACCACATCAGCTGGCGTAGGTGTTGTTTTGTGCTGAATAATTGAAATCAGTTACATAACCAATAATTTGAATATTGTAGATTCAAGCTTCTCAGGTCGCTCCAGAATTTAATGTATCCTCAAAAGAAGCATTGTTCTTTTTTTCGTTCATAATTTCAGAGTAAATTTCAACTTATTGCCGAAAAGTAACCGTGAGTGTGTAAAGTAACTACATAGCAATGCATAAGCTTAAACAAACAGAAACTAGAATGCTTGTTTGGAAGAAACACAATAAACTCGTACCAAGGGATATAAGGGATTGGAAAATTAGGTGGACTAACGAATTGGGTTTACCTGTGATGTTAGTTTTAAGCCTATGTGTTAAATAAATAAATAAAAAAAAATAACTTTGTTATTAAAAGAAAAAAATCATCACAGGCCTACTGTCATTCTTTGGATTATACAATCGGTAGTTTTTCTATGAAAACCTTTGTCCCGCCCATTTTTCGGCGGCGCAGAATATTAAGAATAGAAGAATATTTAAAAAAAAATGAGTGGGCGGGGAATTCAAGTTTGCCCCGAGTTGCTAGAACCCACGATAAACCACCTTTTTCTAGAATAAAGCTGTTGAAAGCTTGAAATTGTAAGAGAGACGTTACAGCTCAATTTTATACGAGATGACTATCTACTGAGATAGTCATCTATCATATATTTATTTATACATAAATTATACATGTCACCGATAATAATTATTTTAGTTAGTTTAAAGATCGAAAATTGTTTTTTTATTGAATTAGCAACATTTAATGATTATTACAATTGTAATTTAGTTTACCCGCCATAAATTTGTTATTGTCACCTCACCAAACATTGTTATAAAAAGGCGAGCGAACGCTGGTAGAAAAACCGTCGAAGCGATCGGACCTCCGCAATTGTGAATAAATCGAAGAAGTTTATTCCTGTGTTTTACTTGAAATCTTCAAGAAAAGAAAATAGTGAAGACTCCTGGCCTTCCTGACGTCACATCTAACGCACCCACTTCGTTATATATGTATAATATGTTTATACATAAATCTTGGGAACTGTCCGAAGATTTATGTATAAACTAGTTTACGCGGCGAACTTCGTTCCGCCTAAAAGTCAAAAATCTAAAATTATCAGCGTTCCCATACTATATTATACAAGTATTATACATAATAACCTTCATTTTGATTCACTCTATCTATTGAAAAAACTGCTTTAAAATCCGTAGCGTAATTTTAACTAAGCATACATAGATACAGACAACGAGAAGTGACTTTGTTTTATACTATGTAGAGATTGATATGAGTATTATGAGTATTGAACCTCGGACCTCCCGATTGAGAGGGCAAGTTTCGACCATTAGGCTATCAACCCAGGCACGCACCACTGATTTATGTGCGTATTAGAAATTAATTATCACTGCTTTTCGGTGAAGGAAAACATCGTAAGGAAACCTACACACCCGAGAGTTCTTTAAAAAAAAAAAGTTCTCGGAGGTGTGTGAAGTCCACCAATTTGCACTTGGCCGGCGCGGTGGACTATGGCCTAAACTCTCTCATTCCGAGAGAAGACCCGTGCCCAGCAGTGGGCCAATAATGGGTTGATGAGATTATGAGTATTTAGATGCAGATTAGTGCAATTGGGTCGTCATATTATAAAGTAAATGCTATTATTTAATAAGCATAGATACTTCGTTTTTATTTATATGCATAAAATACTCTCAATCTGAACACCTTTATCAATAAATGATTGGCTTTATCGTTTATCACACGTGGATCCCCAAGCAGGAGTGCATGATATACGTAATATAGATTTATATGCCTAGATATAGCTTAATATAGATAACATGTCACCCAGGCGACATGATATCTACTTATATTACGAAGAGTATTGCTGACGTCTTTCATTAGTAACGATTACTTAAATGTTTTTCATTCTGAGAGAAGATGTGCCCAGCAGTGGGACAATAATGGGTTGACGAGAGAATTAAATGTTACTAAAAGTATACGGTGGCACATAGAACTCCTTGTGGCTAACTTTGTCAGCATTACTGTCAAATTTATTTCTTTATTTTATAACATTGAAAGCAAACGAGCTTGCAGTCCACCTGATGGTAAGCGGTCACTGCCACCATTGGATACATGTTTAACTGCATATAAAACAGGAGTCCTATCTGAAGTCAATCAAAGATGCGCTGCCACTCTCATAAACTTTTCCAAGTGCTAGAACCAGTGTATGTCCGCCTGATGGTAAGTAGTCACTGCCGCCCATGGACATCTGTAACCAACTTCATATAGAACATGGATTCTACCTGAATTCAATTGCAGATGCGTTGTTACTCGCGAGAACTAGGATGGTCGCCTCATATAAAAGTGTGCCGGCAACCACACCCTTCTATCGAAACGCAAGAAATGCTTCACAGTAGAAATAGGCGTGGCGGTGGTACCTCCCCGGGCAAACTACATTTTTATTCGAACTAATTTCTTAAAAATCTAATATCCGTAACCGAAACTATGAGAAAGTAGACCCAGAACAAGAATCTAAATTCATAATTCAGACGCCTGTTTGACCGGAAATCGAACCCGGAACCCACTGCGTGTCAGACCGGTATGGTAACCGCACCGCCGCGCGGGTCGTGTAATAGTGCATAGGTAATATGCACTATTAACTGTACTGTAAATAACTGAATTGTAGGTAAAAAAAACTTTTATTAAACTTAAAATTTATTTCATCACAATTACATAATTAATTTTATTTATCACTAAATCTTTACGGTCGTGCTCAAGTTTACAAGTTTATTATAAAGTGTTGTTTTATAATTTATTCCCGCTCTATCTTAGTGACCATCGTCGCCAGTGTCGCTCTATTTACTTTAAAAGTAGGAGTCATTGGTAACTTGTCCAAAAATACAACACCGCCTCGAAGCTGTTTGGAATCTGCTAATGTATCTGAAATTGAAAATTGATTCATATGTATTATGTACATTTGTACTGTCCCTGTAGTTCCGGGACCAGAATAGGGCTACGGTATCCCCTGCCTGTCGTAAGAGGCGACTAAAAGGAGCTTTCGGGGTTGCGGGCTAGAGTGCTTCCACTCGAAGCGTCCATACAACGGATCCCGGGAAGGACGGTGGCATATGTAGTCGCAAGCCGCCGTAAATCACAGAAAATGCGGTGAGCGTATTTGCTCACCAGGGACGAGCCTTAAATAGGCATCGCGCTCGGAGGACTCCGGTTGTGTTCCGTTGGAGATCCCGGAGTCCCCCACGCAGCGCTGTGGATCACCGAGGAGGTTTTAGTGCGGTATGAATCCTAGGTTTCCCTCTCGTACAAAAAAAGGCAAATTTATACAAATGTATTGAAAGATTAACCTTTTTATAAGTATATTATATTTTGTGTTATACTAAAGCAAATAAGCATGCAATCCAACAGTAAAGCCACGATCGTCCAAGGGTATTTATGATCAACTCCAAATAGTGCCCTATCTGAAGTCATACACAAATAAACGTAGTTTCGTAATAGACTGTACTAAGTTACCTCACATTTTCATTGTCGGGCGAGTTGCAACAGAAATATTAGGTAAATTCGAAAGGTGCCAAGTCGACCGATCGTGGGAGTTTGTGTCGGGCGAGATGACAAATAACCCGTAGTTTCCACTGAGGATTACCCGGAATGCCTTGTATGAATGTATCTTCCTTACACACTACATGTATATGTAGTGTGTGAGGAAGGTGTACATCTCTATTGCTCTTCAAATTGTCAAAGAGACTAAACCCTCTTACGCACTAGCGGTTAACCGTGCAGTTGACCGCTTTTCAAGTTTAATATGAAACCGCCCCAGAATTTCCACCGCGGCGGTTTAAAATTTTGGGGCGGTTTCATATTAAACTGGAAAAGCGGCTAGCCCTCTTACGCACTAGCGGCTAACCGCTAGTGCGTAAGAGGGCTTAGTCTCTTTGACAAGTTGAACAGAAGTAACGGAGCATGAAACTAATGGTTATACCTTTGACTAAGTCTTTGATCTCCTTCGCGCTGACATTGGAATCTTCGTGTCGTACAACACAAGCAACCGGGAGATCGCCTTTTTCCGGATCCTTTATTCCCGTGACCGCAACGTCAAACACCCCTGGATGCTTTAATATTACTTGTTCTATTTCTACTGGTGATATCTGGAAAAAATATTCTTAAAAAATTATACTAATCGAAACATGACAATAAGAGATGCGCCAAATATTCGGCTATTACTCGGTATATTCGGCATCTTTTTCATTATTTGGTTCGAGTTTTTCCTATTTTCTTGGTAAAACGTCACGGCATAGCACAAAAAGACAAACCTTTTTAAGTAAGATTTACCTATGTTATAAGTCAAAGAAATCCTATGAATAAAGTGTTGAATAAAGCCAATAATATAAAGCAATTAAACTTGAAATTAACATTTTTGAAACCTCTTTCAAATTAACATTTTTCTAAACTCTTACATCAACATTTAATTTTAACCTCAAATAAACATTTTTTTTTAAACACGCTGTCGCAGTTCGCCTTTTAGGAGCTATGTTTCCACAGACCGACTGACAGGCAGATGCCCATTGTGGTCAAACAAAAGCGGGGTGTTATACCCCGCTTTTTGCGTCGGAGCAAAAATAATAGCCTCAACTTATTTCAGTTATAATTCTGATTTACATTTTTCAGACTGAAGTAGCACACAAACATGCAGTCCACTCGATGGTAATTAATCACTGCCGCGCGTGGACGCCTACAATCAGCTTCACATCGAATATGGGTTCTATCTGAAGTCGCACAGGTGCGTTGCTACTGCCGTGGTGTAAGATACTGGCCTCATATTAAAGTGTACCGCCATATCCTTCTATCATATGAATTGCTTCACGGAAATAAGTGTGACTATTGAACTAACCTGATGATTCATATACTTCATCAACATTTTTAAGCGCTCCACAAAGAAGAAGTTCCACCTTTCGTCCCTGTAGACCACGTCCCCTGTTTTCAGCCACCCATCCTTCGTTTTCACTTCTGCTGTCATTTTAGGGTTGTTGTAATAGCCCTGGAAAAATATTACGGATAGTTATTATTTACTCTGCTACGACCGATGTCGGCTTATGTTATTCGTGTGTAATATGAATGAATGAATTTTTATTCGGATCAGTTACAACAAATAAACACAAAGAAAATGAAAACAAAAAAGAAAAAAAAGAACATACCTATACATATTAAATAAAACATGAATAAAACTACACTGTTGAGAAATATTTATTATGCGCTGCAACAACCGCGAAATGGACACACTTAGCTAATGTCATGAGCAGGTTTTCCTACTCCATGACGCTGATTTTCAGTCTGCCCCACGAGTCGAGGCCACTCGGACGGCTACTAGTGATGTTAAACTGTATTATGAATGTTATTATTTGACTTTCACGAATGCGAATGCATCATCCATCCATCCATCAGCCCTTTGAGGTTTCTGGACATGGAGGCCTAAATGACGCCACTCCAACCGGTCCTGTGCCTGCTGAATCCAACGGTTTCCCGCTGTCTTCTTCAAGTCATCGGTCCACCTGGTAGGGGGACGACCTGTGCTCCTTTTGCCTAAACGGGAAGTGCAATTGGTCGGCCACATCACTCGTAGGATCGATAACTGATGGGGAAAGAAGGTCCTCGAGTGGCCACCACGTTTAGGCAAAAGAATGCGAGTGTAAATAATTGTTAACGACATTTGCGAATGCGGATGTTGGTTTTTTCAGTTCTTCAAAATACAATTCGAATGTGTATTGTGTATTCGCAAAACATTAGCACATTTCTTGCTAATGCGAATGTCTAAAAATATGCGAATATCCGCGAATGCGAATTTTAGCTTGTTTTCTACAACGCTTTCGCAAATGTCAAATAATTACATTCGTTACATCATTAATATTAGTTATCTTCACCCTTCCACCGATGCAGCGAACTGCTTTGCTCTTGATTCTAGAAATAGGTGTGGCGGTAGTACCTCCCCAAACGTTCCATACTCGTTACACATATAACATTACATACAATTGATATAATCATACTAATATTGTAAAGGCGAAAGTTTGTGAGTGTGTATGTTTGTTACTTCTTCACGTCTAAACGGCTGGAGCGATTTTCATAAAATTGCCAGGGAGTTAGCTGACACTCTGGATTAACATATGGCCGCGGGACAATCGATTTAAAGAATTTTTTAACGCGGGCGAAGCTGCGGGGTTCAGCTAGTAATAAATAAATAGAAGACGCCTCTAATCTACATAACATTTGTTTAACGCTTAACAGTTTCAATAATTATTATATTGTTAAGCCAAATAGCTTACGATAAGTCTGTTTGCGTATTCAATAACTTGTTGTCAATGGAAAATACTATCTTCATTGTGTAATAAATATTTGACGACTATTTGTAACATTATGATAGATGCTTTCTTCTATAGGAAAAACCGAAGCGTACATTCTTGTTAGACAAATAAATAACACCGTATCAACTAACAATGTTCGAATATATCCATAGGCACAATATAAGTATAGTAAAAAAAACGTGCGGCACTTGGGGACTACCGCGACGAAGCTATTGCATAGCATTTTTTATCAACTTATGCAATCATAATTATTTATTTATTTACGAGTATGCAGTTTTTTTTTCTTTGATATTATTCAAGTTTTTTCTTTGATACTAGGTATATACTCTTTAATAAACAGCTGCTTTCATATTTGTCCGATTTCCGTGCAGCTTGTCTGGATCCGTGCGAGCTTCGTAGGTACTGTCGTACCATATACATACACGTCAAGCGAACGCTCGGCCGCGCTACACGATAGGCGGAGCAGGGGGTGTTAGGTTTTTTTGTTACGGAATTTCTTGATACTCTTGCCACGCTCAAAGCTATGCAATAGTTCAGCAATAAAACTTTTATAAAAGGTCTCCTCGTAATTGAAAAAAAATATATCAGTTTGAATCCCAGGATCGCAACGGAAATATATTTCAATTATCACGTGCTTTAACAGTGAAGTAAAAGACCAAAACACCTATAATACATGCTTAAGAGTTTTATAAAAAAGTTTTCCAAGGTGTTTGAGTCCAATCCACCCTTGGCCAGCGTGGTTAAGAAAGGGAGGAAACTGGTGCACAAACAGTCAGATAATAATGTATTTTTTTTATTACTTCGAAACAGAACCGTCAACCCATTATTGTCCCACTGCTGGGCACGAGTCTTCTCTCAGGCATGAGAGAGTTATAGGCCATAGTCCACCCCGCTGGCCAAGTGCGAATTGGTGGACTTCACACACCTCCGAGAACTTTTTTTAAAGAATTCTCAGGTCTGTAGGATTCCTCACGATGTTTTCATTGACCGAAAAGCAGTGATAATTAATTTCTAATACCAGTTGTACCAACCAGGTCCTAATTACATTACGTACCTACACCATTATATATTGTTTCTTACACAAATTATATACATTATAATTAGACATGACAATTTTACCACAAATACACCTCGTCCTTTCACCCACAGTTCTCCAGGTACATTCGGTTTATTTATGTCCTCTTGGGTTTCGGGTTTCACAATCTACAACAGAAAGGATTGATTGATTGAAACTGCTTGAAAAAATACTTAAACTCCTTCCGTTTACCGTTATTTTTTTAATTATAAGTAACATTATTATAAATAACGTTTTCTTTTGTAAATTTATTTCCTTTTTTAACATTTAAGTGTGTTGATTGGTTGACCTGGAGATCAAGGGCTGGTCCGCATTTTAGCAAACAAATCAGTTTGGCCATACAAAGAAAGAGGTAATGCCGCCATGATAGACTGTCAGCTGACGCAATCAGGCATGCTTCCTAGAGAGCCTCAGAGACACTTGCACGCCAGGGTCGAATGGCTTTACAACGAGCATGTGCGACTTGTGAATTACGACTGATGAAGACCATGCTTTAGTCTCTTCATCGTCACCTCCATATTTTATTTTTTGTGTCCCGTAGCGAAGCACGGGTGGGTACTTCAGCTAGTTTATAATAAAATTTAAGTAAGTAACGAATATACATTATACAGTCCTCCTGGCTTTAAGTAGCTACTACTGCATGTCCCCGACTAGTTTTAACTTTTAGATTGGTTTTAGAGGATTTCCTATCTCTGAGAACTAAGTTCGACAAGATCCGATGTTTCGGTAGATCTAAAACGAAGATGTATCCTCAGATCTCAATTTGAAAACACATTTGCAAATCAGAGATATATCAATACTTATCCGTTTTTCAAATATTTTTGGTGTAAAATGCAATTTTACTAAAAAATTACTTACTAGGAGCAGAGATACGCCTCCATCACGATATTCCAAATCAGCATACAGCAGTGCTGAACAATGTGGTTATTTGACGAATGTTGCTTTCGTAGTGGAACCGTAAATAATTCCACCACCTTTAAAGTGTATGTGATATTTTAAAAGTATTTACCCTATATTGCATTGATCCAATCGGTGAGCCTATAGAACCAGGCGCGTGCTCAACGCAGCTGAAAGCCATTCCTGATGTTTCACTCAAACCGTAAGCAATTATGGGCCGAGTGTTCGGAGAGATTTTCTGAAAATATTACAAAAAATAAGAATTTGTAAAAGGAGCGTCATGTCTTTTTTTATTTGAAGTACCTAACGAGCATGCAATCCAAGTGATGACAAAGTGGACATTGGACATCTGTAAGTGACTTTAAACAGAACAATGGTAATGTAATCAATCTCACACGTGTTCGTGGCTACATACAAAAGTGAGTCGGCAGCCACACCTCTCTCTCGTTCTACCACCTGGTGGTAGAACCACTGTAGTTCGACCGGGTAGGTACCACCGCCACTGTCTGTCGTAAGAGGCGACTAAAAGGGAGAGAAACCAAGCGACCCCGGGAAGGACGGTGGTCGCACGCCGCCGTAAATCACAAAAGGTGCGGTGAGCGTATTCGCTCACCAGGGACGAGCCTGAAATAGGCATCGCGCTCGGAGGACTCCGGTTGTATTACATTGGAGATTTCGAACTCCCCCACGCAGCGCTATAAACAGCCACCTAGTGGGTTTTATTGCGGTATGTGGGATTCACATAACCCGCGTCGCTCCCACGACGTCGGGTACCTTTATAAGGTTTTCCCGTCGTACAAATAAAAAGATACCACCACCACACCTATTTTTAGCGTGAAGCAATTTTTGCTTTTCGGTGGAAGGATGTGGTTGCCACCTTTTTTTTATGAGGCGACCATATTAGTCCTCGGGAGTGGAAACACTTCTGTGATTGCTTTCAAATAGAAACCTAATTCTATATGAAGTTGCTTACTCCATGTTTCTTATGCCATTTGCTTCATGGGCGGATGTAACAACTAACTGTTATTAACACACCACTAACACATGTTAATTTACTACTTCAATCTAATAAACAGTTATTTTTTATTTGGTTGAACTATACACTTTCTACACTTGGATACATAAATTTTAGGCAAAATTTAAAAATCGAACATATAGTGCGCCTGAATATAGTGACTATTGTACATGACCGTCTGAAGCGAAAACAGAATAAATAGGATTTAAGTTATAAATCCTATTTAACGGCTACAGACGCGTTGTTTCTATCCACCATTTATCCCTTTCTGCAACCTTAAATTCCAAAGGAGCACTATAGTATAACACTTTTTTTTTTTGTTTTCGAGGGGGAAACCTTCCAAAGGTACCCGACGCCGTGGGAGCGACGCAGGGTTATGTGGGATTTTTACCGCACAAAAACCCCCCCGGTGGCCGTCCTCGGCGCTGAAAAGGAGGACTCCGGGATCTCGAAACGACTTCAACCGGAATCCTCCGAGCGCGCTGCCCCATCGGGCTCCTCCCAGATGGGCGGCTGGGCCCACCGCTCCGTCTAGTCTTTACGACGGTATGCGACCACACATACCGCCGTCCTTCCCGGGATTGCCTGACCGAACGGTTCGAGCTCCCACTCTAGCCGTCTGCAACCCCGGATGCCCCTTTTAGTCGCCTCTTACGACAGGCAGGGGATACCGTAGCCCTATTCTGACCCCGAGGCTACAGGGACATAGTATAACACTTAGCAACAGTACCTATAGCGCTTATGCATATAACTAACTTTTCGGTAATTAGATTCGTATTTTAAATATGATTGTCACACTTAGGTACTACTACTTTTTACTAGAATTTCAAAAAAAAGCCATCCTTTTTGACGTCATTTTGGCCTCTTTTTTGGCATGCAAAATCTATTCTCGTTTTTGAAAACTTAGAACTTGGTAAGACTTATATTTCATAAGATTATAGAAAACCAATTTACCTTTATATCATCCAGAAGACCTTGGGGTACAGCACTGCCACCGATAACTAGCCTTTCAAAACAGGTAAGATCGCACTTTTCGAGGGCATCTGGCTTAAAGAATTGCATGAAAAAGTTCGGACTGCCCAAAGAATATGAAGGCTAGAAATGAAATCAGATTTTATATTAAGAAAACCAAAAAAGTCTGGGTAGTTTGTAAGTACAATGCCAAAGTAATTTGGCAAAAAACTACTGTACTTATCTATAAACATCAAATAACAACGCAAAAATTAAACCGTGCCACTGTTTAATATTTAACTAAAGAATAAAATTATTTAAGTAATATCACAACGCACGAACAAATGTTAAGTTAGGTCTCAGTATTAGTATTATACAGTAATCTAACTCTGCCCTGTCCTTGAATTTTATACCTACAGACGCGCTGGACGAGAGCATGCATTAGGGCTACCCGTCTAAAGTATTTTAATTACATCTGCATACTTGACTTTCTTTATTACTTATTATGTATTTTATTCAGTAGATTAAGGTATTAAACAACGCGTTCTTTTAATATTTGAGAGACTTAATAACAAATCGTACACAAATGATAGTTATTAATTTCACACTGAATAATATTTTACCGTCCAAAATAAAAAATATTAACACTGGACGTGTTTATGCACAATTAAAGCAATCAAAACAGCCTAATATAGTTTACAACTGCCCTCCGCTACATTATTATTTAAATAAAAAGATCCACTGCTTAAAAAACGTCACACCGCCCGCTCGTCACTACGGTACATTCGTCGACTGTTGCATACCGAGTGCATCCGAAATCGAGGCGCGTAGGTACAACTTGCGTTTCGTGCGTTTGTAAGAAGTTAGAATACTGTAGATACTAGTACTGTGGTTAGGTCTTACCTTATATTTATTAACCAGTTCATAAAAGTGATCTTTCGTTATGGGTGCTGATGTCTGTAGCCGTGTAATTCTGAATATAACACTGAAGATGTATAGTGCTGAAGCAGAGAGCCATTGAATTGGTGACACCATGAAATGCATTTTTACGGGTGTCGGGAAGTTATTGTGGCCAGCCCTAAAATAATTTTAAATATAGAACAATAAGAAACAAAAAATTTCGACAGCCATAACACAACACAGCAAAATGTTCTCTTGTGTCATGGGTGCCATGCACATATCCGAATAAATAAAATCTAAACCTGGAACAAAAATGTTACTGACTGCTGCTGCTGATATTGCCTCAGCAGACATTCAGTTCTTCTTCTCTCATTCTTCTCTTTTTCTACTTTGAACTTCTCATATTTCTCAAGAAATGGCACCACTAGAATAATTTAGAAATATTTTCAACGCATTGCATATTATCAAGCTCTGGACTTTTACATGCCTTTTCGTATTAAGCCGGCAATCGGAAGTTGCAGGGAGTACAAAAGTGGGAGTGGTAGCAGGTCAGAGTTTTTTTTTTTTTATCTGATTGAAGTAGCAAACGAGCATGCAGTCGACCTGATGGTAAGTGGTCACTGCCGCCCATGGACATCTGTAAGCAACTTCAAATAGAACATGGGTTCTATCTGAAGTCAAACACAGATGCGTTGTTAATCCCGATGACTATGATGATCGCCTCATATAAGTGTGCCGGCAACCACACCCTTCCAGCGAAACGCAAAAAAATAGGTGTGGCGGTGGTACTTCCCCGGTCGAACTACACTGGTTCTACCACTAGTAATATTATGGCTTTATATTATAAATGCTAATATAAAGCCTTTTTTATTTGATTGAAGTAGTATGTAAAGTACTAAAAATTAAACTGATACTAATACTCACCAAAAATACGGCATATTAGAAACCCAGTTACTGTGAGTAGCCATAGCTGATTTGGGCAATCCACTTGTGCCACTCGTTGCTACCAGCATCGCAATTGTAGTTTCAGCATCGAACTCACTTGCTCTAAAACAAAAAAAGTAGTAAAATTACTGTTTCATATACAGGGTGTATAGGAAACAGTATATGTTTCCTATACAGGGTGTATAGGAAACAGTATAGGGTACATGCAATCCTTGTAGTTCTGGACCACCGAACTAGAGCTACGCCTATCTTAGAGGTTACTAGAAGGCTTTCGGGGCTGCGTGTGGCAAAAGTGAGAGCTCGATCCTGCCTGCCAGTGATCCCGGGTAGGACTGGGGACTGCGCTCAGAGAACTATGGTTGCATTGCGTACCATTTCAAGGTTTCTCCCCCCATAAACAAAAAGGTACATGCAACGGTGAATAAATAAATAGAACATCCAGTTTGATCCAGTTGAACTAAAATTTTGACGATATATTTAAAAATCCATTACTTTTCCTCGACTGGCTGTCGCTGCCTTCAGAATGAGAATCCCTACTTGGACTCTTGGCTGAACGAGGCTAACTTCGAGAGAAAACGTGCCTTGTGAAAACTGAGAAATAGACTGGTAATGACTACTTAATAACTCACAAATTTTACGAAATACTCACTTGAAATCTGCAACAGATACATCGTCTCCATTTTTCAAAAGATCGGAGAATGTCAGAAAAGTGTCTGAATTATTATAAGTAACTATTAGAGCTTCGTGATTGATATTTCTCACTGCCTGTTGGACATCGTTTGCTTTTTCATTCTGACAAAATATAATTTTGGGCAAATTATTTTTGAAAGTTTCTCCAAGTTCAGCTAAGAATAAAAAAAATAATGTTAATGTTATTTTATAATAAACCCTGTCTTTATTTACCGTAAAATAAACTTCATAAATCATTGTCGATGTTTTCATCTCGCCTATTGATTGGTCACACCAGTGATAGATGACAGACCTCATGTGTCAAACGCGGACGTTACATAACAACATGGGCGTATCATTTTCGATCCTTAAGCCAACGACAAACGGACGCGCGCGCTGAGAACCAAGTTAATTTTCAAAAATATAAAAACCGTTTTGGGAATATTCACCAGTGTTGTGCGTTATCTAATTGTGCTAACGGGAGGCTGAAAAACTGCATCATCCCAAACTTGTGGATAATAATCTAAGGTTGAGATCAGCGAGGCTGTACGCATACCAAGGTACGTGCCATGCCGTTCTTGTGTTAACTGTTGTGGCCTATCACAGAACATCGTTTTAGAGATTCCATCATCCTGATTTCCGTCAGTCCCAGAGTGCGCTTAAAGCCGTCCTCCCCTTGGGTAGACGCGTGTCCTACACCATGTACAATAATATATAAAAATCCTGTACTTATCGTTAAAAATAAATATATAAAGCGTTGGAGCATAGAATCCATTCTACGATGAGTGGCTATTGCTGCTTATGGACGTCAATCCCAGACAAAATTTGAGTGTCACTTGATAACAGACGCGTTATGAATAATTTGGAACACCCGGAATTAGTCTTAGGCCCTGTTTAATTTAATGTGTCGCTTCCGTACTGCTTCCATTGTCACCTGTCTATCTACTGACTTCGGGAATAAGGACTTACAGCCCACACACACATCTGCATTAAACAGCCATCGATTTTATACCATTGTTATTATAAAGCAAAAATGTGCGATGTTTGTGCCAACTGAACCATGAGTTCTTTAGCTACTTTTGAAATAAAATTAGCTTAGCACAAGTTAGAAACTTTGGCGGCGTGTGACATTGATAATGCCAAAATATCATTTAATAAAAATTGGAAGACCTTATTTTACGTCAACCTATTTCTTGGACAGCAAAACACGATCCAAATTTAGAACAAGATGTTAGCTATATGCAGTCTTTATCAAATTGCGTTCCACAATTGCAAATTTACGACCTGCAACTTTCTTAATATCCTTCAAGACCCTAAACTTTCCAGAGGTTGTTTGTATCAGGTCTACAGCCTTACCTACTCCTAAAGTCATATCGACACCAGCAACAATCGCTCCGAGATAAAAAGCTGCATATATCGGTACGCCTAGATGAATGTGGTTTGGAGCCATCACAACTATCACATCTCCGATCTCAAGACCAATCTTCCTGAATGCGTTGGCACATTGCACTGATCTTTCATGCGCTGATGCAAAAGTCTCTGATTCGCCCGTCGCACCATCAATCTGCAATATTCAGAAGAACGGAATTATGTTTAGTAGTATTATAATATTGAAAGAATAGATTATGCTATTAAACTTAAAACAATACATTTGCTATTATTTTATGGCATCTGCAAATTTTTCATTTATTTCTTATGTACACGTGTTATACGAATACCTATAGCGTTATAATATTGTAGTGATAGTTAACTTCTTTACATTTTCTTTACATTTTGGCATTATATTTTACTAACCAGTGTATAAAAGTACGAGCTGAGTCTTAAAAAATAATCTGATAGCCTTTAGGTCATTTGTCAATGCCAATGTTTATACTGTGAGGACTTATTCGCGAAAAATTTACCGATTTTTGGAATGCACGTCCCTTCCCTCACCAATTTACCGCACCGCTGAGTCGCCTTTTCAGAGCATAAGCAATATTATCGCTGCACGCGAATGTATTTTTTACTTGTGCGGCGACTTAATATTATTTAATTATTTTGATATATGTTGGTTCTTTCTTAGCACGAGTGGATGGTATACAGGGCTCACCCTGTATAACTTCCTTATTTGAAATGAGTACCGGTCTGGTCAGTGACATTGAAAGGCTTCACTTGCTCGATTTGATTTTCAAAATGATTTAAAATAAAACATTAAGATATTTTCAACATATGCAAAAAAAACAAAATAAACATATATCTTCAGATATTTTCATTTCAATGCGATTCAAAATAAGGAAGTTATGTTGCCCCAAAGCCCTAGAGTAGGGTGTGAAAATTTTGAGAGATGTGAAGGAGAGAGGAAAAGTAATATGCTAAGTTGTGAGTAAAGTACAATATACAACATTGTACTTAAGATTTATATTAATTATAACCCTTATAAAACAAAGAAGTACCATACTTTACACACAGATTAAATGTACTATACATATATTAGATTTATATATGTTTACATGATGCACACTTACGCACTTAATAAAAAAATATATCATAGCAAAGGCCACTTGTTATCTGCAATATTTTATGGAAGTATTATTAAGTATTTATATCAATAGGTATAATTTAAGTGTGTTTAACGTAATTGTATACCTAGAGCGGAATACAGCAATTATTTAAATATAGTCATCATAATATATTAGATTTCCTTTGAACGCATGGGTCGACTTTTTATTTATATAAAAACTTTTTAACAAAAAATATCTACCGACTTCCATGTCACAAAAAAGTAAAAAATAATTTAAATATATTTTGGTCTAGAACATACTCAGTACTTAGTACATAGTCCTGAAGTCGGTGCTCGACATATTTCGCTGGACGACGGTAACTACGTCCTATATGAGCACCGACTTCAGAACTATGTACTAAGTACTGAGTATGTTCTAGACCAAAATATATTTAAATTATTTTTTACTTTTTTGTGACATGGAAGTCGGTAGATATTTTTTGTTAAAAAGTTTTTATTTTACACTTTTTAGTGACTATATTTTTATGTTTGTATTTAAATAAAGCCTCTAAGTTTGCTTTGTGCATCTACATATTCACAAAAATTAAACATAAAACACTTTTACAATTCATACAAACAGAGCGCCCCCTCTGGAAGTACCCCTCCATCATCAGGGTTGAGGAGTTGAAGGTCAAATTTTTCATCTTATATTGTTGCTTAGTAATCTTATAACATATACGTTAGTACCAGGTGGCTAACTTCTATGGCTCAGGCTTGCAGTACCCTGCATCATCAGGGTTTAGGAGTTGAAGGTCAAAATTTTAATTTTGTGCCTCTGTTTGGTATTATTTTTACATACCCGTAAGCACCAAATTGCCAACTCCTATGGTTTAGAATTGAAGTACCCCTTCATCATCAGGGTCGAGGAGTTGAAGGTCAAAATTTTAATTTTGTGCCTCTGCTTAGTATTATTTTTACATAACCGTAAGCACCAAATTGCCAACTCCTATGGTTTAGGATTGAAGTACCCCTTCATCATCAGGGTTGAGGAGTTGAAGGTCAAATTTTTGATTTTATATTTTTGCTTAGTATTTTCTTTACATAACCGTAAGCACCAAATTGCCAACTTCTATGGTTTAGGATTGAAGTACCCCTCCATCATCAGGGTTGAGGAGTTGAAGGTCAAATTTTTCATCTTATGTTTTTGCTCAGTAATCTTATAACATATACGTAAGCACCAAATGGCTTATTCCTATGGTTTTGGCTTTAAGTACCCCTGCATCATCAGGGTTGAGGAGTTGAAGGTCAAATTTTTGTCCCATGAATTTGCTTAACAATTTCATTATATATTCGCAAACATCAAACGACCAACTTTTATAGTTCAGGCTAGCAGTACCCCTGCATCATCAGGATTGAAGAGTTGAAGGTCAAATTTTTCATAGTAAATACCTACATAGTAATTTTATTCTATATTTTACTCAATTGGACTTCTCCAGCTAAGGTTCGGCCGACTATCACTAATTTTATTATTTTGCTTCAAAAAGTTGAAGATACTATGATTAGAACCTTATCAAACTCTTATCAGACTACCCCTGGAGTACATCCTTTCTAATAAAAAAAGAATCATCAAAATCGGTTGGCGGGATATTGAGTTATTCATACATTTATCGCGTACGTTGAAAATGCAAATTTAAGACTTATGCGTTTTTCTTATGGATGCCCTAGTCAAAAAAATACTAAAAAAAAATGGGACCCTATGACACGCACTACCTTTCAAATAAAAAAAAAATCATCTAAATCGGTTCACCCAGTCCGGAGAAATGAGGTAACAAATATAAAAAAAAAAAAAAAAAAAAAAAAATACAGACGAATTGATAACCTCCTCCTTTTTGGAAGTCGGTTAATAAAAGCGTAGCTGATTTAGTAGGGGGAAGGGAGGTTCAATTACAATTTCAATTACATTGAGGTAGCAAACGAGCATGCATTCCACCTGACGGTTAGTGGCCACTGACCCTCATGGACATCTGTTGTTTACAGATGTCCGTGTAAGTGAAATTGTTACTTGACTTAGAACAGATTCCATCTGAAGTCAGTTACAGATGCGTTGCAACTCCCGAGGACTATGATGGTCGCTCATATAAAAGTAAACTGGCATCCACACCTTTCCACGGAAACGCAAGCACTGCTTCACGCTAGAAATAGGTGTGGCGATGCTACCACCTGTTCTACCACCTGGTTACACCTGTCGTCAACCCATTAGTGTCCCACTGCTGGGCACGGGTTTTATCTCGGAATGAGAGAGTTTTAGGCCATAGTCCACCGCGCTGGCCAAGTGCGAATTGGTGGACAGTTACACCTAATTACCTTTTACGTGTACGATAATACCATCCACTCTATCGCATTAACGATTACTTACTTGAAGCAGAAAATCCGGTGCATCCTTAAAACTCTGTAGGATAAGCTTGCCAATATGAAACCTGTCAGTTGGCCTGCCACTCTCAGCCACGACACGAGCACCGATCTCATTAAAGTAGTAATGCACGGCGTCGCTGGCGTATTCTTGTAATGGCATTTTAACACTGAAACTTTAGAAAAATGTATCATTAGAAAAAACATAATGCACGTTATAATTTCAAAAATAATCTTTTAAAGAATATATTATAAGAGTGTTGCCTAACCAATAACAGTATTTAATTTAAAAAAAACACTTCTCTTTATTTCCGTATGCATAGTAATTAAATTTAAAAAATCCTTTTTTATTTCATACAAATATCAAACGAGCGTGCAGTCTACTTTATAGTAAGACCCCACTAGCCCATAAACATCTCTAGTTAACCCCAGATAAGCTTAGTCTTACCTAAGTTTGGCTAGAGATGCGTTGCTTCCCTTGAGGACTTAGGAACACTTTGCTTATGTATAGCTTCCTTACGATACCCTTCAAATCAGAGCACAGCAGCGCTTAACACTGCTCTCATTAAAAATAGTTATGGCGACAGTGCATGTACAATCGAACCAAAAAAGAGTTTGACTTCCTTCAAGAGAGAAAGAGATAGCTAATGGTTGAAACTTGCCCTCTCGATTGGGAGGTCCGAGTTTCAAATCCCAAGCACCACAGTTTTTTCTAGAATTATGTGCATTTTGAAAATTGATTATCTCTGCTTCACGGTGAAGGAAGACATTGTGAGAAAACCTATACACCCCAGAGTTCTTTAAAAACTAAGTTCTCAGAGGTGTGTGAAGTCTACCAATTCGCACTTGGCCAGCGCGCTGGACTATGGCCTAAAACTCTCTAATTCTAAGAGAAGACCCGTGCTTAGCAGGGGGACAGTAATGACGACGTTTAACGTACTTACTGTGATACGATTAATAGAGTGAGAAGTATCTTTTTTAAGCAATTTCCAAGTATATTTCCGTGAGATTTAAACACCCGCAGTATCAGTAAAAACAAGAACAAATGCGTGTTGTAGAAGTTTGAGCCTATCCGAGTCCTATCCTTTCCTTATCAGTCATTAACTCATTACTGATAAGACCTATCGTCGTAGACGACAATAGATACTTTCATCGCGCAACTACACTCGCGTGCATCCGAATCGACTCACTTCTATTAATCTATCTTTAGTCGAATTCAAATTACAAAGTAACTAACAAAAAGTGAAGAAAAACAAAAGATAATTAAAATGAAATGAAAAAAAAAAATATGAAAAAATATAACAATTAGTGTTGCCCCCCCGGCCTTAATAACAGCTCTAAGACGGTTCCTCAACGACCTGACCACCAGATCTTGAGGAAGAGATTCCTATTCCTACTCGAAGAGCCTAGCTTTCGTTAGCTCTTTCTGCATGCGCTGGAGTTTTGGTCCGGACCCTGCGTTTCAGCTCGTCCTACATGTGTTCAATAGGATTATGATAAGGGCTGAGTGACGACACATCCATGCTCTCAATATCAACTTCATCCAGAAAGTGACGAGTGATTCGTGCCGCAGTATAGGCAGAACTAGGACTGATTTTAGAGAAAGTACCGCCTGTTTAAAGTCTTAACTTGTTTTGAAGATTTGTTGGAATGATGTCCACTGACTTTACCGACCAGGCCAGGATCACCATCTGAGTCCTCAGGAGTGGTAAGTCATCTGTAATCGGCTTTAGGTGAGAGCCTTCCTCTATGTGATTATTATTACATATATTATGGCAGTTACTGCTTACCCTCAGATGAACTACACTCTCATTTGATATCCATGTAGGGTGAAATAAACAAAAAAAATGTAATTCGGTCTTTTTTGCAACGGCCGACGACGACGATTACGAACTAATAAAATATTATTTACTTTTTTATTGATGTCAAACTAAGGGTGAATTTCAAAATTTAGCCCAATCGAATGTCTGAGAAGTGTGTCAAATTCAGCTTGTAAAATTTGACTTATATAAACAATCATTGGAAGTTAATGAAACGCTTGTATAAAAAGCAAATTATGTGTACCTACAGTCGATATCTAATAGGCTTTTAAAAACCACATCTGTGTATAGGCCTCTTGTAATGGGTTTTTTTTGCCAATAGTCACCCCACCTGATAGACATTTTGATGTCTGCTGATGTTGATGTTACCCAGAAAGATGCTGGTGCCCATCTCCTGGACTTTGCCCCTCAATTGCGTCCTAAGACATCAACGGAAACAGAGGGAGTGCACTTAGTAAATAAAACCAAAAAATAAAAATGTACCTTTTTCACTTTTCCGCTTTTTTGTGATTTTCCTTTTCAGTTAGGCAGCCGTTCTTGAAATGTCACTCCAAAATGTATGAAGCAGATTTAACGGTAATTAAATAGACTATCTTCACGTGTGTCAAAGTTAAAGTAAAGAATGCACTGATATCAAACACTTGTACATTTACTATAAAAATAAACTGTTTAAGCTTCTTAAACGACCGTCACATATGCATATCTAAATCATTTTATGCATTAGATTTCTTATAGACAGAAACTATTTATACATGTTTATGTGAACGTTTGCCGTCTTGTGGCGCTGGAATAGCACTATTTCCGTCACCAGCGAATAGGAGGGAATGTTCATTTACATCTAAAAATGTCCATTTCTACGTTCGCGACTTCCAATTAAGTAATCAGTATTATGAGAATACACACAAAGAGTAAACAAAGAGAAGGCCAAGACTAAGCGCGGATCGTCTATTTGTATGAAAAATTATGGTGAAATTCACACGGTTCAATTATTGCCAAATTAATAGTGTGGATTTCTTTATATAATAATGAAGTAGCAAACGAGCATACAGTCCACCTGTTGGTAAGTGGTCACCGCTGCTATGCGGTTCTATTTAAAGTCAATCACAGATGTATTGCTACTCCCGAGGACTAGGATGGTCGCCTCATATAAAAGTGTACCGGCAACCACACCCTTCCATCGAAACGCAATGAATGCTTCACGTTAGAAATAGGTGTGGTGATGGTACCTCCCCGTCAAACTACACTGGTTCTACCACCTTAAAAATGGGCGATAATAGTATCGCCTAATCAATTAATTTGGACGGGATATTCATTGTGTTTGTGATGAGATGACCCTCTCAACGACCACCAACACCGACCATTAGAGATCGGGCACTATCATAGAGACCTTTTTGTTCATCAATAACCAGAATGTAGCGATGCTAAGTAATTCATGCGAAACCCAAGTTAAGATTAGTCTTACTGGTAATTATTCGTTGTTCCCTTCAAAAGGTGCCCGAAGCCGTGGGAGCAACGAAGGGTAATTTGGGATTTTTACCTCACTAAAACTCCTCGGTGGCCGTCCTCGGCGCTATAAAGAGGACTCCGTGACCTCCTAACGAACGCAGTCCAAATCCTCTGAGTGTGTTGCCCCATCGAGCTCCTCCCAGATGGGCGGATGAGCCCACCGAGACCCAATCTAGTCCTTACGGCGGTACGCGACTACACATACCGCCGTCCTTCCCGGGATCGCCTGGCTGGACGGTTCAAGCAACCACTCTAGCCGCCGGCAACCCTGGAAGCACCTTTTAGTCGCCTCTTACGACAGGCAGGGGATACCGTAGCCCTAATCTGATCCCGGAACTACAGGGGCGGCACTAAAAAATATAATAAAAATATGTACCAACAAACGTGGAACGTTTGTTGGTACATAACTAAAAATATGTACCAACAAACGTTCCACGTTTGTTGGTACATATTTTTATTTCATACAATAACTTGCTAACTTATTCCCTCACGTTTCTTCCGTCACGTTCTTGCTAATGAGTACCTATCCTATGTGCTAATCCAAATCATAAATTGTTTGTCAAATTTTTGCGGATTTCTACTGATTTTGCGCGAAAGAGTTAATAACATGCATATATCTTAATAAACTTTCATCTTCATTATTTATTTATTTTATAAATTTTTGTACACAAATAATACATAACAACAGACATTATAAACTTAAGTACAAAGGACGTCGTAAAGGACGGATTAATAAAAACTATTAATGATAAATATAATAATCATTTTTGTAATATTTATAATTGGTAATATTATTTTTTTTTCTAAACATAAACATTTGTTAATTATATTATTAAGTTTAGAATGTATTCTTTTCTTTATATTTATCTATACTAACTAGTCACCTGTCGCAACGGTCTAAATTCGACCGTATTTTACATTAAAAAACTAAACTTCATATTGTCCAAAGTAGCACGAATATTTCTCAGATTCAAATAAATTGTAATAATTTTCAAGTTATTTTGAACGCAACCGTTAAAGGTAAAAAAAGGTGTAATTAGCTAAGCTGCATTACAAGCAACAGCGGGTATTTTGACAAAGGCATCTGATATTTTTAAATGTGTTTTCATAGTAAGACATTGAATGTTCTATTTCGTTTATTATTTATGTATGTGTTTGTGTCAAATGCAAGGTAGTGTGTGTAATGTGTTTTAGTTGATTTTATGCATGTTTTATGCATTATTTGAAGAAAATATTAGCATTGCGTAATCCTTCTCTACATCAACTATAACCGTGCGTAGTTTCATACTCCTCCGTCTGCGGCATCTTAAAAACGGATCACAAGATTTTGCTTCACGTATTAATATATCTATACTAATATTGTTAAGAGGAAAACTTGGTATTTTGGTATGTTTGTTATGAATTAACTTGCACCGATTTTAAGTATTGCACCGATTTTAAAAATTATTTCACCATTAGAATTCTACATTATTCCTGAGTAACATAGAGTACTTTTATTATTAGAATACATAAGGGGTCCTAGCTAAACCTTCAGTAATGCGAATCAAGTTGTAAAAAAATGTCTAAAAATTTCTTTTATCACATACGCTTTGCGGTACTTATTGATAATAGAGCAAAAATTGTTCTAGAATATAAGAGAGGGTATCAATATCTACGAAAAACTGAGACACTACCGCTGCGCATAAATGTATAGTGGTTGAATGATAAATGAAATGAGATGAGATGAGATGAGGTGAGGCGAGGCGAGGCGAGGTGAGGCGAGATGAGATGAGATATGAGATGAGATGAGATGAAATGAGATGAGATGAGATGAGATGAGATGAAATGAAATGAAATGTCTTTAGTTTGCCTTCGAGGGCGTTTACAAATTGTCAGTCACATATATATATATTTTTTACACTACCACCGGATCGCAACACGACCTAAACTGAGAAGATCCGGCAAGAAACTCAGTGGGTTTGTCTTTTTTTTTGTATATCTTTTTTTTTTATTTGCCATCTTGTTTTTACGCGGGTAACAAAAGTTAGCTCCAGTATCCTGCCCTACATTTAGAATAGATTACATTATAGTCTGCGCGAACGAAATCGCATGATTCCTGCTAGTCAGGTATAAGATATTTTAAGAAATATCTTTAGCACACAATTTGAAGACAACCACTGTAGGTACTTGTTTAAATCTAACGGTGTAGTCCACACAATAAATAATGATAATGTTTTCTTTAGTCATAACATGTTTTTGTTCACCTTATCTTTGTAAAACTTGCATTCATATCTAAATTAAATATTTAACCGATAAATCATGAATATAGGAAAGTTTCCACCCTTTAGATTTGATCATATGAAGTGACAGTGGTAACAGGACTCTAACGATACAAAGATGACATTGACGACAATTAGCTACATAATTTTGTTACATTGCTTTGACATATTTTGAATTCATGAGTTGAACGGTGAATATCACCGATCGAACTTTAAAAGAACGTAGCATCAAACAGCCGAAAATTTCTTTAAGAATGTCACGTAATTTCTTTAAGAACATAACGGAACTGCACGGTAATGGAAGGCTGATTAGATCGGGAGGGTACCTACCACTGTCATACATATTTCTAGCGTAAAGCAGTTCTTGCTTTTCCGTGCAAGGTTATTTACCGGTTCTTTTTATAAAAGGCAACCACAGTCATCAGGAAGAGACAAGACATCTGTGATTTAATTCAGCTAGAACCTTCGCCGTCAGCTAGAAGTCTTTTACGGAATATTCGTGAGCGGCAGTGACCACTTACCACCTCTGCATATTCATTTGCAACTTTAAAATTACTATTCACCCGTCGCAACGGTCGAAATTCGACCATATTTTAACTTAAAAAAACTAAACTTTATATTGTCCAAAGTAGCACGAATATTTCTCAATTAAAAAATGTATAGATTTTATTAATTAAAATCACCTGTTATAGGTAAAAAGATATTTTAACTAACTAAGTTGCATTTAAAAGCAATAGCGGGTATTTTGACAAAGACATCTGACATTTTTAAAGTTAAGTTTTTTCATAGTAAGACATTGAATGTTTTATTTCCTCTATTATTTATGTGTATGTGTCAAATGCACGGTAGTGTTTATAATGCGTTTTTAGTTATTTTGGATATGTTTTATGCATTATTTAAAAAAAAAAATAGCAATCTTTCTGTACGTCAACTGTAACCGTGCATAATTTCATCCTCTTCCGTCTGCGGCAAGTAATCGTAAAAACGAATCACAAGTTTTTGCTTGACGTATTAATATAAAATTAAAAATTGTATTGAATATCACTTAGTTTTAAATTATAATATAGTCAATTCATTTCCATCGGTCTTAATTGATTCGCGTCCATCATATCACTTAAGTGTTCTTATTTATGAGTACTTAAATTGTTTAAATAAGATGACCCGGTGAACTTTGTATCACCTAAATTATGATACGAAGTGTATAAACGGCGAATATGTGCAGATTTTTTTTATAATAATGAAGTAGCAAACGAGCATACAGTCCACCTGATAGTAAGTGATCACCGCCGCCAATAGACATCTGTAAGCAACTTCACATAGAACATAGGTTCTATCTGAAGTCTATCACAGATGCGTTGCTACTTCCGAGGACTAGGCTGGTCGCCTCATATAAAAGTATCCGGCAACCACACCCTTCCATCGAAATGCAAGAGATGCTTAACGTTAGAAATAGGTGTGGCGGTGGTACCTCCCCGGTCGAAATACACTAGTTCTAACCTTCAGAAGTTGAGTTTTGCATGTTTATCTATTATTGTAAGATTAATGTGAGCGGTCACAGCAGCCCATGAACATCTATAAATATAATAAAATGAAATGTCCCTCTCTTCCCCCCTTTTTAGCCTCACATGTTTTTTTTTTTTTACACATTTTTTTTTTAAGTGGGTAATCCTCATGGATACCCAGCCACCCGGGGCGGCAGCTGGGTTATGCCGGACTCTTACCGGCTAAACCCCCACTGTGTTTTCTCCTCGCACCGTACGGCGGGAACACGGGTAAGCTTTCGCAGTCATCCGCGAACCCGCCGGTGCCTGGCCGCTCCCGCAGCCCCTCCTCGCGTGGAGCATAAAGCTCCCCTCCAACAGCAAGGCCAGCCAGAAAACACAAAGGCGCGCCTTACCCCCAAGGCCCCATCCGCAGGGCGACGGTCCAACCCCGAGACCGCCACCCAGGGGCCGTGGGCATGGCAAGCCGACACCCGCAAGGCATCCCTACAGGCATCGACCCCCCACACCCAGCGGCGGATCCGTTCTTCGGTTCCGCCGCAAACCACCAAACGGCCGCAGAGGATAGGGATGACGGCAACGACACACCGCATCTCCTCTTCCTCTGCGGCCCCACCGCCAACGCATCTGACGGTGCGCCCCCGTTCGGTCGCGGACATAGGGTGCACGGCAACGACACACCGAGACACCTCTCCTCCCGCGACCCCTCCTGGCTGCAGAGGCCAGAAAACACCGACCTCCACAGCCCCCTCGGGTGCGTCCGGAGCGGGCCCTCAGCCAAGCCCGCTCGGAGCGTCCCCTCCCTGGGATCCCTCTTGGCTTCACCGCGGCGCCCCCAGCCACGGTTACTGAGCCCCCTCACCACGACAAGGTGGAGATCCCTTCGAGGGGGAGCCTCACATGATTAATGGACGGTACCTTTTCTGTTTATTCTATTAACCGTTATTTATATTTTCTGATCATACACAGATGACGTTACACAAATAAATTTAAAACGCAAACATTGTATCTATTGGTATCTTCATCGGTCAAATAGTTGACATATAGCATGTAAGTAAAACTAGGAACGGTCGCAACGGTCGAAATTAGACAGTAGTTTAAATTAAAAAACTAAACTTCATATTGTTTATGAATATTTCTCAAATTCAAATAAATTGCAATAATTTTCAAGTAATTTTGAACGCACCTGTTAAATAGAAAACGAGGTTTCATTAGTTAAACCGCATTTAAAAGCAAAAACGGGTATTTTGACAAAGACACTGTGACATTTCTGACGTTACGTGTTTTTAAAGTAAGACAATGAATATATTATTCTATTTCGTTCATTATTTATGTGTGTGTGACAAATGCACGGTAGTGTGTGTAATATGTTTTTTTGTTGATTTTATGTATGTTTTAAGCATTATTTGAAAAAAATACTAGCATTCTGCACTCCTCTACGTCCACTATAACCGTGCAGTTTCACACTAATCCGTCCGCGACATATTACATTAAAATGTTTAATTTTTTTTGCTTCACGTATTGATATATAGAAGATAGATAGTTATCCTTAAGTATATCTGTAAAGTTTAAGTTAAATTTTTTAACTGTTGTGTATTTTTGAGTTTTGTAATCAGCATTTAGTCTTTCGATCAGAAATTGTGAATAGCGCAATTAATTATGTGAATATTTTAAATTTGCGACAAACTTGTTATTTTCTAAACGACATCTTATATATTTTTAATCATTTTTCAAATAACTGAAGGGTCATGTAAGTAACATTGATAAATTATTAAAGCAAAAAAAACCTACTGCTTAAAAACCAATAATTGCATTTCGTTTCGGTTGTTTTACGCTGTCAGGATTATTGTTTTTGTAATCATTTATTAAATTAAATTTAGTAGCTATATTAAAATTCATATAATGGTAGCGTTAGTTAGTGTAACTTCTGTAGTCTCGTCTATTCACTACTTTTCATGTGATGCCCATATTGTTGGAATAAAAAAAACTTGAGAGGTGTCAAGAGACACCCGGATGGAACGAAGTTATCCGGAACTTGTCCAAAAACACTCTCAGGATTCATTATTAGTATTATTTTTTATTATTTATTATTTACAAAAAAACCTGTATACACTCAATAATCGTCGCGACACCACACTGTTCAATGCGAAATAGAAATGAAAATATCTGGCTTGCTTTCTATAAGAGAGAGAGAAAGAGACAGACAGAGAAACATGCGCAGGCCTCACAGCTTACAGTAGCTTACTATACCAAAAAGTGTCGCGACAACTTTTCGTAAGAATTTTTTCCGTCTAGCCCCCTTTCACAACGCGCGATAAGGAACTTCGTTCCAATAACAAATCGCTCCTTGTCATCCGCTTCCTCTGATCATAGATGACATATTTAAAACATAATCCTATGTCACTCTGACGACTGAATCGATTCCAATCTTGAGGTACAACCCATTATTGTCCCACTGCTAAGCACGGGTCTTCTCTCAGAATAAGAGAGTTTTTAGGCCATAATCCACCGCGCTGGCCAAGTGCGAATTGGTGGACTTCACACACCTCCGAGAACTGTTTTATTTTTAAGAACTCTCGGGTGTGTACGTTTCCTCGCGATGTTTTCCTTCACCGAAAAGCAGTGATAATTAATTTCTAATACGCAAATAAATCAGTGGTGCGTACCTGGGTTTGAACCTCGGACCTCCCGATCGAGAGGGAAAGTTTCAACCATTACGCTTTCACTGCTCTATCATCAATGATATGCTTACAATCGGTAAAGCCTGTAACGAATCGTTATAGGTGGTAGAACCATGTAGTTCGCCCGGGAAAGTACCACCATCACACCTATTTCTAGCGTGAAGCAGTTCTTGCGTTTCGATGGAAAGCTGTGGTTGCCGGCACACCTATAAATGAGGCGACCATCTTAGTCCTCGGAAGTAGCAATGCATCTGTAATTGCCTTTAGATAGAACTTCATGTTCTATATGAAGTTGCTTACAGGAGTCCATGGGCGGCAGCGACCACTTACTGTCAGGTGGACTGCACGCACGTGTGCTAATTCAATCTTATAATAAAAATATTAGATTTAAAGTATAGTAATCGTATAATCGAAGTCGAAAAATGGAACATATACCTATTTTTTACCCTAAGGTGCAAATTTCAAGTACCTACTTATTTGATTGCGTCTGCTAATCTGCTAATCGCGAAAACTGGCGAGATATCGTGAGGCAAGCTACATCAGCCATCCAAAGGAATACTTGACGACCACGACCGCTCTGTCAAGAGCGTAACGACTAAGAAGAAGACTTATTTAATTGATAGAGCTTACTGAGACTTGCTGTGTCACTGCTTTACGGTGAAGGAAAACATCGTGAGGAACCTACACATCCGAGAGCTCTTTAAAAAAGTTCTCAGAGGTGTGTGAAGTCTACCAATTCGCACTTGGCCAGCGGGCTAGACTATGGCCTGAAATTCTCTCATTCTGAGAACCCTGCCCAACAGTGGGACAGTAAGGGGTTGAAGACGACAGTCATCGAAATTCATTTCTCAAGTCATTAGTTATTTTTTGTTGTTGTCCTTGTTGCTATTGTTATCTTTGGTCACCTACTAAAGTAGAAAATAATAGTGATAAAAGAGTCTGTTTAAAGAGAGAGCTGCCCTCTTCAAGCAGATAACCTCCTGCAGCCTGAAGGAGCTCCTTCAGACAACGGATATTTTGATCTTAATAAAAATGGAGACTATAAATTACAATGAATCGATTTACAAATTGACATTAATGATCAAATACTGTATGGATATAATTTGTAACGATAAAAGAAAAAATTACAGCCGTACAACGTCGTTTAAATTGGCTACTTTAACTATTGTAGTTAAACGACGCTGTACGGCTGTAATTTTTGGCTACTTTAACTATTGTAGTCAATTGAAATCAATCCATAAAATTAATTTCAATGAAAGAAGTTATTTCGTTATATAAACCTACTTTTAACCAATAAGGTCAAAATTTGAACACAAAAAGGAAAATGCACTTTTTTCGAATCAAATATGTTAATCACAAAAGTTGTCAAAAAAAAAACAGATTTAAATATACTTTCAGGTATATGTAGGGCTAATAGTTTCAACTATATCTGTACAAAATTTCAAGTTTGCAACTCGTTAAATTTTTAATTTATATTCCACAGAGCAGAAAAACTTTGAGAAAAAAATCCGATTAAAGTTTTATCGAGTAATTATTTAGAAAAAAAAAAACACGCCAGGTATTGAATTGTAAAACAAGGTGTTTATCAGTTGTATATTCCTTACAAAAGACCTTACTATATTTATGAGTATAAGAGTTAATACACAATAGTCTTTAAATTAAAAACAATGTTTACTCTGTAAAACCAGTTGCAGCGGTTAAGACGCTCATGTTGTTTATTCTGATGGACCTTCCCCCTTTAATAGATGGCGTATAGTAGGTAGATTTGGCTGACGTGGTTAACTGACCAGATTAAATCTGGCTAGGCTAGTTAGATCGACTTGCTGGTTCGGCTGGCTTGACTAAGTTCACAAGTTCGTTAGGCAATTTACACACGGCACCGCGCACCGCCGCGGTAGACGGTGAAGCGGATCTCATGTTGTATTGAGGTCTAATAAATCCATTGATGCCTGACACACTTACACCGACTGACCACGCGGTCCAGCGGTGTTCTTACCACCAATGCGCAGACGACAGCGCGGAGGGGCAGCCTCTCACACACGGGCCGCCGCCTAACCACGCGGATCATCGTTAGTGTAATTTAATAAAAATGGATTTCGATGTCGAAAAGTTTATTTCGGAGATCGGTCCATCGCGCATACAGGCGCGTAAACCGCCTTACCGCGCAGAGCACCGCTACGAAAACCGCTCTACCGCCACCGCCTTCCGCGGTGGTGCGCGGTGCCGTGTGTTAATTGCCTTAAAATTAACTGACTTAGCTAGTTTTTTTGGCCGATTACGACTGCGTTGCTCTATTAACTGGAGATTTTTTTCAACTTTATATTAAGAAAAAACAGTCATTTCTTTTGCACATTTTTTTTCGTTTATTTTAAAATCACTACTGCTTATAATATACTATTAACCCCACATATCTCACCTACACTAAATTATACTCTTTTTTTTCTTCTCGAGGGTAAAACCGTCGAAAGGTATCCGGCGCCGTGGGAGCGACGCAGGGTTATGTGGGATTTTTACCGCACTAAAACCCCCTAGTGGCCGTCCTCAGCCCTATACAGAAAACTGCAGGTACTCCAAGGGAGTCCCGGAGTCCACTGAGCGCGTTGCCCCATCGGGCTGCTCCCAAGTGGGCGGCTGGGCCCACTGCTCCGTCTAGTCTTTACGACGATATGCGACCACACATCTCGCCGTGCTTCCCGGGGTACCCCACTATGCCTAGTATTGTATTGAAAACTTAGCGGATAAATTTTCAATTCGTTCATTTAAAAGATAAAAACAAAAAGAAATTATTTAATCTTCACCAGGTCTCCTGTAAGGACTTACGACTAGTTTCTCAAACTATGTACACGAAGGATTTTTTTTGTTGCATTTAGAGTGTCCTAAATATATTAAGGAATAAGTGTCACAGTCACAGAATATGACATTTCTTTTTAAATAAAAGAAAAAAACTTATCTCAGTTTCTACTTAATTCAAACTAATAACCATGACTTGTAAAGGGGTTTTGCTATTTCCAATGAGCAGGAGCAAGTAATGATTAAGTGTTCAAAACATAATATTGTCTCGGCTTAAATATATTATTGCATTTGTACACTATAATATGGGATTTGAACCCGAAAATCTCATTATTTGTGGTAACATTACTTGGTCCTGTCCACTGAAAATAGCAAAACTCCTTTACAACTCATTAAGCAATTTTTTTGAACTAAGTGAAAAATATACCTATACACTTTTTTAATACTGAAAACGTCGTGTGTCCATGAAACTTACCTTTAATATATTTAGGATACCCTAAGTTCAAAATAAAACAAAATTCCTACGCGTACATACATTTGAAAAGCTAGGTAGCCATACAAAAGTTGACCATCTCTTTTGCATTTTTACTGTAGCAAGTACCTAAGTAAGTTTTTATTGTGGTAACATTTTTTATACATTTCTAGCGTTAAGATGTTCCAGCGTATGATTTGTTCATTATACAATTAATTATCAAATTAAATTTTAATTAACCACAGACTTTTACCTTAAACAAAAGAACATAATTATATATACATATGTGTGTTTGTGTCAAATGCGTGGTATAGTGTGTAATGCTTTTTTAAATTGAATTAACCAAATATCATATCTCTCCGTGTTGTATAGTACCTACGTTTCAAAAATATAGTCTTTTGTAGAAAAAATAATGTGATGAAATAATGGATCGGATTGAATGAAAATGATCGTACCCATCAAAGTCATCCTTTTTTTCGTCAAAAATGTACTCAAAATACGAGGACGATGATGGTCGCCCCATTTAATAGAGTGCCGGCAACCACACCCTTTCATCGAAACGCATGAACTGTTTCATGCTAGAAACAGGTGTGGCGGTGGTACTTCCCCAGTCAAACTACACTGATTCTACCTGTCATGTATTTACCTAAATATAGATTTTTAAACGCATTGAGCTGAGACCTAATATTATGAATTTTTTTTTGCTACTCTTATATCTCACAAGGTTTTTGTATTTTCGCAACCGAAACCGAAGATATTTTTTTACGAATTTACAATAACTAGTCACCCGTAGCATCGGCCGAAATTCGACCGTAATTTAAATTAAAAATCAAAGGTCATCTGACATTCTTGACGTTGTGTCTTTTCATTTTCATTTACTAAGTACACATGTGTTTGTGACAAATGCAAGGCAGTGTGTGTAATGTGTTTTTAGTTGATTTTATGTATGAAAAATGCATTATTTGAAAAAAATATTAACATTCTGCACTCCTTCTCTACGTCCACTATAACCGTGCAAAATTTCATACTAATCCGTCCGCGGCATATTACTTAAAAATCCGTCACAAATTTTTACTTCACGTATTAATATAATAATTACAAGCATTGTTTATAAAATTATGCAATCCAAAGCCATATTCGCACTATGAATTGTGAAGCTCGATATACGAATATGACGCTTGAAAAATAAAATAACTTCAAACGCTTTCTGCAATCATAGCCCCACAGTAGGATTTTCTCCTGTGTCACGGGTGCGATGGACACACACAAACACGAAAACACAAACACCCTTACCCAGAACAAGAATCTAAACTCATCATTCAGATTCCTGTCAGGCTGGGCATCAAACCCGGAACCCACTGCGCGTCAGACCGGTATGATAACCGCACCGCCACGTGGGTCGTCAAAAATAAAAACAAAGTATTTCTGAGTAGCCGCCTGTGTTCTGTGTTCTGTGGCGACTCAGCAATAACATTTCTGTATCATTTTCATATAAAAGGTATAAATGGGCCTTACGATAAATTATTTATTGAAAAACTCAATTCAAAAAACTTGATTGCCATACTTAAAAATATTTAAGGAGATGGGGTCCACACCCTTTTATCCTGAGGCCTTCAGACCTCTTATACAGGCCCTGTATATATGTACCTTTTTTCACATCATTTTAATTAGTGATATAACGAATGTTAAATATTACTTGAACATTCACGAATGCAAATACTTCTTACCGATATTTGCAAACGCTGTTTCGTGCCCGTGTTGGCGTCAAATTAAGAAAAAAATATTTTCATTTTTGAAGTAGGAAGGCGGAGGACGTAGATTTTTTGAAGACCTTGTTTTTTGGTTGTCAAACTGTGGTTCGACTTAAATTCGTATAAATTTGGTGACCTTTTTGTTTTCGTCACCAAACAATTTAATATTCGCCAACATTGGCACAGTTTTTGCGTATGCGAATGAAAATATTCGTTACATCACTAATTTTAACAAAAAAAACATGCGTGCGTACAAAGTACACATGTCAGAAGTGAAACTTCTTTGGCGAACTAATTTATAAATCTTGTTTATATTTATACAAATCTAAAACTTTAAATTTCCAAGATTAAGAGGAAGGGAAAAAGGCGTGATACAACGTTCGCTCTGTCTCACTTTTTCTCTCAATCTTTCTCACTCGCTTGCTCCCTACTCTCACTCCACGGCTAGTTGCTCATGCTACGTTCTCCCTGTCTTACTCTCTCTCAATCGGTCTCGATCACTCTCTCTCTCTTTTCCGACACTTCCGTTGCATACCGGCGTGACGTTTCATCTGTAAAAATTTTACCCTCATGCGCCTAAAGAAGTTTCACTTCAAAAAACAATTGCCTCCTGAATTTATTTTAAAACTATTAAATTTCTACTATACTATACTATAATTATGTAAAATACTTATACCTACCTAATGACACCTTAACCGTAATTTAGGGATAAATAAAACCACAAATCATTTATTTAAATATATAATTACATAAATAACAACTTAAAATATTCATACATTTTTACGCACTGTAATAATTCTTAGCCGTGCCATCCCATTTGTTGCTTGTGATAATCTGAAAAATAATGCGTTTCTTTAATAATATATATTTTTTTGTATAGACCGTAGGCAATTTTTTTATCTGATTTAGTTAGCGAGCATGTAGCTCATCTGGTAATACGTGGTCTATTGGTGGGACACTTCCCATAGGTATTTTAACTGATTTCCCAAAGGAAAGAGATCTATTCGTCACGTATTTTTTTGGCTAGATCAATCTCCGAAGCTACAATCGAATCAAACTTAAATTTGTTAATTGGTGACCAAAGCCGGAGATAGGACGCTAAGTTAGGCATTTAGAAAATTGTGGTAATCGCACAGCCTCGTCTAAACTTAGACCTTTACCTACATAAATATTAAAAAACAATGCAATAAGCTCTTACCTCTACTAGTTTGTCACCAGAGAATTCTTTCTTGACAGTGCTAACAACTTCGTCATTATCGCCGAACTTCATCACGTGAGTGATGGTGTTACCATCAACGGTGTACAAGTTCTTGATCTAAAATAAAATCGCTTTTGATTAAATCGTGTTTTCCTCAAAATTTATACTAGCAGACGAACATGCAACTCGCTATGGTAAAACACAGTTTAAATATATCCTTAGAGTCCTGGTATTTTGGGTGTTACAATACCCAAGAATTACACTGAAATCCGGATTAGCCACATAGCAAGAGTAGCAAATGCTACGGGCCCCGTTACTAGACGCCCTGCGGCCCAACACCTACGTGCTATTTATATTTTACTATCTATCCTAAAAATCTTAAACTGAAAGAAGGTATAGAAAGCAGATATAGAAAGTGTCATCAATAATTTTCGGAGATTAAATCCAGGTTTACTAGTAACAGTTTTGTTTAATTTAATACCGTTACTTAAGGTAAACTGGGGGCCTGTCAGAATTTGCTATAGGCCCCGCGCTGACTTAATCCGGCACTGACTGGAATTCCTAGTATACGTGCGCGTTTCTCTGTAATCACCGACTATGTCCTCAGACAAGAACACAACTGTGATGAATACTCCTTTAACAATGCAGAAATTGGAGAATCCTCTCGTGGCAAATCACGATGAGGTAACAAAACTTGCCTTAATCTGTCAGACGATATACTGGCTTGTGTTCTTCATACATAATCCATAATTTATACATCAATCTATATGATAGATTGAGCATGAATATTATAAATTTGGTTTTACTTTTGTATGTCCCGGCGGTATGTCTAAATGACAAGCAGATTTTACTCAAAGTTATTTGTTAGTTACTCATAGATATTGAAATTAACCCTATAAAGAGTAATGTAAAAAGAAAATGTATTTAAATTTATAATGATATCAATTGGCAGTCACCCTACATAAAAAATGTTTTTTTAGGAATAGGCTAAAATATTTATATTTATTTTATTTTATTTTTACTATAAATAATAAAAATTTGTTGATAGAAAAGTCATAAGATTCAAATTCCGAATGTCCAATGGAAAATGCAACATTTGTCAAATCGTTGATTAAATTATCAAACGGTTCAAAAATGCAAAATCGAAATAAAAATCGCCATTTTTAATATGATGATATGATTTTAACTTACAGGTACAGTCTTCAGAGTGCTTTGAAATTCTACTCCAGACTTGAAAGTTACAGTTTTCTCCACATCATTAACATAGAGAGTGTGAATGTAGCTGTCTCCATCTTTCTCGAATTTCTGGTTAGGTTTGTAGTTGAGAAGGTATGCTTTCTTGTCATCGGGAAGACCTGAAATTATGAATTAAATGGGAAAACATAAATCTTCTTCTTTAATGTTTGTCTGTATGCCCTCTATAGAATAGTAAACTATTCATTTGATCATATTTCTGGCGAAGGTTTCTGGTTTATTTTTTATGATGGCGTACCAACGCGCGCAGGATACAGCTAGTATGCTATAAATAAATATGTGCTACATAAACTATACCTCAGAGGCTTCAGATTTTTTTACATGAAGGTAGAACAAATGTAACCTGAGAGGTACCGGCGCATCTGTTTTCCAACATACGTAGTTTTGATGTATAAATGTTTTTGCCAGTTCACTTTCATATGAGGCAACCATCATAGTCATCAGGAGTAGTAGATAGAACCCATGTTTTATGTGAGGTGGTTTATAAATGCACATGGGTAGCACAGACCAAGTGAATTACCAATAGTAATAGGAATGCCAAAAATAACGTAACATGAAATATAACACCAAAATTACGACGATAAAGAAAATTAAGAGTAGGGAAAAGGGCAGTAACAGCTTCTCTCATACTAGAAAAGCACCCATCCTGTAACTGAAGCAATCCTGAACCGTAGGCTTAAATAAAACTATAGAAATACAAGGACTGCTTCACGCTCGAAATGTGCCGGTGGTAATTCACTATATTGAACTACATTGGTTCGACCTCCTGGAGTAGTTTTGGATATTCTAGCCAAAACCAGCGATAATGCAAAGATGTATGCGGTTTACCAATTGTTATGCGATGACAAAACGGAGATCGCCGGTTTGGCGTCTTTTTGAAGCACGAAAACATTTTTGAAGTTAGCCACTATAGACTATAGACTAAAGATGAGATTGCTATTTATTAACGCACTGGCTGAACCCCGCAGCTTCGCCAGCATTAAAATGATGTATCGATTGTCCCGTGGGAATAAGATATTTTCCCACAGTAAAAAGTAGCCTATATGTTAATCCAGAGTGTCAGCTAACTCTCTGCCAAATTTTATGAAAATCGCTCCAGCCATCTAGACGGGAAAAAGTGACAAACAAACACACTCACAAACTTTAGCCTTTATAATATTAGTATGATATGATTATTGTAAAAAAGTAAAAAAAAAATGCTTACCGAACGATTCAGCAAATGCTTCGTAATTCTCCTGCTTCTCAAACTTGTAGACTTTTCCAAGGAACGCCATTTTTATCGTTCTTCAAACCACAAATCAGTGTACCAGTATCGATAAGTCTAGAAGCAATTAAAGTACTCCGTGGCACTATCAACACACCTATTTATTCAGCATCTAATCGTTTATGTCCAAATGATATGATAAAAATGAAATGATTGGAAAATGTGATAAATGGGCACGCTTAACAAAATCACCCTTTATACATTTTTGTTAATAAATATTTTACAGAAAATAAGTAATAAGTACCAAAAATAATGGTTCTTGTACATAGCATCAGAATGTACTTATATATACAAGTAATCGATTAAATAACTTCGTTGACTCTCTGGGCTCTTCAAGATTATTTTTAAAATAATAATTAGATTATTTTTAATCACTATTCACCCGTGGCAACGGTCGAAATTCAACCGTAATTTAAATTATTAAACTAAACTTCATATTGTCCAAAGTAGCTTGAATATTTCTTCCAATAAATTGTATTAATTTTCAAGTTATTTTGAACACAACCGTTGAAGGTAAAAAGAGGTTTAATTAACTAAGCTGCATTTAAAAACAGTAGCGGGTATTTTGACAAAGACATATAACGTCAAGAATGTCATATGTGTTTTCACAGTAAGACATTAAATGTTTTATTTCGATTAATATATATGTGTTTGTGTCAAATGTATTATGTTTTGTGCATTATTTGAAAAACAGTATTAGCATTGCGTAATTCTTATCTACATCAACTATAACCATGCGTAATTTCATACTCCTCGTTCTGCGGCAAGTATCTTAAAAACGGAATTCAAGTTTTTGCTTCACGTATTAATTTAAAGATAATATTTTTATACCTACATATTATAAGAGTAGATCTTCAGTGTGTATACATATATTGAGATATACGAGTACCTATCCGACGCAATCCACCTTAGGCCTTAGACATTTGTAGTAGTCTCTGAAGGTCTGCATTTTGGACGTTACCTGGGAGCATAATAAAAAAAACGTGCGGCACTCGGGGACTGCCGTGGTAAAGCTATTGCATTTTTTATCAACTTATGCAATTATTATTATTTATTTATTCTGTTTTTTTTCTATGATATTAATTCCAGTTATTTTCTTCGATACTATATAGTTACTTTCTCATAAACAGCTGCTTACATATTCGTCCGATTTCCGAGCAGTTCGTCTCGATCCGTGCGAGCTTCGTACTGTCGTACCATATACATACTCTCGTCTCGTCAAACCGTTATTGTCCCATTGCTGGGCACGGGTCTTCTCTCAGAATGAGAGAGTTGAGTAAGTGCGAATTGGTGGACTTCACACACCTCCGAGAACTTTTTTTTTATAGAACTCTCGGGTGTGCAGGTTTCCTCACGATGTTTTCCATCACCGAAAAGCAGTGATAATTAATTTGAACCTCGGACCTCCCGATCGAGAGGGCAAGTTTCAACCATTAGGCTATCACTGCTCTCCATATACATACACGTTAAGTGAACGCTCGGCCGCGCTATACTGTAGGCGGAGTGGGGGTATTAGGTTTTTTTCGTTACGGAATTTCTTGATTCAGTTGCCGCACTCGAAGCCCGCGATAAAAGGTACGCAATAGCTTAAAATCTGATAATTTGTAAGTGCTTCCGTACTCTTAAACAAAAAAATATTTCATGTAATTTCTAAGTGATTTCAAACATTTTTTTTCATTTTGGAGTAATGTAGTAGGTACTTTAATATATTTCACTTTTATTTCCTTTTATTATCTTAATAATTTTGTAAGGAAACCAAAAAGGCCAAATAACAATTAGTAGAAATGATTACTAATTATTATATGAGTCATATTATCGCTCGTATCGTAAATGAAGGACTGTATATTTGTTATTTCTATTCCAAACAGAACTTAAAATTATACTTTAATAAGTGGACACTCAAAATAACTAGGTAACTAAGTGCATTTGATTTCTTATCTAAGTACTTGGGGTAATAAGTATATAATATTAATTAATTACTGTTTTGAGTGACAAAATGATTAGATTAGATGATTATAATTACTTTATGTGTACGTCGTGTTAAAAAAGTATAAACGACTGTAATTCTGTTTATATCTTTTTCAAAATTAATAATAATTAATAATCTAATTTCGTATCGTTGTAAAGTCAACCGTCGCAACGGTCGAAATTCGACCGTAATTTAAATTAAAAAACCAAACTTAATATTGTCTAAAGTAGCACAAATATTTCTCAAAATCAAACAAATTGTAATAATTTTCAAGTTATTTTGAACGCACCCGTTAAGGATAAAAATGTTTTTTTAAAGATTAGAATAACTGAGTTGCATTTTAAAGCAATAGCGAGTATTTTGACAAAGACGTCTGAAATTTTTGACGTTATGTGTTTTCATAGTAAGACATTAAATGTACTATTTCGTTTATTAAGTATGTGTTTGCGACAAATGCACGGTAGTGTGTGTAATGTGTTTTTTGTTGAGTTTATGTATGTTATATGCATTATTTGAAAAAAAATAACATTCTGCACTCCTTCTCTACGTCCACTATTACCGTGCGTAACTTCATACTCCTCCGTCTGCGGCAAGTATCTTAAAACAAATCGGGCTGTCCCACAAAATTTGCGTTTTGTTGTGTTATTATTCAGATCAATGTACCTGAATTACTAAACTATAAAACACTCTCTTACTATTATTTATTTTGTAATAGTTACAAGAGGTGAAGTACATACTTCTACTATGAAGAAAAACGTCGTAAGAAATTTACACATAGATGTACATGAAGATTTGTAGTTTCTTCAACATGTTTTTCGAGAGTAATAATTAGGCGAAGGATCGCCAAAAATGTGGTGCAAAAAGTTATGAAAATAAAAACACAGACTTTGATTTTCTTTTATTAAATTCAAGCAGAATAAGTTACAGTGGCCTCTCCATCCCATTTGCTGTTAGACAGTGTCTGAAAATATAAGAAAATTAAGCTAAAGTTACTATCTAATTAGTAATTGACAATTTGTATGTGTATATGTATGTATGTTTGTATAAGTGATGTAACGATTGTCTCGATGCAAAAAAGGTGGCTAAATCTATAAAAAATTTAGTCGATTTGCAGTTCGTCGACCAAAAAAAGGTCGCCGGACTCCGGTCCTCTGGCCCACTACATCAAGTCTTTGACCATGTTTTGAATCCCGCTTTTTTACCTTAAAAAGTTTCTAAATTCTGTCATGATTTTCGGATTTAAATTACAATACAATTAATTACAATATTATAGACCTCCTTTTGTAAAGTATCTGGCTGAATATAAATGTCAATGACGTTTGGATTAAAAACAAAAGAGTGTTGTCATTAAGAACTAACATGGACGCCGTAAAAAGTTTAATAAAGTATCTTAAATATTATTAACGATTATTTAGTGTTGATGTGAAATAAATCTGTAGTGATGAGAAGATATGTTTTATTAGTTATTACAATCCCGACTGGATAAAAAAATCCGGCAACGCTTCTTCGTAGGTAGGTCAAACTAAAGACATTTCACTTCATTTATTATTCGATTTCATAATACGGATCATATCGAAAAATAAGTTTTGTAAATTAGTAGTAGCGCGATAAGATTAGTACCGCACAATCTAATGATGTGTAATGATTATGTTTCGATTTCATCATTTCTGTTTCAATGATTGCACGTCTCAATATGAGTTTACTTATTTTATTATTTTTCGTCACCCAACACAACGGTCGAAATTTGACCATAATTCAACTCAAAATCTAAACTTGACGCTATCCAAAGTAGCACAACAATATTCGAGTTATTTTAAAAACACCCGTTAAAAAGAGGTTTATTTGACTAAGCTGTATGTGGCTGTATTTAAAAAGCAATGGCGGGTATTTTGATAAAGACATCTGACATTTTTGACGTTATGTGTTTTCATAGTAAGACAATGAAGGTTCTTTTTCGTTTATTATATGTATATGCTATTATTTGTTTATTATATGTATTTGTGGTCAAATTCATGACAGTGTGTGTAATGTTTTTTATATTAACTTTATGTATGTTTTATTCATAATTTAAAAAAAATACTATCTTACATTCTTCCTCTATATTAACTATAACCGTGCCAAATTTATTACTCCTCTGTCCATGGAATTTTCTTCAAAATACCTAATTTTCGCTTGACGTATTAGTATATAGATTACTTAGTGTGCTCTTATTAAGTCATATACACATACTTTGATGGTCTCTATGGCACATGGGGCAAAACCTAATAAATAAAGGGTTTGGGAGTCGATTCCCGACCAGACACTTCGTTAACGAATTCAATTGCTATTAATTAATCACGAATGTCCTTGGCAGTGGTAATTCTCCATCAGGGTGACTGTATTCTACTTCTATGTCATAAAACTGACACACGAGTATACAAGCGTTCCGTTATCACCTACAGAATCTAAATTAATAAATAATAATGCCAAACCACCATGACAACGATACATACGATGAGTCAGTCAATTCTTTGAAATCGACTCAATATTTTATTGCCCTATAATTTCATCATAGGTGTTATTGGTGTTAATGATTTTTCTCTTACCACGGCTTTGAAGAGCGTAAAGTATACAAGACATTTACCTCAATCATCTTCGCGTCAGAAAACTCCTTCTTGGCAGTAACTACGAGCCCGGAGTCGAACTTCATCACATGGGTGACGGTGTCTCCATCCACAGTGAATGTATTTTTAACCTGGAAAAAATATTTTTTTTTTAAAGATTACAAGCATTGAGCAAAATGATCACATGATGATATATGGTCACTGCCGCCCATGGACATCTGTAAGCAACTTCACATAGAATATGAATTGAATCTGAAATTAATCACAGATTAGCAGTAAGCCGTATAGAACATGAAGTTCTATCTAAAGTGGTTTCCAGATGCGTTGCTACTCCCGAGAACTAAGATGGTCGCCTCATATGAAAATGTGCCGGCAATCACACCCTTCCACCGAAACGGACGAATCGCTTCACGCTAGACATAGTTGTGGTGATGGTCCCTCCCCAGTCTAAACGATTGGTTTCTACCACCCGTAAAAATCATAGATACGTCTTAAATTGTCATACTCATGTCTTAGTATAAGTTTCGTGGAAACGATTATTAACTTTTTCGCTCATATATATACGCTAGATTTTTCGGAAAATTCTTTTCAGTAATGACCGAATGTAAATAGTGATTGTTTTGACAGAAGCCGTAATAAACTTTTAAGAGCAAAGGTCGCTGATTTAATATGACTCTACGTTTATTTTTCACACTCACCGCGACGTTGCACCAATGTGGATTGGTCATAAGATAAGATAAGTTATACGGATTTGTGGCCAACAGCGCCGTAGATAATTTTTTTATACTCAAACCGAACGATAAGGGAGACGGGCCACTTAATCGTTTGCTACTATTATATTATAAATTCATGACTTCATGACTTGAATGAGCGCTATAACATGGATCTCTTTAAGAAAGGTGCAACAAGAGCTGTCCTTCAAAGCCAGCGATGCACTGACGATTCCTCTGTCCATAAGCGATGGTCATAACAAGACATCGGATTATATGCATTTGCATATAATGACAGTTTTATAGCGTTATTTTGGTATTTTTCGTATTTGGTAATGGAATTGAGCGTATTAATTCGCAGTTTGTTCTTTTAGTTCACTAATTCCTGCCATAGTTCAAGCTTGACGACCAAAAAAAAGGTTGTTAAATTTATACTGATTAAAATGTGACGACCAAAAATAAAATAAATGTTTTTTTTATAGTGCATATTTTGTATATGTTTGTGTATTTTTAACTATTTCAGTCCATATTTCACCCTTTTATAGTGCATCTTTGCATGCATATTTTGGCATTTTGATAGTGATAATCCAATGTCTAGTGATAACTTTCCATCAGGTGGCCCATCTGCCTTATCGTCGCCTGACCGAACGGTTCGAGCTCCCATTATATTTCCATTCTCCCATTCGATTTTAACTGCCCGTAACCCCGGAAGTCACTTTTAGTCGCCTCTTACGACAGGTAGAGGATACCGTAGCCCTATTCTAATCCTGAAACTACAGGGACAATATAAAACGGTATATATACTTAGTGCTTCGGTTTACTTCTATTACCAAATAAAATGAGTCTAACCGACAAATTACGGGCTTTATCTTCGAACTCCACGCCCGAGGTGAAAGGCAAGGCTTTATCTCCTCTTGGCGTGTTAAACGTAAACACATAAGTGTCTCCAGTCTTCTCTATCTTCTGATCTGGCTTGAACTTCTTGAAAAATTCTGCCTTTTCCGCTGACAAACCTGAAACATGATAATATCCTACATTAATATCTTGCATGGATGTTGGACATTGATGTTTTTATTTTGTACTAGCTGTACTCTGTGCGCGTTTCTACAACATCACAAAAAAAAAACAGAAACATTCGGGAGCTCATCATCACATGATCAAATGAATAGTATACGATTCTATGGAGGACTTAAAGACAAATATTCATTTTTGTATATAAAGACTAGCCTCTAACCGGCTATTGTAAATCTCAAACATCATTACATTTCAATAGAACTGAATCAATGTGATTCAGTATTATTTTTTTGCTCCTTTTGTACTTATTTGTCTAGCAGGAACACTGTCTCTCCCTAAGTTCAATTAATTTGTTTTCCGTCTCTGTATGTAGGTATGTCTCAACCTATGTCTTAAGCTGTGAAATAAATGTTTTATCTATCTATTTAAAAATTATATGTTTACAAAGTTTCATGATGATCGGTGAGGTAGTTTTAGCTTGACAAATAAACTTACATTCATACTGATATTATTAATATCAGTAAAGATTAGTAGAGAAAAGACCCGTGCCCAGCAGTGGGACAATAATGTTTCAAGTGTGTAATAGCGTGCAATAAAAATTAAAATTAAACTCATAAAAAACGACTACTAAGCTAACTACTAACGCTATAATATTATTATGATTGTTTAAAAAGCATTTAAATTATTAAAAAATGTATTTACCAAGTGAATTCAGAAAATCCTCGTGATTTTCAGAACTTTGAAAGGTGAACACTTTTCCGTAATAAGCCATTTTCCGCTCAATAACACTCAACACAGGTGAAGAACACCGTTACAGTAAAGGTTTAGTGACTGATTGTTTTCCTACGTTGTCTCTACTTATTACTTTAAACTCGAGAGATATGTGATAAAAGATAGAGTGAAGTAGCGCTTCAGGTAAGTTAGATTATTTAGAAGTGCATTTATCTATTTGCTTTCGACCTTCAAAACATGAAGTGTTTATACATTGCAAGGATTTATAGGTAAACTTTATTGTTGTTAATCTATAAATAAATTATTCAAATGAAAATTTAAACTGAGCTGCTTCATGAGATACAGCCTGGTGACGGACAGACGCCCAGACGGACAGACGAGTCTTAGTAATAGGGTTTGGCTGTGGCACCCTTAATACGGGCAAAACAATAGCCGTGACTATGAATAAATATAAAAAAAACGTAGAATAATTAATTAAGAATCTAATTAAGAAAAGTACTCACTATGACATACATTATTACTGAATGCGTTACAGGGATACAATAAAATGACGAACAACTGTTTTATCTTTATTTATATTTTTTGTTTATATTCTCATGTAAGTGACCTGTGTCTTCTTTGAGAATAAATGTCTATAAACTGAGAATCGAGTACCTTCTATGCTCTAATGAAACTGAACCGCCAACCACACGCTGTCACCGTAACACAAAAACTGCTTCACTATAGAAATAGAAGTGGCGGTGGTATCTCCCTAAACGAACGATACTTACTCTTTCTTCCATCTTCTGCACGTTCATAAATTTACACATACACTATATAATATAATATGTGAACCCAATATGGATCAAACAGGGGTCACATCGTGTATGTGTAAATACTCGTCCCTAGTCGTCGTAGTTCCGGGATCAGAATAGGGCTACGGGATCCCCTGCCTGTCGTAAGAGGCGACTAAAAGGGGCTTCCGGGGTTGCAGACGGCTAGAGTGGGAGCTCGAACCGTTCAGTCAGGCGATCCCGGGAAGGACGGCGTTATGTGTGGTCGCATACCGTCGTAAAGACTAGACGGAGCGGTGTGCTCAGCTGTCCATCTGGGAGGAGCCCGATGGGGCAACGCACTCGTAGGATTCCGGTTGAAGTCGTTTCGAGATCCCGGAGTCCTCCTTTTCAGCGCCGAGGACGGCCACCGGGGGGGTTTTAGTGCGGTAAAAATCCCACATAACCCTGCGTCGCTCCCACGGCGTCGGGTACCTTTTGAAGGTTTCCCCCTCGAGAACAAAAAAAAAATGTGTAAATACTACTATCCATAGACATCTGTAAGCTCCATAGCTTACAGATAGTAGAGCTCTTGCCATCAGGTGGACTGCAAGTTTGTTCCCTTTTTCAATTTTATAAAAAAATGTACCTTAAAAAAAGTGATATACATTTCGAATATTCAAAATTCCTTCCGTAGCAGGTGTCTTTATCATAAGACAAAAATATTGCTCAAACTTCGTGGTACTAGTATGAGTAGTTAAGACTCTGCAATGATTAGAAGTATACGTTCGTTTTGTATAGGTATTGATTGTAAGTCATCGTGCACATGTCATTACAAATCATATTATCGTGTGGAACATAGAAAGCAATTTATTGTTTCATTACATCACTAAGTATTATAAAAAAGTCTTTCACAGTGTCTGCATATCTGTTCGCGATAAACTCGAAAGCTACTGTGCGGCCTTTTATGCGGATAATAAGAGTAATTTGTGTATAACGTTTAAGTATATAATTTGTCAGTTATGTGTAAATTGGCTGATTATAATGATAATTGATGGAAGTATTAGAAAAAGTCAAGCTGCCAGTGAACTTTATCAAAACATATATTATGATGGAATATTGCTGTTTTAAAAATATACAATAAAAGTTAGCGATGGTTATATGTCTTTTAGGGAAAACTTACTATATCCATCATATCTTATAAAAGAAATAATTACAAAACACGACAGTTACAATGCGGTAATTGGAAAGCTATTTGTAAGGATACATTATTAATCCTTATTACGTAATTACCATGGTATGTTAAGTATTTCATGCACAATATTATAATATTTTATATATGCTACCCATGCGAAGTCAGGGCGGATTGCTAGTATATTAGTTGCACTGTTATAAGTTAAGCTACTTTACAAATTGACTATAACTTATATTAATACCAAGCGATAACATTCGTCTTATCAATTTTAATATCGGTTTGTAGGTAATCGAATTATCTTACCTAGTTATTACTTCTTAGAGAATATCCATTTATTGAAAAGCTCGGTATTGGTTTGCCAAGTTCTGACAACCTACTATAAAATTTAATGTTGTTATGTACATTTTAATTTTTTTTATAGTTGGATCTAATGATAAGGCAGACATGTCACCTGATGGAAAGCAGTCACCGTCGCCTATGACATTTGCAACACCAGAGGAGTCGCCAATGCATCGCCGGCTTTGAAGGAGAGCTCTGTGCACACCTTTCTTGAAGAGCCCCATGTCATAGCTCTCCGGGAATACCTCAGGAGGACGTTCATTCCACATCTTGCACGTCCATTGCAGGGAGGAGCGCGCAAACCGAATCGTGGAGAACCGCCACTGGTCCAGTTGGCATTTATTCTCATAACGTACTAAAATCAAGATACATTACGAGATGCACATGACACTTATAAACTGTATGAGAAAGCCTCTGTGACAATATTGACGGATAATGCTGTAAATATCTTGAATGTAGCTTAAATGTCACCGGAAAAGGGATTGATCGGTGTTGTAGGATTGTGTAGGTAGGCATAAGGTGAAGGCGTAATTATATTGTAGAATAAAATATGAAAGTAGTTATTCCTAGTGATTTCCGGTTATCAAAATTTTACAAAAGTTATGACAGTTATAAAAGAACGATTTAAACGTGAATTCGATTGTATTTTTCTTATTTAAAAGGAAAACGCAGAGCAGTGATAGCCTAATGGTTGACACTTGGCCACCACTGATTTATATGCGTATTATACATTAATTATCACTGCTTTTCGGTGAAGGAAACATCGTGAGGAAACCTACACACCCGAGAGTTCTTTAAAAAAAAAAAGTTCTCAGAGGTGTGTGAAGTCCACCAATTCGCACTTGGCCAGCGCGGTGGACTATGGTCTAAACTCTCTCATTCTGAGAGAAGACCCGTGCCTAGCAGTGGGACAATAATGGGTTGACGACAATAGGAAAACAGTATATAACACTTCAGCACGCTATTCGCCGTGATAATAAACTTATGATTCACTTGAGCTACTAGCGTATTCCGTCTACTAAATATCATATAGTGTACTAGTTGAATCCTACAGCTTTGCCCGCGTTCGGTTGTCCCGTGGGAATAAGATATTTTCCCATAGTAAAAAGTAGCCTATATGTCAATCCAGAGTATCAGCTACCTCACTACTAAATTTTATAAAAATTGCTGCAGCCGTTTACTTGTGTAGAAGTAACAAACATACACACTCACAAACTTTTGCCTCTATACGACGGCAACGACCAATTCGCACTTGGCCAGCGCGGTGGACTATGGCCTAAACTCTCTCATACTTAGAGAAGACACGTGCCCAGCAGTGGGACAATAATGGGTTGACGAGGAAATATACGACTATTGAACATACACCACTATGACGTATGTTTTAATAATGGTATACCTACATAGTCTTGGTATTTGGTAATAGAATATACTTCGTATCGGGATGAGAAATCCTTAGTTCTAATGACGTTTCAACTGTCATGCGCCTAATTGTTTTCTTCGAGTAGTTTTAAATGAAATATTTGGATATAGGTTGAAGAAACGTATGATTTCCTTACTGTGACTACGTGATGAAAACCTAAACCACACCCCTCCGTTTTAAAATAACACTCATCGATATTATTATGACAGTATGAAACAATAAATGTGAAATGTGACATTTGAAATTATCAGTGTTATTATTATCGTATTTAGTTTATCAGGCTTGTTGATCTATGGAACTTTTTGCCCCTTTACAACATTGTGTTGTAATATTCTGTCAATAATGTCGTAAAATTTATATCTTTATGACCTACATTGACATTCTGCTTCAGTCACGTCTATCATAAGTATCATATGTGTTAATCTAGGTCTAAACTACGTCGTCCCTGTAGCCTCGGGGTCAGAATAGGGCTACGGTATCCCCTGCTTGTCGTAAGAGGCGACTAAAGGGGGCTTCCGGGGTTGCAGACGGCTAGAGTGGGAGCTCGAACCGTTCGGTCAGGCAATCCCGGGAAGGACGGCGGTGTGTGTGGTCGCATACCGTTGTAAAGATTAGACGGAGCGGTGGGCCCAGCGGCCCATCTGGGAGGAGCCCGATGGGGCAGCGCGCTCGAGGATTCCGGTTGAAGTCTTTTCGAGATCCCGGAGTCCTCCTTTTCAGCGCCGAGGACGGCCACCGGGGGGTTTTAGTGCGGTAAAAATCCCACATAACCCTGCGTCGCTCCCCGGGCGTCGGGTACCTTTGGAAGGTTTCCCCCTCGAAAACAAAAAAAAAAAAGGTCTAAACTACGTGTGTGTTAAGTTTCAGCAAAATTTAACCGATAATTCTTCGAGAAAAATGGTAACAAACGTACATACATTTTTACAATCTTTCGTATACACTTTATCATACTAATAAGGGTCAATTTATACTAGCGCAGAGTCGAAGCGCATTGAAGCGTTTATCCAAAAAAAAAATAATACAACCGACTTCCATGCCACATAAAAGTAAAAAATATTTTAAATTAATGTTGGTTTAACGCAAACACAGTACTTAGTACATAGTTCCGAAGTCGGCGCTCATATAAGATACATGTAGTTTCGTCGTGATCCAGCGAAATATGGTGGTCGATCACGATGGACTCGGACGAAAAATTTATTTAGCTGGTGCAAAATATGAATGCCTATTTAGTCCAAAAGCCAAAAATTATAAAGCGAATCACTAGCTTTTAATTTTTGGCTTAATAGCACTGCTGTTGATGCCCATCACTACGCTGCGGATTTTAATGTAGTTTTTTTAATAGAGTGTTCAAGAGGAAGGTTTTTATGTACAACACATTTAAAATATAGTAGAGAATCACTGATAATTTTAGATTTTTGACTTTTAGGCGGAACGATGTTCGCCGGGTCAAGTAATAAAGTATATGATTAATTACCATTATTGTGGGTACCTACTTCTTTATTCACTTTTGTTCGTAAATGAAAGTTTGAGTAACAAAAATCATTTATTGGTTACATATAAAAATAAATATGAAATCGAAATAAAACTAAACAGCGCGGTAATATCTGGTTGCAGTGCCGTCCCAGAAGCTGGTGGTAATGGTCTGAAATGAAAGAAATTCAAAAATTACTTTTTAGATATATGATTTTATACTTATTTTATCGCAGAATGTATCTATGTATTAATACGTAGGTAAAGCAAAAACGTGTGATCCGTTTTAGGATACTTGCCGCAAACGGAGGAGTATGAAATTATTTTTTTCAAATTATGCATAAAACAAACACAAAATTAACTAAAAACACATAACTTACACTACACATAAACGAAACAGAACATTCAATGTCTAACTATGAAAACACATAACGTCAAAAATGTGAGATGTCTTTGTCAAAACACCCACAATTGCTTTTAAATGCAGCTTCGCTAAATAAACTTATGATTAACTTTAACGTGCGGTAGCACGAATATTTCTCAATTAATAAATTATATTGATTCTGTTTATTAACATTACTCGTTAAAGGTAAAAAGAGGTTATAATTAACTAAGTATTTAAAAGCAATAACGGGTATTTTTACAAAGACATCTGACATTTTTAACCGACTTCCCAAAGGAAAGAGGTTATCTATTCGTCACGTATATTTCGACCTACCGACACGATTCATACGACATTGTGACTAGTTTCACAGGCAGTCCCATATTGAGGAAAATGAAAACCTTCCGGTGGTTTTCCCGGAAAATTGGAAAATGTCGGTTTCTTAAAATCTTGAATAACTTGGGTGTTTATAAACCGATTTCCATTTTCTTTCTTTCATTTGATAGGAAATTTCGTCACGCAACTTTTTCTCTTGGACATAGGTATGCTGTGATGCTTAACTCTTTGAGTTATGGGGTGGAAACCACCACCACTCCTCAAGTTTTTTAGATAATTTGAGATAACTCGGCTTTTGCCGAATCGATTCTTATGAAACTTGGAATATGTATTATATATCTATGCTTATATAGGTTGACGAAAAATTTGACCTTCAACTCTTCGATCCTGATGATGCAGGGTTACAGCTATCCTAAAGTATAACATTAGCTATTTGGTGCTTACATATATGTAACAAGACTACTAAGCAGAGACATGTGATGAAAATTTGACCTTCAACTCCTCAATCCTGATGATGCAGGGGTGCCTCAAGCCTAAACCATTGGGGTTGACCATTTGGTGCTTATGGGTATGTTATAACAATACTAAGCAAAGACATATTATAAAAAAAATGACCTTCAACTCCTCAACCCTGATGATGCAGGGTGCTGTAAGCCCAAGCCGTAGGTGATGGCCATTTAGTGCTTACGGATATATAATAAGATAGCAAGGCAAAGATGTACGATGACAAATTTGACCTTCAACTCCTCAACCCTGATGATGCAGGGGTACTGCAGGCTTAAACCATAAACGTTAGACATTTGTTGCTCACGGATTTGTAATAACATTGCTAAGCAAAGGTATACGACGAAAAATTGGACCTTCAACTCCTCAATCCTGATGATGCAGGGGTATTGAATGCCTAAGCCATAAAACTTAGCTATTTCAATCTTACGCATTCAAAATGATATTTAAAAAAATGCAAGGTAAAGCATTAGAAAAATGGTTGTATACGGTGGAAAATTGGACCTTCAACTCCTCAATCCTGACGATGCTGGGGTGCTTCAAGCTTAAACTATAGGCGTTAGCTACATGATCGCTACGTATATCTGATAAGATTACTAAGCAAAGATATAAGATGAAATATTTGACCTTCAACTCCTCAACTCTGATGATGCAGGGGTACTTCAGGCTTAAACTATAGGCGTTGGCCATTTGATGCTTATGGGTATGTAATATATTTACAAAGCGAAGACGTATGATAAAAAAGTTGACCTTCAACTCCTCAACCCTGATGATGCAGGGTACTGTAAGCCCAAGCCATAGAAGTTGGGGATCTGTTGCTTACGTGCATGCGATGAGATTACATAGAAAAGATATGACATGATAATTTTGACCTTCAACTCTTCGGCCTTGATGATGCAGGGGTACTTCAGGCTTAAACCATAGGCGTTGGCCATTTGATACTTATGGATATGTAATATATTTACAAAGCAAAGACGTATGATAAGAAAATTGACCTTCAACTCCTCAACCCTGATGATGCAGGGTACTGCAAGTTTAAACCATAAGCATCGGCCATATGGTGCTTACGTATATGTAATGAGATTACTAAGCAAAGATATGACATGATAATTTTGACCTTCAACTCCTCAACCCTGATAATGCTGGGGTCCTTCAAGTTTAAACCGTAGGCATCGGCCATATTGTGCTTACGTATACATAATGTTGTTGTTCACAATACCAACAATGAGTTTCGGAGAGGATATAATTATGATCAAAAATTCCACTTTGAATACAATTACCTGAAAGATGCAAGAGTACTACCAACCTTTTTAAATTGGATGGGTTATTTTTACCAGTATCAGTTGAATTATACTCTTAGTTATAAGGTTTATATTACTTTTTCTACTTTAAATATTGATAATTATAGGTCTATTCTTTAAATAAATGTTTACTCAGAAAAAGTTGTTTTATTCGGTTAGGTTAGGTTCGAACAGATTTTTCCAATTCAGAATCTAAGGGAGGGGGCGCGGTAGCGCCCCCGACCGGTTGTGTCAAAGAAGTCTATTTTTATATGATGACGTCAGCACATAATTATATTCATCCGAAAATCGGACGAATAATTAATTTTATTCATCCGGTTAGCGGACGACTAGCAACAGCCATAACTGATTTTATCGTGACTGAAAAGCGTGAAAAAAAAATTTTAAACAAAAAATACAACCGACTTCCATGCCACATAAAAGTAAAAAATAATTTAAATACATGTTGGTTTAGAGCAAACACAGTTCTTAGTACATAGTCCCGAAGTCGGCGCTCATATAAGATACATGTAGTTTCGTCATGATCCAGCAAAATATGGTAAGCGCCGACTTCGGGACTATGTACTAAGAACTGTGTTTGCTCTAAACCAACATGTATTTAAATTATTTTTTACTTTTATGTGGCATGGAAGTCGGTTGTATTTTTTGTTTAAAATTTTTTTGAAGTTATGTTATTTCATAGTAAGACATTAAATGTTTTATTTCGTTTAATTGTTTATTTGTGTCAAATGCAAGGTAGTGTGTGTAATGAGTTTTTAATTGCTTTTAGGTATGTTTATGCATTATTTGAAAAAAATATTAGTATTTGGTAATCCTTCTCAACATCAACTGTAACCGTGCATAATTTCATCCTCCTCCGTCCGCGGCACGTATCTTAAAAACGAATCACAAGTTTTTGTTTAACATATTAATATAAATATTTAACATATTAATATAAATATTGAAATGTTTAGCGAAAATGTTCATCGTTCAAGCAGTCATTTTAGGATTTTTTTTTCTGATCGCTTACCACAACAAGCTGGTCCTCAGAGTACTCCCTCTTGTATGTCAAGCTGCGACCGTCATCGAACTTCTGGACCTGGATGACGGTGTTGCCATTCACGGTAAATGTGGTTTTTGGCTGTAACAAAGGTAATGTTTTATGTAATTATTCATACTATACACATGTTATTGATAATACACAAATAGTTTAATAGTAGAGAGGACCGGAGCGTATAATGGCACGGGAATAATCTATGTACTTTGATCATATTTCTGTATAGTTTATCACATTATCTTTAAGCTGACTTTGGCGTAATCGCAAGGCAAATACCTTGTACCTATTTTAAATTTGGAAATAAAATATTCAACTTGGCCAACGCTCCGCCACGCAATGCATCTTTGGTATTGATGAGTCCCGGATTCGGGGATAAATCAAAGAGTGTAGTTAGGGTCTGTACTGTTTAATGGGTAGGTCAAAAGACGATCGCCCGCAGCCCGACAATCCCGTGACTATCGAGACGGTGCATATTTCCAATGCATTATAAAATTGCAATGTCGACAAAAATAGAAGTAGTGGTGTCTCTACACTATCAAACTTATTTGGTATCTTACATGAGCTTGACACGGCAGCTTTGCAACATTGAGACCTTAGTTAGAATGGTAGTCGTCGATATAGTCAAGTACCTTACAACCTTTAAACCAGAATGCAGCATTATTAGGTATTAGCCAACTTGCTAATGAGAGACAAACGTGGAGACGGTACCATTTGCTAACGACTTTCATTTAAACTTTTATATCTGACTGAAGTGGCAAATGAGCATGCAGTCCATCTGATGGTTAGTGATCACTGCCTATGAATATCTGTTAGCAACTTTATATAAACATGAGTTCCATCGGAAATTAATCACAGAATCGTTGCTCCTGAGAACTGAGATGGTCGCCTCAAATAAGTGAGCCGACAACCACATCCTTCCACCGAAACGCAAGAACTGCTTCACGCTAGAAATAAGTGTTACCTTCTTCCCCGATCGAGTTACACAGGTTCTACCATTAGAACTTATTTTGTTTTTTATCTGACTGAAGTAGCAAACGAGCATGCAGTTCACCTGATGGTAAGTGGTCCCTGCCGCCCATGGACATCTGCAATCATACAGAACATGAGTTCCACCTGATGTCTGTCACAGATGCGTTGCTACTCCCGAGGACTATGATGGTCGCCTCATGTGAAACTTACCTTGACATCTCCGAGATCCTCCACAATTTCGACTCCACTCTGGAATTTCAGCTCCTTATCGCCGCTGGGAGAGACCGAGATGTGGGAGTACGTGTCGCCATCTTTCACCAACTTGTGGTCCGGCTTGTAGCTCTTAATACCCGCAGACCGATCAGCGGGAAGTCCTGGAAACGAGAAAGGTTACTCAAAGGTACTAATACAGGAAAATTAGCTCTCGGCGATGCATGAAGTTTGAATCTGCTTACACAATTTGATCTTCAGTAGCCTAGTCCAAAAATTATTAGTTATCTTAATTATTATTGGTATTATCCACCCCCACTGGTGGAGATGAAAAATATTACCTGATAGAGTAGCAAATAAACATGGAAACTGCCTTTAAATATTTGTGACTTATATTTCATTTTATGTTACAACTATTTGACCCGGTTAACTTCTTTACGCCTAAAAGTCAAAATTCTAAAACGATAAGTGTTTCTTCACTATATTATTATGCATTCCCCTATCTCTGACATACTAGAGTAAAAGTGTGACGACACCCAGTAATACTACAAGTACCACTTACAAAAATTCCTGTAATAAATAATTTCATAGTAATTTCAGTAAATGTAGGTAGGTACTTAGATACTTGGTATTGATTCGGAAATGTTATCATTTTATCACCGACCAAATGGTGCGAGTTTCGCTTCAAGTAATCCTGTTGATAAAACTGATATCCATGCAATAAATTCGTTTATCGGTCACCATATAATTCAAACTTGACCGATACACATACCTAAATATATTTTATTGGCGCCGAATTTTATGAATATCATATTTAGGTGAGTAATAAAAACCGGTCAAGTTATTGGCCCACGTAATGAAAAAAATTCCGAACATTTCATCGGTAGCTAGAATAACATCATCATAATATGTAGATACTCGTCACTATAGCTACGGGATCAGAATAGGGCTACGGTATCCTCTGCCTGTCGTCAAAGGCGACTAAAAGGGGATTACCGGGGTTGCGCGCATCATGAGTGTGAGCTCGAACCGTCCAACCAGGTGACCCCAGGATGGCGGTATGTGTGGACGCACATCGTCATAAAGACCAAATGGAGCGGTTTGCCACACCGTTTACCTGGAAGAAGCCCGAAGAGGCAGTAACAAAAAAGTAGGTAGATACTACTGAAATAACTTTTTTTTTTGGTCTCCAGGGGGAAATCTTCAAAAGGTATCCGACGCCGTGAGAGCGACACAGGGTTATGTGGGATTTCTACCACACTAAAAACCCCGTTGGCCGTCCTCGGCGCTACAAAGAGGACTCCGGGATCTCCAAATGAACGCAACCAGAATACTCTGAGCGGTTCAGGGCTCCTCCCAGGGCGGCTGCACATATACCGCCGTTTTAGGGGGTGGTGATAGATATAATTTAGTGACCTTTTCTGGCAGAGACACAGCTGTCAAAGATTGAAGTTTGGCGGTCTTTTTTTCATTTTTGTATTTACTTTTCATTGACTGAAACTCCTCTAAGGGTGGTTGAATTCAACTTCGACCCCATGCGGCATGAACCCACGCTACACCACTGTCTATATTGTCTGAGCAAAGTAGCCATGACATATACACGAAAGGAGGCAACAGACATAAGATAAAAATAGAAGGACAAACAAGTAGGCGAATTAATAGATAGATAAACGACAAAATTATAACGATATCAACTTTTTAGTACTTAACCTTACTAAGATTAGGAAGATTTTATTTACATATTTGTGACATAATAAGCATTTTCCCTTGATTTTAAAAGGTCAAGGCCATCAATAGGTATCTGCTGTGATATCACCTTGACTTATTCCTGGATTATTGTCACAGTTTTTGCTACAGTGTGTCTGATCTACCGAACCCTCTAGGGCTCGGAGATTTGAAATAATATTCTTCAATATTGTATTCTAACTGACACGAACAAGTACTAACTCAGCAATAGAAACGTATCCGCGATCGGTAGATCAGCGACCTTTTGTATATCATTAAATTAGTAAGTGAGTAGCCGTCCACCCGAAGGTAAGTAATTACTGCCACGTATCTGTGAGCAACTGCATAATTATAGAAAAGGCGTTAAAGAAGAGAATTGGCGAACAGATAAGTTACTTCTTCCGTAGGCCGTCTTATATGTGAATTAACCGGCCAGCACAGCCTTCCACCAGAACGTAGGATCTCGCCGGTTAATTAGTTATATTTCTATAGCCGTTGGTTTTACTAGTGTTAACCAGCATGTTATAAATAGTTCGAATCCGCTCTTAATGCCCGACAAGGTATGTGGAAGGTGCGTAAGATGTAATATTGTAGCGCGAAGCACTTTTACATGAGGTGACCGGCTTACTTCGGTTAGATAAAACCCCTCTTTTGTACTAAATAGCTTACAGATGTGTCAAGGCGGCAATAGGAACTTACCATCAAGTGGACTGCATAGGTAGGTTTGCTGCTTCAATCGAAAAAAAACACTGGGGCAATACACAATGACGCCGCATGGGTTCGTGTCGCCCGGTTCAAAAATTAAATTTATGTTCGCCTAACCTAGCCTGGGGCGACCTATTGCTTTGGGGCGATGAAATTCAAAAAGAGAAAAGCCGTTTTTATCCGCCTACCACCAAAACGAGCTGGATTGACAAACTCCCTCTACCCTCAGAAGGCTACACCGGTGCCTATAAGACAGAAATATATTTCTCAAAATTACTTACCCAGGGAATCGACGAATGCATCGAAATTCTCTTCCCTGTCGAATGTGTAGGTCTTGCCAATGTATGCCATTTTGAGAGTTGGGAAAAAGCCGCTAAACTGTTTAGTGAGAGCGATCCGAATCAATAAATATACCGCCCGTTAATCTTTATATTCGCCGGCGATAGCAAACACTGATAAGTGACTGACAAATCCGCAATTAGGGTTTCCTAGGACGTGCTAAATTTTTAGCGTCCACTCACCTTATATGCTTTAATATATTTTATGAGAAGAGGGAATATAAATGGTCCGGATGATGCGCGAGGAAACAAAAAGGTATAAGCAGCAGGAACTTTTTTTTTTAACCATAATTTGCAGATGCCGTTAATTGCTGATCATACTTGTAGCATAGGAAATTTTTATTTTTGTTCTCGAGGGAGAAACCTTCAAAAGGTACCCGACGCCGTGGGAGCGACGCAGGGTTATGTGGGATTTTTACCGCACTAAAATGGCACGGTGGCTGTCCTCGGCGCTATAAAGAGGACTTCGGGATCTCCAAACAAACGCAATCGGAAAGCATAGGAACCTAAAAAAATTGTAGTAACATTTTTTGTCGCCTTCACGACATCGCTACTTTTGGGCCACTCCTCCTAATATATTTTGAGAGGCAGTTGAACATTGTGCGCGTTATAAAATTGGCTGTCACAATCAACGAAAATATCGTTAGAATACCAAAATGCCTACGGAACCATAGTAGCCATTTCCCCAACACAAATTGTTATCATAACGGTATTTTATTTACTTTTGGTATTAATTATTTTATACGAAACGGCTCAAAGTTATCAAATGCTTCTTAAGCATGATATTGATATTCATTTTTGAGCTAATTTACACTTTATGCTCATATAATTCAAAGAAACCTTTTTTTTATAATTGAACCTGGCGATAAGGCAGACGGGCTACCTGATGGAAAGTAGTCACCGTCGCCTAGGGACATTAGCATCATCAGAGGAGCTGCCAATATATCTCCGGCTTTGTAGGAGAGCTCTTTTTGCACCTTTTGTGAAGAGCCCCATGTCATAACGGTCCGGGAATACGTCCGGAGGAAGCTCATTTCACATTTTGCACGTCCGTGACAAAAAAGAGCGTGCAAACCGAACCGTGGAGGAATGCCACGGGTCCAGTTGATGCGGATGGAACCATAGAGATACGAGTGCGTAAAACGTGTAACAATATTAAATTATTGCAACTAAAAACACGAATGCTTAAAAATGATTGATTAGCTACAATATCGGTTGATTATTTTTAATCAGGACGGGTTTTTGACGATATTGAGTCGTTGACGATTCGGATCGTACATTTCTGTACGGAATCAAGTGTATGTTTATATTGTAAAAAGCCCTGGTGGTAGAACCAGTGTAGGTCCACCGGGAGATAACACCGCCACACCTATTTGTAGCGTGAAGCATTCCTTGCGTCTCGATGGAAGGGTGTGGTTGCCGGCACACTTTTCATCATCATATCCTCATAGTCCTCAAGAGTAGCAACGCATCTGTGATTGACTTCAGATAGAACCCATGTTCTGTTTGAAGTTGCTCACAGATCTCCACGGGCGGCAGTAGTCACTTACCATCAGGTGGACTGCATGCTTCAATCAAATAAAAAAGGAATATTCGTATTTTCGAATGGTCCTTACTGACATTCGTTACGTCACGAGTACCTATGTAGTTCAACTGCGGTGGCACTTCAATTGATAAAAAACATGAATTATCTAATTTATATATCCAATTATAGATTACAATGATTCTACTGTCATATCCGATGTGCAAACGTTTCTTTATTATTTAATCAAAAAATGTCAAATATTGATTCTGTCACCAAACAATGTTATACATACATTTATATATACATTTATACATTTATACATACATTTATTAAATGTATAATACATACATTTAATAAATGTATGTATTTATGACAAAGTTGTTGGATGTAGATCCATCTTGGCTTATATATATCAACATTTTTGTGTTAATTTACAAATAATTATTATAATAATAACTATTCTGTATTACTGTACTGTACTGTTCTTATAATAACTGTTCTGTAGTAGTTGGCTTTGACGATATATTGTTTGACTGGGAAGTCACCGCACTTATTTCTAGCGTAAAGCAATTCTTACGTTTCGATAAAAGGGTGTGGTTGCCGGCTCAATGTCATATGAGGCGACTATCTTAATCCTTAAGAAATCGCAATTGGGATTTACTTCAGATAGACCCTGATATGAAGCTGATTAGGTACAGACGTCTTTGGACGGCAGTGATCACGTATAATTAGATGGACTGCTGGCTCATTTCCATTATTTTTTTTCTCATTGAAATCGTAAACGAGAATTCAGTTCACCTGACGATAAGTGGTCACTGCCGCCCTGAACATTTGTAAGCAACTTCATACAGAACATAGGTTCTGTTTGAAGTCAGCCACAGATGCGTTGCTACCCCAGAGGACAAAGATGGTTGCCTAATATAAAAGTGTACCGGCAACCATACCCATCTTTCGAAACGCAAGAACTGCTTCACGCTAGAAACAGGTGTGGCGGTGGCATCACCCTGGTCGAACCACACTGGCTCTTCGACTTAGCGGCGGTAGTATATCCCAGGTTAAACTACGATTCTATAAAAAAGGTGTATGTCAATATCATTGTATTTAGGTATCCATTGCATCTGATAACGACCGGAATCATAAAACGAAGAAATTGACACTCCCCATAGTGACACGGTATAAATAGGTCAATAAATACATTATCAATTGTTGACTCACAATTATGGTGAATTTTACTTATCAGATCTAAAGGGCTTAACACATATACAGCTATATCGCTATCATATTAAAACAAGCGTAATTCTTGTTTTCGCATAAATTGTAATGTACATTTTACGTTTTCGTTTTGAAAGGATGAGCGAAAACAGGAACATTGCTTAAAACATAGAAAGTACTCCGCGTCATCTGTCTGTTCGCGATAAACGAGAAAACGGCTGCATGGACTTTTGATGCGGTTTTCATCAATAGATAGAGCTTAAGGTTAATGTATTTAATTTGTTACATAATAAGGTTTTCCTACATAGTTGTTGGATTTATAAACGTTGGATGACGTCAAGCCGCTAAAAGCTTTCATCGAAGATGCGACCTAATCCTTTTTAGTGTACCTCAAATTACAAAATGATTACGTTCAGTGCGGTAATTAGAAATCTATTAAATGGATACTATTATTATTAATTTTTATCAACTTAAATATTTTAGTTTAAGTATTTCATGACGTCCATGTAGTTCCGGGATCAGTATAGGGCTACGGTATCCCCTGCCTATCGGAAGAGGCGACTAAAAGGGCTTCCGGGGTTGCGGGCGGCTAGAATGGGAGCTTGAACCGTGCAGCCACGCGATCCCGGGAAGAACGGCGGTACATGTGGTCGTACACCGCCGTAAAGACTAGATGGAGCGGTGGGCCCAGGAACCCATCTGGGAGGAGCCCGATGGGGCAACGCGCTCAGATTCCGGTTGCTATTGGATTGGAAATCCTGGACGCCGGAAATAGCGCCGTGGACGGCCACGGGGTGGGGTTTTAGTGCGGTAAAAATCCCATATAACCTTGCGTCGCACCCGTGGGTGCGTCTGATACATTTTGAAGGTTACTTCGAAAAAAGTATTTCATGAACATTTTATAATATTTTACACCTGCTCTATCATCCGTATTAGTGAAATGGTATTACTTTCAGACTGACGGACAAATTGTGAGAGTGGTAGAACGTATACAGACTAGGGAGGGACCATCGGCAAACCCATTTCTAGCGTAGGTAAATTAGTAGATCGCTTTTTTAACGACTTTGTTTTATACTATGTAGTGACAATGGCCCTCGGAACTAGCAACGCATCTTTGATTGATTTCAGATTGATCTCTAGTTCTGTACGTAGTTGCTGACATATGTTCAGAAGCGGCAATGACCACTTACCGTCAGGTAGATGCACTCTAGACTTCTATAGAGTATGTTTTTACGATCTCATTATGTTTAGTAAGACGTATTCATAAATTTTTGATGACGTATTATGTACATTAAATCGTTAGATATTTTGCTTGTCATGCATGCGACACGCATGACTTATGATTAGAATGCAGAATGTAATCCCTGCGTGCAATGAATCATAGACAAATGTACGTAAAAATCTCTTAGTTTCATGATAAGTGTCGGGCATTTCCTGCTCTAGATTACATATCTACGCCCTTTATGGACAAATTTAAAAAATAAACCTTATGAGTAATAATAGTTTTACCAGTGTAGATTTGAGTAATGTCTGAGCGTCTTTTTTATCTAATTGAAGTAGCAAACGAGCATGCAATCCACCTGATGGTAAGTGGTCACTGCCACCCATGGACATCTGTAAGTAACTTCAAACAGAACATGAGTTCTATCTGAAGTCAATCACAGATGCGTTGCTACTCTCGAGGTCTATGACGCTCGCCTTATTTAAAATTGTGACGGCAATCGGACCCTTCCATCGAAACGCAAGAAATGCGTCACGCTAGAAATAGGTGTGGCGGTGGTACTTAGCCGTTCAAACTACACTGGTTCTACCACCTTATCACTACACTGGTTCCACTACCTTACCTTTGTTTAAATATCAGATAAATAGTACTCAGTCTTATCAGTTTATCTACTAGTCTCATTTTTTATTGTAGTAGTTTTGGATAGTAATAGAGTTCCGTGTTCACTCATTGTGTAAGAAACACTAGATATTTTGTGACTAGTTGGCATTGTACTCAGATCTCTTGGCGTCAGATTGGTCTGGTGACCGAACTACAAATTTTTGGCTTCAGCAGTCGAATTTTCTTGGGTGTTTATTAAATAACAGATATTTATACAATACTACTACAATCGTTTCTTTTTTCGAAACCTTCGAAAAGTACCCAGCGCCGTGGGAGCAACGCCGAGATATGTGGGATTTTTACCTCACTAAAACCCCCCGGTGGCCATCCTCGGCTCTGTGTGGAGGACACCGGGATCTTCAACGGACCGCTGCCGGTGTCATCGTCACCGAACGCTTTTCATGAGCTATATGTACACTATGTGTGCCTCTGTATACATAGATATACCTCAGTCCATTATTTCTTTTTAGTTTCCACTTCTATGGTCAATCCTCATGAATTCATGACCGTCTTTTTATACAAAAATGAAAAAAACAGGCAGTGTTGCACTTTTAACACAGCAGCCGTTCTCTTTGCTTTTGTAGTAATAGATTTGGCGAAATATTCTATCACAACCGATTACTCGAAAAAAATCCCAGTTAATGAATGTTATAGTAAGTTTAGCTACATTATTTTAAGAAAATGTATCAAGGTTATCTAAGTAAATGGTTCAATAAATCATACAGAACATAAGAAAAATATCAAAATATATATTTAAAATGAAAGTCATTATTTGAAAAATAAATAGCCGAGTTAATCTAAAGAAAAAAATTAATTAAAGAATATCAATAAAATAATAAAATTACTTAAAATATAAAGATACCTACATCAGTTCAGTAGTACTCTACATACCTATACTTTGCAATTACATTGTAATTTTCTCAGAATTGTGAATTCATAATGAGAAATATTAACGATCTTAAGCAAACAAAAGAACTATTTCGGGGCCGTAATAGGTAATAATAAACGTTAATACCATTTTCGGAACTTTTGTCTGTCTGTTTACCTGTATGAAATCGAATTAAAATTCACTACTGAAAAAGTCTTAAATTAAACTCTACTGTATCCAAAATTATTAGTTTTAAATTAGTTGTCATTTTTAAACGACTGACCAAAAAGTAAAATGTCAATATACGTTCGGCGATTATGGCGCGGTACCCCAATCAATTCACACCATTTAAACAGCATAGTATGGGGCTAGTTTAAAGTTATAAAGAAATCTGTAGTTTTCACAAAAAAAGTAAAATTGACGATTACTTAATAGCTAACTTAGATGTATTTGGACTAATCTGACGACCCGCGTGGCGGAAAGGTTACCTTACCGATCTGACGCGTCTGAATGATGAGTTTAGATTCGTCTTCTGGGTCTAGGTCTGGGTGTTTGTGTTCGTCTTGTGTGTGTCCATGGTACCTACGACACAGGAGAAAATCCTTCTGTTACCACCGCAATGAGTGTAGAAAGCGTGTTTATTTGTTTTTGTTGTTTTTTTTTTTAATTTACATTTTCTTTTTTTCATTTGACAGGGTATTTCATCATGGAAATTTCCTTTTTGGACATTGGTATGCTGTGATGCTTAACTCTTTGGGATATGGGGTGGAAACCACCACTATTCCTCCATAATTTTAGATAACTCGGCTTCTGTCGATCCGATCTTTAAAAACTTGGAATGCATATTTTAAACTAACATTTTTTTTAATACTTTAACCTAACGATAAGGGCTACCTGATAGAAAGTAGTCACCGTCGCCTATAAACATTTGCAACACCAGAGGAGTCGCCAGTACATCGCCGGAAATATATTTAAATTATGTTTTTGTTTTTGTGGCATAGGAGTCGGTTGTATTTTTTTTGTTATGTTATTTTAAGGCGTGTGAGTGCGCGAGGCTCGCTTAGTATGATATAATACTGATCTCAGGGTTTTTTTTTATAGAATTGTATTCTCAAGGCAATCTATGCTAATAAATCTGTTATGAGTGACAGCTATAAGTTTTTATACGTTTGACTTCAGTTTAAACCATATTTTTGTTGAAAAATATTGTAACCCAAAAATTGACTAAATAAAGATCTTTCTTTCTTTCTTTCTTTCATAATATAATTTGATTTATTGTATACTAGTTGACCCGGCGAACTTCGTTCCGCCTAATAGTCAAAAATCTAAAATTATCAGTGCTTTTCCACTGTATTACGCGTATATTAGACGTACTGCAATTAAATTGCATTAATATCCGTAGCGTAGTTTTAAAGATCTAGGCATACATAGGGACAGACAGTGGGATGCGACTTTGTTTTTACTATGTAATGATTATGTACAATAAATAAGTTGACTTAAATTAAAAATAAATTAAAAAATTGTTACGTTAAACTTTATTGGTAATTTTCAAAATACCCATGTTTGCTTAAATATATGAAGCTAAGTTTTCCCCTCGGCTTCGCCCGCGTCGGTCATCGTTTCCAGGGTAACGTAAATGAGTAACGTAAATGAGTAACATTTACGTTATTTTTTCATTTAAAACTAATGTAAAATTAGGTAAATTCAGAGTACTTAAAATTTAAAAAATGATGTGCCTTTACTATTTTTCAAAATATTAAAAGTTAGAGGGGACGAATTAGGCACGTTTACCCTACTGTATATAGTTTTCTTTTTAATTGTTCATAACCAAATAAACTAATAGATTATACGAAAAATAAAATAGAGTCGTTTAAAGAAAATATGTTTACTCACGTTAAATTAATTTTATACTTTAACACGATATTGTTATCAAAATCATTTGTTTTTAGGACTTGACTCATCAACCTTTCTAATGACCACGCTTTACTCCAGACGAAAACATATTTTTAGTCCATAATTCTTGACGAACAACGTGCTTTGTGGAGTTTAATAACAATTCCTCTCTTTTCGTAAATGTAGAAGACGACTTCAGGAGAAAATCTAGGAGACAAACAGTAGTATCTTCTAATGACGACGTTCTACAGTCAGCCTAAGACATAATTTTTTGTCCATAATTCTAGACGAACAATGTGCTTTGTGGACTTTAATAGCAATTCCTCTCTTTTCGTGGATGTAGTAGAAGACAACATCAGGAGAAAATCCAGGAGACAAGCAGTAGTATCTTCCCGTGTAGCAACACCACCCTCTGCGGTCATCAGCACGCGTACCAGACTATTTTCAAAAACGCCTAGTACTGAAGTCTCATTCAAAAGCCTATATGAATGTAACCAGTTCTTAATCGCTGTAAAGGATTGGAATCCATTTTTTAAACGTGAAGGACCAAAGGGCACCTTGGGCTGTGAATTATCTTTCCGACTAACACCATTTGTTTTTCAGAACTTGTTTTTTAATATCAAGCCAAATTTCTCCTGGTTACTTCCCATGACCTGTGCTGATTTTTATTCAAATCATTGATTTCACGGTCATGAGAACATACGAGAATAATTAGCACATTAATTATTCTCATACACGAGTCTTTTGGGTTCTCTAAACGTGTGCAAGAATCCTCTTAAACTTTTCATCGCATTAGTCTTTTCGTTTAAACTTTATAATCATTAAAATTGGGACTATTTAAATATATTTTTGTCTCTTCATTAATAATTATCTACCAATACATATACTCTCACGCTTTTCCCCTCCCATCCTTCAGCGGTGGATGTCTGCAAAAAATATATTAATAAATTATTATATGTAAATAAATTCATGTACCTACCTACTCTTATCTCCTGATAATCAATTCCACAATTATTTTTACTAGCACTTCCCACGGTTTAACTCAAGTTTAATAATTTCCTGATACGTACATGATCTAGTGACTTGAGAGTTTCGTTATGGGGGCGGTGGAGTTAAGCGTAGCGCTTAAAAGGCTTGTTAAAACGATGCTCATACACCCAAAACTCAGCATGGAAGGTCTACAATTTCAAAATTTAAAAAAGTTAAACTAAAATAGGTGCGGTAGTCCCTCATGTTTTAACTTCTCGGCTTCACGTCTACACACGTGGATAAATATTTACATATATACATGGCAAACGTGACTGACTGATGTATCAAGGCACAGTTGAAACTCATAGAACCTTATATACCATTTTTACCGCACTAAATGTCTCCCAGTGGTTGTCCTTGCGCTACAAAGAGGAGTCCGGGATTTCCAACGGAACTCAACCGGAGTTTACTGAGTGCGTTGCCCCATCGGGCTCCCAGGTGAACGGAAGGGCCTACCGCTAGGACTGGTATTTACGGCGGTATACCGCCATCCTTCACGGGTCGCCAGATTGAACGGTTCGAGCTCCCACTCTAGCCACCTGCAATCCCGGAAGCCCCTTTTAGTCGCCTCTTACGATAGACAGGGGATGCCGTAGCCCTATTCTGATCCCGGAACTACAGGGACGATTCACATTGACCTACACTTCCTATTTTGCTTCTATCCAATTAATAATTTTCATTACACTTTTTAGTATTCGATGGCGCGTGCGGCGCATACTGCTGATGGATCAATGTGAGGCTAATATTTTTCTTTAAAATGTATCTAAAAAACATGTAAAATTAATGATTATAGGAACTAAACGAACCGCTTACAAAGTTATATTATGCTTAATATCTAATAATCCAATTTAAAACCATTTTTCTCGAGAACATCGTTCTGTTGATTACGTAATATATTATACTCGTAACATCTAAACTATTTATCCAAATTGCATGCCATAAAAAGCAAATTCAATCTACATATATTAGATGCTTATTATTTTGAAATCATTTATTTTGATAAGCATTAATATTTAGTATCTAAAAACCCGTAGAAATATCAACTTTATATTTTATGTTTTTTTTTAATATAAAAAGAGTGTAGGTTATGTGCAACCCACTCAGGTTGCACATAAATTATAGACATAATATGCTGTCGCGAACTTTAATTGACTTTTTGTGTGCGAGTCAATATTATTGTCGTCAACTCATTATTGTCCCACGGCTGGGCACGGGTCTTCTCTCAGAATGAGAGAACTCCGAGAACTTTATTTTTAAGGAACTCTCAGGTGTGTAGGTTTTCTCACGAAGTTTTCCTTTATCGTGAAGCAGAGATAATTAATCAATACGCAAATTATTCTAGAAAAATCAGTGGTGGCTGGGATTTGAACCTCGGTACCTCCCGACCGAGAGGGCAAGTTTTAACCATTATATCAGATTCAAAAAAATGTATTGAGTTCTAAGCAGTATTTCCAAAGATTAGCGCCTCCAAGAAACAAAAAACTCTTTCGCTTTATAATAGGTATTAAGTATAGATATGGCATTTTGTTTATTTTAGAAATTATTATATCAACCCTTTAATTTCTCACCACTGGGCAGAGAGTTTCTCAGAATGAAATAGTTTTTAGTACATAGTCCGGGCTAGCGAAGTTTGAAATAGTAGACTTTACATACTTTTTAAAACAAAGAATATTGTTCGACTAAGGGTAGTACATACTACCGCCAAACAAATTTCTAGTGGGAATTTATTCTGCGTTTCTGTTGAAGGGCGTGGTTTGTCCCTGTAGTCCCGGGACCAGAATAGGGCTACGGTATCCCCTGCCTGTCGAAAGGGGGCGACCAAAAGGGGCTTTCGAAGTTGCGGGCGGCTAAGTGAGAGCTCGAACCGTCCAGCCCAGCGGACCCGGGAAGGACAGTGGCATGTGTGGTCGCATGCCGCCGTAAATCACAGAAAGTGCGGTAAGCGTATCGCTCACCAGAGACGAGCCTGAAATAGGCATCGCGCTCGGAAGACACCGGTTGTGTTCCGTTGGAGATCCCGGAGTCTCCCACGCAACGCTGCGGCCGGCCACCGATGGTGTTTTAGTGTGGTAAGAATCCCACATAACCCGCGTCGCTCCCACGGCGTCGGGTACCTTTAGAAGGTTTCCCCCTCGTACGAAAAAGGCTATATGAAGTTGCTTATAGATGTCTATGGGCGGCAGCGATAACTTACCATTAGGTAGACTGTACTCCTTTGCTACTTCAAAAAAAACAAAAAAAATCTTACCACTATTAATGATTTCTCGGTAAATTCCCTAACGTGCATTGATCTTCTTCCATTTTCTTCAATTTGTATTTGAATAAGCTTGTTTCCTTCTATGGTAATTATCGATCTAACCTGTAATTTAGAAAAAAAATAAAGAGCTAAGAATTAATGATATCGATTGATGTACCTAGAATGTTTCATGGTAAATTCAGGAGGTACACCGCAACATAGTCGTGCCATACCAACTATCGATAGAATCACTATTAATGGTATCGATTTAAATAATCTGTAAATTATTACCAAAAGCACCGAGACTATTGATTAATAAATCAATAATCTCACTATAGCGCGGCTATCGATAAATTATTCATATTCGATTATCGAACGGCAATACTATAAAAACTTTTGCATTATGATAGAAGTATTTAGCGGTGCTCTGTTCACACTGCCAGGCGTTTCAGCTGAGTGCAGAGCAAGCAACAGATAAATCGATGTATCCGCAGCCGATCAGAGAGATGACTCCAAGAGGCTTGATTACAGACATTCATGGGCGGCAGATATTTGGGGAGCGTCCACCAATTATATGAAAGGATATTGTATTCCTTTAATCTATCTGCCCCGTTAATGGGATAACGTGAGATTGGTCAAAATTAGTAGAAAAACTTGTTTTACTTAATTTACTCGTTTTTTTACAGATAAAAATAAAACTGAAATTAGCCCAACCCTAATCTGTACCTATATGTCCCTGGCAATTATGGACGGCGTGTTTATTTACGTTTGCATTTCGACTACTTTTATTTAACGTTACAGTTTTATATTATAAAAGAGAAAATATATACCTATTTTTCTTTTTTTATACTTAAACCTGACGATAAGGCAGACGGGCTACCTGATGAAAAGTAATCACCGTCGCCTATGAGAGTTTGCAACAGCCGAGGAGCCATTTTATTACTTAACGGGTACTCACGATATGCGGCTTTGAATTCTTATAGAATTCTATTGCCGATATTTCGACCCAGTTGCATGGAAGAATATAAATACTACTAGTCTAAAACCCCAGGTTTCGCCAATGCGTCGTCGGCTTTGAGGGAGAACTTTTTTTGCACCTTTTTTGAAGAGCCCCAAGTCATATTGTCCCTGGAATACCTCGGGAGGAAGTTCATTCCACATTTTGTACATCCGTGGCAAAACGTGCAAACCGAACCGCGGAGGACTGCCACGGGTCCAGTTAATTTGGATGGAACTTCATCCTTCGGTAAGTGGTGCGGTGAAGGGAAGGTGACGTAGGCACCAGGTCAAAGAGTTCCTCGGAACCTCTGTCCCTCCGTAGACTCTAGGGTTCACTCAACTATACATTGTACAACGTTCTATACATTAATTTAATATACCAAGACATTATCAGCTCTCTTTTCAATGAACTCTTCTCCGAGTGTAAAAGTGTTAACAGTGCTGCGGAAGCCATTGCTCATCGTAAACGTATAGGTTCCATCAGCATTTTTTGTCAAAATAGTGGTTGGTGACAGCGCCAACGCTGCTTTGCGGGATATTAAGCCAATATCTGAAAAAAAAGAATACATCTATGAAATGTCACAGTTTTTTGGTCTACAATTAAACGTCAGAAATCAACATTCGTGTTGAATGGCTTATTAACATTCATCTGAACCGACATGACTGAAATGAATAGAAATTTCTATCATTTGTAGAATGTTTCTGCCTTTTTGTCTTTGGGTCTGAAATCGCATAAAATGGAAACTACCTAATTAATTTTAGGGAATGTGCAATTCTAAAATATATTTCTTTTGTCAAAAACGTCACGACCCGAGATCTCGATTTTTGATTTAATATGATTAGTTATGAGAATAAATTATTCAGTTTGCTCCATTATTTCCTATTATGCGCATTATTTTTAATTGGCCTAAATGCCAGGTCAAAGTCTTTAGAATTGGATGCGACGCTTTAGTTATGAATAATTGATAATTTAATACATTATCAATAATCATGAACAGAATCAATCTTATGAATTGGTATTATAATTCACCTTTTTTTTGGTCTTTCAACTTTATTAGTCTAATTTGTAACTAACTGACCCGGCGAACTACGTTCCGCCTAAAAGTAAAAAATCTAAAATTATCAGTGTTCCTCCACTATATTATACATAAAAATATGTAATACACGCCTTTCTCTTGAATTAATCTATCTATTAAAAACTGAATTAAAATCCGTAGCGTAGTTTTAAAAATCTAAGCATACTATAAGTGAGTGTAGGGTAAGTAATAAAAAATCCGACAACAATCCACAACCTTCGGCCGAAGGCAAAGCCGCAGCCAAAGATAAACCATGCGAAAATAAACTTAGAAGTATTACAATTACTTTGCATTTTTCAAAAACGATAAATTTAAAAATAATGTGCATTCCGAACAAAACTTGCGAAGCAATACATTACCGGTGTGTATGCTGATTCCAGAGAATTAGCATTTCCAGGGCGTTGTTGTGTATTTGTTCCAGTTCGTTCAATTTTGACACTTGACAAACCATTGGCTTCTGTCAAAACATTGACCCATTTTGGCCAAAGCCGAAGTTTTTGCCGAAGGTAAATTTGTTGGCCGAAACCGAAGGAAACATTGGCCCATTTTGGCCGGATCTTTTGCCGAAGGTAAATTTTTGGCCGAAGCCAAAGGAAACATTTGCCCATTTCTACCGAAGCTGAAATTTTGCCGAAAGAGAATTTTTTGCCGAAGCCGAAAGAAACATTGGCCCATTTTGGACGAAACTTTTGCCGAAGGTAATTTTTTTGGTCGAAACCGAAGTTTCGGTCGGACACTAATTTCTACTAAGCACGGGTCTCTCATTAAGCCTCCCATATAGCCTAATGGAAGAGCAGTGATGCCTAATGGTTGAAACTTGCCTTTTCGATCGGGAGGTCTGAGGCCTGAGATCAAACCCAGGCGTGCGTGCCTGGGTTTGAACCTGATTTTTTAATTTTTTTCTAAAATTATTAGAAATTAATTATCACTGCTTTTCGGTGAAAGAAAACATCGTTGGAAAACCTACACACCCAAAAGTTCCTTAAAAAACAAATAGAAAAATTCTTGGAGGTGTGAAGTCCACCAATTCGCACTTGGCCAGCGCGGTGGAGAGAAGACCCGTGCCCAGCACTGGGACAATAATGGGTTGACGACGACAGGTCTCTCATTAGGTGTCTAGGGATGAAAATAGAAATTTCAACGAATAGTAAATATTCGGCCACGATCCATCAAACGATCGTGAAAAAACATCTTTTAAACACTGAAAATTTGTTGTAATGAGTGTACAATGAGCAATAATGATTATGTCATAATATAGTGATCAGTTTTATTCCATTGCGTGTTTTGTAAGTATGTACCTGTTTACAGTTAAAAAAAAGAAAAAAAATATGATTATGTCATAATATGATGATCAGTTTTTATTCCATTGCGTGTTTTGTAAGTATGTACCTGCTTACAGTTAAAAAAAAAGAAAAAATATATGATTATGTCATAATATGATGGTCAATTTTTATTCCATTGCGTGTTTTGTAAGTATGTACATGCTTACAGTTAAAAAAAAAGAAAAAAAATGATTATGTCATAATATGATGATCAGTTTTTATTCCATTGCGTGTTTTGTAAGTATGTACATGCTTACAGTTAAATAAAAAAAAATGATTATGTCATAATATGATGATCAGTTTTTATTCCATTGCGTGTTTTGTAAGTACGTACATGCTTACAGTTAAAAAAAATGATTATGTCATAATATGATGATCAGTTTTTATTCCATTGCGTGTTTTGTAAGTATATACATGCTTACAGTTAATCAGGAAATCGTTTTCGACAAAAAATACTGGAAATATTAGTTTCGTGCGTCACAACTAACTATGAATAGATTGTAAGTATTACATGTAATGTTTTGTTATGAACATGTCCAATTTTAAGAGGTATTATTTATATACAAGTAGTTATTTTTTCACTATTTATTATTCGCTATATACACAGAATAGAAACTGGTCAAATATTCCGACTGCCGAATAGTTTTACAATATTAGTGGCATCTCTAAGTCAGACCATAACAACTTTTCAAGGTGGTAGAACCAAGGTAATTCGACCGGGGAAGTACCACCGCCACACCTATTTCTAGCGTGAAACATTTCTTGAACCAAACCCTTGTATCGAAAACGATAGAAGGGTGTGGTTGCCGGCACACTTTCACATGAGGCGCCCATCATAGTCCTCGGGAGTAGCAACGCATCTGTGATTGACTTCAGATGGAACCCATGTTCTGTATGAAGTTGATTACAGATGTCCATGGGCGGCAGTGACCACTTACCATCAGGTGGACTGCATGCTCGTTTGCTACTTCAGTCAAATAAAAAAAAACCAGGCTGGTCCAGTGCATTCTGACTTTGTACATCTTTGATTATTTTTACTATAACTACTCTAACTACAGACTACTCGTATAGGTGGTAAAACCAGAGTGGTTCGACTGGAGACGTACCATACCTATTTCTTGCGTGAAGCATTTCTTGCGTTTCGATAAAAGGGTGTGGTTGTCGGAACTTTTATATATGACGCGACCGTCATAGGCCTCGGGAGTAGCAACGCATCTGTGATTGACTTCAGATAGAACTCATGTTCTATTTGAAGTTCCTTACAGTTGCCCATGGGCGGCAGTGACCACAAAGCCGGCGATGCAATGGCGACAGAAAAGTTTCTGATGTTGCTAATGTCCATAGGCCATTTTATAAACAATTTATAGACAATGTACCTTAGTAGACTTTCAGCGGTTAAGGTATATTGGCTATCAAAGATAGAAATAAACAATAAAGTAGATACATTTCTTCACGTGTGTGGTGGTGGTTTGAAATTTGAGGAGAAAAAAAACGTCCTTAAATTTTAATATTCTTCTATTCCCTAAATAACGAGGTTAAGGATTTTTATTGCCTATTAATGCAAAATAAAGTATTGTGTATTTTATTTTTGTCGTAAAATATACGTACTTCTGAATTATCCCCAAATAAAGTACAATACTCTGTAATAAAAATATGGGTGACCCTGCTACTTGCAAGCAAATGACCCCTGAAGAAAATTTCGCGGCCCTCATTTTTGATTACTTCCTAACCATTTAGCATAATATATCCATTTTTATTTATAACAACTTTGATTTGTATCAATTTAACAATGTAAATAAACAAAATTTGCAAATTAAACTTAAAATGGTTCTTGACCTCGCCTTCTATACGTAATTTTCCTGTTTATGTAATAAAAATGTAGTTAACAAAATTAGATACCGAATGTCACCCATATCAGATTTGATTCTATCAATCAAGTATATACATAATATGTACATAATTATGTATCATGTCAAGGCAGTGCAACTTTGGCATTCCTTCACCAATTTCGAAGAGTAAGTTTTTTCGAGAGGGGAACCTTCACCTCGGAACGCCTTGGGAGCGACGCCAGGTTATGTGAGATTTTTACCGCACTAAACCCCCTCCGGCACTCTACTTCTACTTCTACTCCCGGCACTACAGGGACGACGGAGAGTAGGTACCTTTTTTTTTGTTGTAAAGAGGGAAACTTTCAAAAGGAAGGATGTGGCATTTTTACGGCACTAAAACTATGGCGTGTGAGGCCAAAGTGCAATACGTGGGTGCCGGCTCGACCGAAGAATACTCTCCAATAAAACCTCCAGTGCTCCTTTTCTTAGCTTCTTTTATTTGTTTCCTTGTCCGAAGTCGCATTCCGAATGAATGCTGGTCCTACATTTGGGTTCTATATATATGCCCCGAAATAGGTTAACAAATGTCAACTACTGCAACTAGTAAAATGGCCCTTTCGGCCAATGGCGTTTGATTTCTTTGCCATCCTGCTCTCGCAATTCGCTATCCTGCTCTCACAAATTCCTTACCTGTCGTGACAGGTTCGGACGTGTCTCGACCTATTTCGGGGCTCACAAATATTCCATATGTATAGCTACTATCTACTCATTACTTTTAATACTTACTAAAATAAAAAACAACCTAGCTAATACATTTTTATCCCTATTCTATGCTAATAATCATTTATTCAGTAATAAACTAAACTTACATACTACAAAACGCTTAATTTACAATACAATTAAATACTTATATGCTACGTGATACTGATATAACTCAAAAATGCTTACATACTACGCGGAAGACGTCGCTTACAATCTCCCCCCAGTGTCCGGCGGTCCGCACACTTCATCTTCGGGTTGCGGCGTCTTGTTCATCAGGATGAGGCGGGACACCGGTCGTCTCAGCACTCCTCCCTTGGTGCGCACGTTGACGATGCGGACTCTCCCATGCTCCCCCCATGTGTTAAGCCCCTGGTGGGATGAATTTCCATGTTATACCTTCTCGTTCCGCGGACTCAACGAGGTCTTCGTTTTTTATTTTCTTAATTTCAGTTTTCAGTTCGTTATTCGCTCCAACGAAGTTCGTGCCGTTGTCACTGAAGATGACGCGAGGGCTTCCCCGCCGAGCTGCCAACCGTCGTAGGGCCATAATCATAGAGCTTGTACTGAGAGACGAGGCTAATTCTAGGTGTATTGCTCTAGTAGTAAGGCACGTGAAGAGAGCACCCCAACGTTTCTCGCGTCGTCGACCAATTGTTACATGCATCGGTCCGAAGTAGTCCACGGCTGCGCAGGTGAAAGGAGGCTGGTGATGTGCTAGTCGCTCGTGTGGTAAGTCGCCCAGTGGTGGAATCTGCGGTTTCGTTCTTCGCATCTTGCACCATTGACACTCGAAGGCGATCTTCCTTACAGCCTCGCGTAGCGATACAATCCAGTACTTCTGCCGTAGCTCGTTAATGACCGTAGCGTGACTGCCATGAAACAAATGTCGGTGATAGTGTTCTACGATGAGTCGGGTCGTGCGTTCTCTTCCATCTAGGATCGGCAGTCCTTGTTTGCTGGCTTCGATCTTCGACGTCCGGCTTCGAAGTCGTAGAATCCCATCTTCCCTAAGCGCGACGTCGACGTTTCTTAGGCGGCTTGAGCGTTCAATCGGTTTATTCTTCCGTACGCTATTTATTTCGCGCTCGAACGATTCCTCTTGACTGCTTCTTATCAGTGTAACTTCTGCCTTTTTCAAATACTTTCTGTCAATGGGCAGGCGGGCTTTATCGTTCTTATTTTCGGAGCGTTCTTTGTCGACTTTACTTCGACACATATCTATGAACATGTGTACCCTCGCCATTGTTCTTAGCAGGCGCCACCAATTGCTGAACTTGCTGGAGTCTATCAACCTTTCTTTTTCTTTGACTACGGCGATGGTGCAGGCGTTCTTCTTTTTTATTTCTGAGTCGCCTTCTTGCTTTCGTATTTCCTTCACGGGCCAGTCAGACTTCGGGCCGTAAAGGAATGCAGGACCTCTGAACCATCTTGACTCTTTGTTAAAGTCTCGCGGGGCGTTCCTAGTCGCGTCGTCAGCTGGATTGTCCTTGGTTGGTACCCATCTCCACTCGTTCGGCTTGGAGAGCTCTTCTATGGCGGCGAGTCTGTGCGCGACGAACACCTTGAAGCGTCGCGGGTCTGCTTTCAGCCATTGTAGAACCGTCGTGGAGTCCGACCAGAACACTCTATTGGTAACCGTGAGGTCGGTTTCTTCGCACACGGACGCGGCCAATCTTGCACCCAATAGCGCAGCTTGCAGTTCTAGGCGGGGAACCGATGTGGCTTTGACGGGTGCCACTCGCGCCTTCCCAGCCACCAGCCTGATGTTGACTTCTCCGTTGTCAACCGTAGATCTCCAATACACGGCGGCGGCGTATGCGGTTTCGCTGGCGTCGACGAAGGTATGTATTTCGCCCGATCTCGTAGTAAGCGCCAGACATCGCGGTATCTTGACATGATTTAGAGCTTCGATGCTTTCGGCGTATTCTTCCCAGGCGTGATGTTGTTCCTCGTTGACTTCTTCGTCCCACTGAACTCCGGATCTCCAGAGGTCTTGTATCATTTTCTTCCCCATTACCAGGACTGGGGCGGCGAGTCCCAGCGGGTCGAAGGTGGACATCACGGCGCTGGTGACTTCCCTCTTTGTTGGCTTCCTCTTGCCATTCTTGATTTCTATTGGTATGTTTCTAAGGCCGACGTTAAAAGCTAATGCGTCTCCTTGCACGAGCCACCTCATACCCAATGTCTTCTCTTCTTGGCCAAGTCTTTTCTCTTCTATGTTTTCGCTCGCATCGATCTTGGCCAAGGCTTCCGCTTCGTTACTGGCCCATTGCTTCAAAATGAATCCAGCTCTTTTGTGCACTCGGTTTACTTCGTCAGCAACGGATGCCGCCTCCTCCGTGGTAGAAAAGCTCTGTAGGTAATCATCCATATAATGGTTACGGACGATAGCTCGGGCCGCTCTGGGATGTTCCCTTGCATGTCTCTCCGCGTTGGTGTTCTTTACGTATATGGCGGTTGCTGGAGAAGACGCTGCGCCGAAGATTACCGACTTCATTCTGTATTCTTTGGGCTTCGATTCTCGGTCCTCTCCTCGCCAGAGAAAGCGCAGGCTGTCGCGGTCTTCCTCTCTAATTTGGATTTGCAGGAACATTTCTTTAACATCGGCGACGACTGCTACGGGCCCCTCTCGGAATCGTATGAGTATCCCAAATAGAGACTGGAGCAGATCCGGGCCGGGGAGCAATGCATCGTTTAGGCTCTTCCCTTCATGCTTGGCGGCAGCGTCAAATACTATGCGAATCTTCCCCTTCAATGGATGCGTCACGGCGAAATGTGGGAGATAGAATGTCCGACCTATTGTAATATTCTCAGGTGCTTCTTCGGCGTATCCACTTGACAACAGGTTGCTCAGTTGCTTGCTGTATTCTTCCTTAAGTGTAGCATCCCTATCCAGTTTCCTCTCGACGCCGAGTAGCCTGCTTCGAGCTTGAGTGTAGTTGTTTGGTAACGTCTCGCTCTCCGATTTCCATAGAAGTCCGGACTCGTATCTTCCATCTGGTAACAGCCTTGTAGATTCTTTTAGTATTGTCAGCGCTCGTTCATCCGCGTCGTTGCTAGGACGTCGTTCTTGTATTCCGATCGAGTCTAACGCGAAGTGCTTCTTAATTAATTCTTCAATAGTTTCTTCGTTGCTAGCAGCTCGACAGTGGTTTATGAAGTTGACTGAAGTTATCCCGGCGTGGCCCCCATGAAGTACCCAACCTAGGCTCGTGAGAGAAGCTACAGGTTCGCTTCGTTTTCCCTTCAAGATCTTCCTAGAGACTATGAGGTCCCAGTTGTCTTGACCGATGAGCAGTGCGGGCCTTTCCTTTTCGTAAACCAATTCGTTATTCAGACTTCTCAAATGGTTACATTCTTCAATTGACTTCTTGTCGACGTATTGGGGTGACAACTTCAGTTCTTCGACGGTGCGCACGCCTCTCAAAGCTCGCTTGTCCTTCCTGTGTATGCCTCTTATCTTCAGATCCATCTTCTGTGACCTCTCTTTGGTAATTATTTTCCCACCGACGGTTTCCAGTATGAGTTCCTTTTCTTCCCCGGTGGCCCCTATGCGTGAGGCGATGGAGGCGTCTACTAGTGAAACCGTTGAGCCCTCGTCCAGTAGTGCTAGCACGCGGGCTGATCCTTTGGGTCCATAGATCTCGACAGGCATCATTTTCAAATAGACTCTTGTTCCGTCCGCTGCGGCGTAGACGGGTCGAGCTTCTTCAATTTCTTTCGCTTGATTACACGGTGACGGCGTGAGCTGCTGTTGTTGCGTAGACGGTGCCATTGTGTGAGTAGGCTCCGAGTGCAACAACGTATGGTGCGGCTTCTTACATCTTCTACACGGTTGCGCTCTGCAATTCGTTCGTATGTGTCTCAATCGCAGACACTTAAAACATAAACGCTTCTGTTTTGCTATTTCCCATTTCTCATTGGTAGCAGCTTCTTTAAACTTCCTGCATTCGGTGAGCCAGTGGTCTCCATTGCAATGGAAGCAATTCTTCTTATACGTTTCCGATGACGTTGCTACTGTATGGGTCTCTTCTTCTTCTCGCGCCGCGTGAACGGGGAATCTTCTTTGCGCGAATCTTCTCTTATTGATTTCTGGCAGCGCGAACGATCCGCATAGGTCCGCTTCGGAGTTCAGAAACTTTTTGAGCTTCACTAGTTCCGGTTCGTCGTGGTCCACGCTGGCATTGAAGTCGAACCAGCGATACCGAAGTATGGGCGACAGCTTTTCAATGACGATTCTTGCGATTTCCGGCGAATACAAGTATTGGGCCTTCTTCAATGCTTCTATTGTTGTGACTGCGTTGCTGACTTGACTCGCGAATGCGCAGATGTCCCTCGGTGTATCGCCGATGCGCGATAATTCTTTCAGCTTTTCGACTTCGACGAGAACCAATTGCTCTGGTCTTCCGAAGCGGCGTTCTAAAGCGGCGAGGATCTCCTGAGGTTCCGATGACGCGAAGAGCAGGCTTCGTATTGCTTCTCTTGCGGTTCCTTTTATCGTTCTTCTTAAGCGAGCCATATTCTGTACGTCGTTGAACTGCTCCGCGCTGTCCATATATGACCTCTTGAAAGGCAGCCATTCTTCATTAGCGCCGTTGAAATCGGGTAGGTCCCATATCTTGTGCGGCGCGGATGTCGGTTGTACTGTCCGCGCGGCGGTGATGATCGCGTCGGCGAGGTCCTTGAGTTCGCTCTTGCTCGAAGGTACTTCTTTTTCTTCGGCGTGTTCAACATACGACGTCGTGTGTCGCACCCATTGTTCTACGTGCGATTGGTGTTCGACTTCATATTCGTTCCCCATTTCATCCTCGGAGTCGTACTGGGCGAGTTCCAGTTCGGTGCGTGCGAGTGCCGCGGCGGTCTCCGCGGCTACCAGTTGCTTCTTCTGAAGTTCCGCTTGCGCTTTGAGTTCTGCTTTCCTGGATCTGGAGGATCTGGTCGTCCGGGGAACCACGGTTTCTGAAGACGCGAACGGTGGGACATTAGGCCTTCCAATGTTCTTTAGGTGCGCGCGTGGTTCGGTGCTTGCAGGTGCGGGCATCATCGTTGCGGGCGTCGACGTAGTCGCAGTCAGTGCGGTGCGCGTAGTCCTACTCGATGTCGTAGTCGTGGTCGTCGTCGCGGTCGTCGTCGCTCTCGGTGCTTCGGTCGTCGTGGGTTCGACGGTGGCCGTGGTCGCGGCCGTCGCGGCGCGTGTTCTTCTTCCGCGGGTTAACGCGGGTGCGGCGGTCGAGGCGGTGGCGGATGTGGCAGTCGAGGCGGCGTTGGACGCGGCGGTCGGTGGCGCTTGTGTGACGAGCGGTGCTTGCTTCCGTGGACGTTGATGCGGTTACTGTATCTGCAGGCGTATACATCGACCAGTCTGTTCTTGATTCTTCGGAGCTTCGTTCTTCTTGCTTGGAGCGTGACGGTGATCTTGAACGGATGGGCATCTTCGGTTTGCTTCTTTCTTCCTATCCGGCGCTCGAATGGACCAGCAATTATGGCGTGTGAGGCCAAAGTGCAATACGTGGGTGCCGGCTCGACCGAAGAATACTCTCCAATAAAACCTCCAGTGCTCCTTTTCTTAGCTTCTTTTATTTGTTTCCTTGTCCGAAGTCGCATTCCGAATGAATCCTGGTCCTACATTTGGGTTCTATATATATGCCCCGAAATAGGTTAACAAATGTCAACTACTGCAACTAGTAAAATGGCCCTTTCGGCCAATGGCGTTTGATTTCTTTGCCATCCTGCTCTCGCAATTCGCTATCCTGCTCTCACAAATTCCTTACCTGTCGTGACAGGTTCGGACGTGTCTCGACCTATTTCGGGGCTCACAAATATTCCATATGTATAGCTACTATCTACTCATTACTTTTAATACTTACTAAAATAAAAAACAACCTAGCTAATACATTTTTATCCCTATTCTATGCTAATAATCATTTATTCAGTAATAAACTAAACTTACATACTACAAAACGCTTAATTTACAATACAATTAAATACTTATATGCTACGTGATACTGATATAACTCAAAAATGCTTACATACTACGCGGAAGACGTCGCTTACAAAAACCCCCCAGGTGGCCGTCCTCGGCGCTATAAATAGGACTCCGGGATCTCGAAAGGAACGCAACCGGAATCCTCTAAGCGCGTTGCCCCATCGGGCTCCTCCCAGATGGGCGGCCAGGCCCACCACCCAGTTTAGTCTTTACGACGGTATGCGACCACACACACCGCCGTCCTTCCCGGGATAGCCTGACCTAACGGTTCGAGCAGGCAGGGGATGCCGTAGCCCTATTCTGATCCCGGAACTACAGGGACGAGAGAGTAGGTACCTACTACATTATATATATAAATATAAAAAAATACACTTGTATTCATACTTTATGAATTTTATCCTAAAAATAATAATGTCAATTGGAAAAATCGCGATATTTTGAATATAGTAGGTGGTTCGCGCTTTACCCTTATTCTCGTACTAAGAGTTCAACACGTAGGTCTCCTTAAAACGACCAATGCTTACGTTTTTGTCCATACACTAAAATACATTGCTCGTTTGCGTTTTTTGATTGCGGTCATGCCAATGTATAATTTTACTTTATAATAATGGGCGATATTTTTTTTGATAAAAAAAGTCCTAATAAGGGCAGTGTATAGAATCTTCTGTTTTCGCAACCGTGTTTAAAATGCCATTGAATGAAGGATCAATAATACCTATAATTATGTATTATATAACATCTTAATATACTTATTGTATTGTAACGTTATATTATAACAATATTTCTAAAGTTTCCTATTCATGATCAGTTTATATTATGTAGGTATAATAAATAAAAAGAAGATAAAACGTAATATATATTCTTTACATAAACAAAAGATCTTGAATAAGATAAAGGATGTATGATTGCATAATTGGACCTACTTTTGCAAAAAGGAACCAACGAGTTTTCCTCCTATTATTTTAAAAATTTTGATGATTTTCAATATTATTATATTTGTATACATATAAAAAAGATCTTGTACAATATTCTAAATAGATTATATTAAAAATAACCCAAAATTGCATAGTATACAATATAGTATAGTTTTGCTCAAAACCGTCGTTGTGTGGATTGGTTCTGTTTTGCATAAGTAGGTCTATTTATACTATGAAAACGTCAAAAAGTGATACATACGCTTCTGTATTTGGCTTGAGAAGCTTATAGTTAGTTTATTTTTAATAGGTATATTTTCATGCTTCAATCATAAATATATTATATCTTTTCAATACGTCGTTAACCCATTAATCCACTGTAGAGTTCGGATCCCCTCTAGGGGTAAAACATTAAGGCCATAGCCCACCACGTTGGCCAAGTGCGAATTGGTACACCATACAAACCTTTGAGAAGTTTTTTGGAAGGAACTCTCAGGTATGTTGGTTCTTTCACGATGTTTTCCTTCAACGTAAAACTTACTTATTACTAATATGTAAGTTCTAATAAGTACATCACAAAACAAAGTCGCTTCTCGATGTCTGCCCCTATGTATTCTTTTAGATCTTTAAAACTACGCTACGGATTTTAATACGGTTTTTTTTTAAAGAGTGAGTCAAGGAAGGTTTTTATGTAGTGGAGAAACACGGATAATTTTAGATTTTTGAATTTTAGGCGGAACGAAGTTCGCCGGGTCGACTAGTCATTTTATAAAAATCAAGGTGCGAAAGAGATTTGAATCCCGAATATCTCGTTCGGAGAGCAAGATCATAATTAGGCTATCACTGTTCATGCAGCTTTCAATTTTACTACCTAAAACATTTTTCCTTGAAGGGATAAACCAGTTTGCAACGAGTGTTGGTCTTTAATTAATTTCCAGGTACTACATATTTGCCTTGTTATTCATAGTAAGTAATTATTTTGCGGCTTGCGCGTAATAGGTACCTATGTAACTCGTTAAACGTGCGCGTGAGTTTATTATAGCACTACAATGCGGATTAAAGGTTAAAGAGTTTATGAATGTACTTCAGAAATAATAATATCACACAGTAAAAACAAAATGGACGACTCGCGAAACTTCAGAAGAAATACTATAATACGTCAAATTAGGTACTTGTATGAAGGTCAATCATTCAGCGAATTTATGAGCGACGATTTTGTGCTAGAAAAACAAAAACATAAATGTTACATCCTTTTATAACTGTATACCTACTTTAAGAAAATACGGACCCACACCTGCTAGTTATTTCACAAAGTGCAAATTAGGTACCTCCGTACCTCTCTTTCCATTTGATTCTGACTGTGCTGTATAATAATCTGTACCTATATGGGGCTATACATATATGGCATATTTAATCATAAAAAGAAATAACTCAAAATTTATGTTTTACGAGTTTCACCTAGTTCGCAAAACGTACAATTTGAGTTATTCCTTTTTATGATAAAAAGGTGCGACGTATGGGTTGTATGTAGGTAGGTATATCTTTGTGATTCGACTTGGAAAGTACCACCGATACCCTATTTCTGTGTAATAACAGCACTTTTATGCGCTTCTGTGGTCTGCTCTAAAGAGTGCACAATACATAGATTGCAACTTTAGAGACATCAACGCATTTGTGCCTCACGTAAGCCGCTGATCTATTTGGTATTGATTACAGATATCCATGAGCGACAGTGGCCACTTATCGTCAGCTGGACTGTGTAGTTGTAGTTGAACAGATCATATTCTAAAGAAAAAACATAAAGCCGCCACCTTTTTGAACAATAATAGTATTTGTTACAAAAAAGGTATTACGCTCATTGTAAATTTATTACTACATACATTTTCACCGACTCAGTTTTTGTTCATGATTCGTTTTTTCGTTCATTTTTAGAAACCTACACGGCTTCACGTATGAAATTATATAATATAGAAACCTATTTTATTCCAAAATATATTGTACAATTATTTATTTATGACATGCCTTTGCCCGCGGCTTCGCTCGCGTAGAATTTAGTCTGCCACATAAAGTTTGCAAGGTGGCAGAGCAATGGTTCAACCAGGGAAGTACCACCGGCGCACCTATTTGGTGTAAGGGTGTGGCTGCCGGCTCACTTTTATATGAGACGATCATCATAGTTCTCGGGAGTAGCAACGCATCTGTGATTAATATGAACGTATTAAGTTGATAACAGATGTTCATGACCGGCAGTGACCACTTACCATCATGCTGGGCTGCATGCTCGTTTGCTACTTCAGTCAGATAAAAAAATAGGCTTCCATAGCTTAGCTGCAGATGCGTTTCTCGCGCTATGGACTAAGTTGGAACACCCGAAAAGTATATCTCCTTTATCACTTCCAAACCCTTCAAACCAAAACACAGTAGTACATAAAATTGCAGTTAATAGGCAGAAAAAGATGTGAACCACCAAATACCACCTTCGAACTCGATACAATTTCCATAGTTAATGTAAATTTTATCACAGGCTAATTGCGTTCACAATTAAACAATAATTTTACCGTGTATGAATAAATACATAGCGATAATTTTATCAAATTGTGACATCAATCTTCATAACAAGGAGAGAGCAATTAAGCCATTTTGTCATAACGCGTAGATGATAATTAAGATGAATTTAGACCATTTTAGCTGAAGGATTTCTCAGAATATTTTTCGCTTTGAAATATCAATAGTTTCTTTTATAAATCAAATGTATTAATTGCCACAAACAGATGTACCACTATTCCTTAACTTTTCCTTTGCTGCTTATTAAAAATGCCTAATTCACAGTATCGAATTCTGAACAGTTCTCCATGTAAAGTAAAGCAGATAGGTATATAACCATAATAAGCATAAAAATAGTTTTTTTTTAATATGCTTACAATCTCATGATCCGAAATAAAAAATGTTTTAAATAGCACCTAATTACTTAGTATCTAGATAATTACATTTTTAAAAGTATTTTATAATGTGTGTTTACAAATTACCACTTTGCTACTTCGGTATTACGCGAAATATTTCGGTCCAGTAACGCAAGGGTATGTAAGCATTAAAATAATTTTGCTCTACCTATATAATCTTTATGAATATTTTATTAGCATTCTCTTATTTTTTACTTAACCCGTACTATTATAATATTCTCATTCACTGAACTAAGATTAAAATAGTTTCCTCTCTATACTACGGAGCTTCAAACAAAATGCGCAAAAAATACATTAAAAAAACTCACCGATAAATTTCAAATATTCCTCGAAGTTGTCAGATGTTTTTAATTTATATTTTTTACCGAGATACGCGTCCATTGTTTTGTTTTTTATTTTTATTTCACACTAGTTTGTCAACAGTCAACACGTCGTAGGGTCAAGGCGAGTGAACATTCAATGTTGCTCTGTATACTCCGCTAGACCTTAATACTTTATTTCAATACCATAAGAATCGTGTTGTTGCCCCCACTCTGTATGAGAAAGAAAAGGACAGAACAATAATATTTACTGTATTTTTATACTGTAGGGATTTATGAAAATGATCCAGAGCACACATTTAATAATTGTCAAGGCTAAAAAATAGTCGTTTATGAAATTCGCCAAAGTTAAGGATTAAAAGAGGAGTAAGTAAGTACTTTGAAGTTGGTTAAAACTTAATATTATTTATTTTACATCTAATTGCCTAACCCGTTAATGCGCAAAAGGTCAATTTTGTGGAACCATTTTCAATGGTATAAATAGAGCTATTCACGTTTTTTCTTACTGATAATCCCTTAATTATCATTTTTGGATATGCCCTTTTAAAATCGGGTGTTAGTTTAAATTTAAAAATAACTTAACATTGTGCATTTTGCAATTTAAAAACTTGATTTTACGACGTGTTTTCTTATAATGTGGATTTTTTGGAAAAGTTTTTAAGGAATTATACTTACAATCAATTTGGGTAACATTGAACAGCGGTGTAACTTTGAACAAAGTTGTGAAAAAAATATATTAATTTATTACATGGAAACTTCTTGTTGTTTCAATATCGTACCTGCGTAAAATGGTTTGCCAAAATGTTGTAATAGCAATGAAAGTAAAAAAAGGTACCTGTCAATGTCATAATTTTAAAAAATAACGCCTTTTCCGTAGTGAAGTTGTTGCAAGTGTTTAATGCTTCATTTTGAAATAGCAATTATAATATAAAACTTATCGTAAACAGGTGTGTTTTGGTGTTTATCTTTAAAATGTATATTGTATATTATTATTTTGAAACTGTACTATCCGTATCCCATGTTGAATATTGCGTAAAACTGTTAAACTTTTGACGACGTCGAAATTGGATGTTATATGGGTAACTTTGAACGGTTCAAAGTTACCTGTATCATAAAAAAATATTTTTTTCGGAGGCTCAGGGTCGCTCAGCGTGCTATGGAGAGGTTTATGCTCGGAATTTCGCTACGAGACATGATTCGCAACGATGAAATCCGTAGACGAACGAAGCTTACCGACATAGCTCTCAAAATTAGCAGGCTGAAGTGGCAATGGGCCGCCACATCGCTCGTAGGACCGATAACCGATGGGGAAGAAAGGTCCTCGAGTGGCGACCATGTTTAGGCAAAAGGAGTACCGGTCACCCCCCTACCTGATGGACCGGTGACCTGAAGAAGACAGCGGGAAACAGTTGGATTCAGAGGACACAGCACCGGTTGGAGTGGCGCCATTTAGGGGAGGCCTATGTTATGTCCATGTTCCGTCCATCCTTTTTTTTTTTGTTTTCGAGGGGGAAACCTTCCAAAGGTACCCGATGTTCCGTCCATCCTATGGATGGATGGAATAAATAATCAAAAAAAAACTAGTATCTTATTTTACCACCAAATTGATCGACCTTGATTCATATGGCAAGACCAAGTTGTCTATTGTATTTATATATCAAAATAAATGTATTTTTTATAGATTTGGTTTTAATTAACAAAAATATGTTAATTAATTTTACTCAGACCTTAAAATATTCGATTAATGACGGATTTTATATCCTCAAAAAATTATATTCAAAGTTACCCAAAACTAAGGATAACTTTGAATTTGAGTTTTAGGGGTAAATGTGGATAGTTTAATTGTTTTCTCCGTAAATTTATTGTGTTAGATTAATAAACCAGCTAAAAAGGACACTATTCATTTAATAAAAACAAGGTGCAATAAATATAAAACAGATTATAATATCACAAATATTGTAAAAAATGTTCAAAGTTACCCAAATCGAGTTTACTAATTTGATTTCACATATTTTTCCTCAACGCTATTTCGAATTCTTTTCATATTAATACTCTTTCTGATGCTCAATGAAATAATTTATTGTAACAAAGCTACAGTTTTGTTGAGTTGCTAAGGACTCCATGTAGGAGCAGGTGAGATCACGGAAAAAAATGAAAGGCGGTAAATATAAGGATTAAGTAAAACTTATTGCATTAAGTAAAACTTGTATGTAGATTTGCGTACTATATTTTTTGGGCTGGGCTGCGTTCGGGAAATTACGTAATATATTCTCGTCCACAATTCCTCAGTGCCTGAAGTCGAAATATAACTACTTACCATCTTATTTTTTTTTATGAATTGCGAAATAGATTAACGTACTCCGGAACGTCTAAATAAATAAAATAATAATAGAGAACAGCATTTTTTCGAGTAATGTGTGGTGCCAGTGACGACCATTTTTCGCTGAAACGTGGTGTTTCATTGTAGGCCACATTTAAAGGCTTTAGAGTCGCTAAGTGCGCTATGAAAAGGGCTATGCAAGGAATTTAACTACGAGACACGATTCGCAACGGTGAAATCCGTAGACGAACTAAGTTTACCGAAATAGCAAAATTAGCAGGCTGAAGTGACAATGGGTCGCTCGAAGGACCGATAACTGTTAGGGAAGAAAGGCCCTTGGTTGGCGACCAAGTTTACGCAAAAGGAACACCGGTCTTAACTTGACCATGTGGACCGATGATCTGAAGACAACAAGAAACCGCTGAAATTAAAAGGCAATGGACTGGCTATAGTAACGCCTTTTGTTGTTTACTTCAAAAGGCAGAAAAAATTTATACAATAAAAAACCTTGTCTCCCTTTTTTCCAATGATAAGTCGTATGTTAAAATCCGTCAAGTCGTATAAGTGTCACGAGACACTCGCTGCAGCCAATAACGCCGCCGAGAAGCTTGAAGCCGCTACAAAACTTGAAGCGCGCGACAACCACTTGAAGCGTGTGCTCGCCACTTGCGGTAGGTGGCCACTTTTTTAACATGTTAAGTGTCGCCGCACACGCGCCACTCGCGGTGGCCAGAAACTCTGCCACTAGCATATCTACTATAGTTTCTATACATTTTATATGGACTCGCTGCACATGGTGAACGCTTCTAGTGGCGGCGTTTGTAGCCACTGCGAGTTGCCCGTGTGCGGAGACACTAATACTTATACTATTTTATTACTTGTCAGCTAATTCCCATCAGCGATCATTTAGTAGGGAATTCGTCAGGCAATCAAATCGTTATGTTAGAATGACTAGTTAGCTTTCAGAGTATTGCTAATTATTCAGGATTTCAGTAGAATATTATATGTTAAATATCGCGAATATTTCGGATCCAGAATTTCCAGCTGTTATTTAGATTCGCTTGCAAGGGGTGGAGGTTAATTCCCTTGGAAAATGGATAAGAAAGGAATAAAATACAGAAATTAAAAACCCCTATTTTAATATTTTAAGTATAAAATTTATTTCCATTATGGTATAAAACAGTTTGACAAATAAAGATCACAGAAAACACATTTCGGCTTATCTAATAACAATTCTGGTCTGACAGTAACACCACAATTCCGGCAAATTAAATAATCATTAGTCTCAATGGGAGTAAAAGTTAATGTACAAAATGCATTTATATGACCATCCTTACAAATAAATCCTTTTAAAATTTCATCACAACACTGACATGTGTAGTTAAGGCTATCCTTTTTATTCTGAAATATATTTACAGCATCAGGAGGCAGTAAATCGCTCAAGTTCTTCTTAAATTTCTTGCAATATTCTTCTAAATGTTTTCCAGCCATTAAAAAGCATTCATGGCTAAATTTATTATCAGAATTTTGATTGATACAAGATTCAAACAGATCATTCATAATTTTTGCAGCATGAGAAGCCAAAATATTACTTTTTACTATGGCAATAGATGTCTCAGGCAACATACCCTTGGACAGATTTTGTATTATAGTTTCTAGATTATTATACAAAATTAATACAACTAAATATACTTTTGCATGATAATTGTCTAGTTGTGCATCTTCATACAACTTACCATAATCAAAAGAAGGCAATGCCTTTGATTTTAATGTCTTACATCTCAAAAATTCTATCATGTCCCACATATCAGTTAATGTTTTGTTGGGATTATTTACAAGTGTTGGTAATTCAAAATCTTGGTTAAATTCTCCATAAAGAATAACTTCAAGTTTCAGTGGTTTTTTTCTGCACAAAACTGTACGATCCAGCATTGCTGTAGCTAATATTGCACCATTGCTTGAAAAAGCACACCCATAAATTTCATACACAGCAGGTATACCCTTAATTTCAATTAAATTTAAATGCACTTCTAAAATATTGTTTTCTACAACATATTTAACAGAATATAGTTCACGATTCACTGTTGATACAAAAATTCCATTCTTACTCTTCAAAACAGATGTTATTCTCTGGTCATTAACATTTGTTACATTTTGCAAAACAACTTTACAGTTTTTATCAATCATTTGTGTTAATAAATGTCTGTGTTTCTTACACATTAAAATTATATTATTGTTATATAATTCATATATAATGTATTGAGCTATCATTTTGTCCTTATAAGCCCATAGAGTGTGGGTATTTAAATGATTTACAGTATTATTTACTATTTGGCATTCATATGCAATTAGTTGGCCTAAGACGTTTGAACATACAAGCATGAACTTATTATCTGATGTCGGAATCCACTTCATGGTTATAATTTCTTCAGTATTTTCGATAATTTGATGTTGGAGAGTGACGTCTACAGATTTATCGTTACATTTTAGTAACCAGAACAGAATGTGACCATTTTTTTGTGCAGTGACAAAGTGACATGATTTATTTTCGCTTAAATGTGGCGCCCAGCAAAGAGCACTTGATTCAAGAGTATATGCGGTTTTCTTTAGTGAAATAAAATTTAACGGATTACTGGGTACAACTGAAGGTACAAGAGATTGCGAGTCCATTTCGCTTTTCAACTTTATAGACAGATTCGCCAGTTTTACCCACTCGTGCCTTTGCTGTGAATATAAATCAATATTGCCCACACTATTCAGAACTGCGATAACGCATTCGTTGTTGTAGATGAAGTCTGCAGGTGACCAGTCGAAGTCCATGATGATCGCGGACTCCATCAGCTGTTTATTGTAAGGCCAGAGCGCCGGATCCAAAATCATCTGGTTCAAGTCTATATTCTTAACACGACATCTTGAAACATTCTGCAATAACAATCCACTTGCCGGACTACACTTTGAAGCCAAGATCTTGGACTCGAAGAGATCGACGTTTTTGTCTAAACACCTGAGATTATAGGAAAAATTGTATATATGTAATCCGCTCTCGCAACGCACTGTAAGCGCGTTGTTGTGCCATGCCACATTAATGTCTTCATATTTTAACAAGTCAATCGTTCGTCTCGAAATTTCCTGTAACATATTGCTTGTTTTATCCAAAATACATTTAAAAATAATTAAATGTTCACTTTCCTGGTTCAATAAGCTAAGGTTAAAATAGTTTTACGATATGAAAATATAAACATTGCGACTTTGCGACAAGATATTGACATTTGACTTAACTTGACACAGAAATCACAGAATACAGTTATGAATAATACAGAAACAGATGTCTCTGGTTTATAGACTCTTGGATCTTACTTATCTTGGATTTAATTAACTATGTATTGTAAGTTGATACTTGTCTTTTGTTTTAATATTTAACTTTGCATTCTAGTTCATTACATTATATTTTAATTAAAGCAATTACGTACCTATTACAATTTATTTTGTATAGTTTATTGTTTATTGCAGGTTAAAGAACAAGAATCCAAGATAAGGAAGAAAATAATTCAACGATTAATAAAATAATAAACGTCACAGATCACGAACTGAGTTTACTGACTTTACTGAGTAGGGATGTCCTTTTAGAAAATACATCGATGTTTTTTTCGATGCAATGCGGTGCATCGATGTTTGTTTTCTAAAAATTGTTTTTTTTTTAGAAAAATGTAGACATTTGTTGACATAATTAACAGCCTTATCGTGTATTTATATTGTACGACAGTGCGAAGCTCGCACAGATCGAGACGAGCTGCTCGGAAATTGGACGAATATGTAAGCAGCTGTTTGTGAGAAAGTATACAGTATTAATGAAAAAAAATGAATTAATATCAATGAAAAAAAAATTGCATAAATAAATAATTACAATTGCTGTTGATAAAAAATGCTTTGTAATAGCTTTACCGCGGCAGTCCCCGAGTGCCGCACGTTTTGTAAAAATACATCAATACGTGGAATAAATTAAGAATCTTTCCAAAATCAGATCAATTCGAGGCATCATATTAAAACATCGAGTAAATTCGATGCATTGATGTATATTGGACATCTCTATTACTGAGGAATTGTCATTTATATGTCATAACAAAAGCACGTTGATGCACGACTTGTCGAATAATTCATTTTGAGAAATTTATAAAATAAGTGGAAAACATTACGATGTGCTGTTAGTATTTTGTTGTAACTTTGACTATTTTCTACTAAAATGGGGAAAAGAAGATACAACGCGAAAGCTCGTCAAATAGTCAAAACAAGTGTGGATAATTCGCAAACAAATGAGGTAAAATGAATGTTCTGTTTTTAATACAATTATTTACAATACATAAGTGGAACTAGGAGATCTTCGTGAACACAATTTCTTCGTGGTTTAAGTTGTCAGAAGTCCATGGGCGGCAGTGACCACTTACCATCAGGTGGACTGCATGCTCGTTTGCTACTTCAGTCAGATAAAAAAATAGTTGTATTTCAATTGGTGTATAAAATCAACTTTTTAATTTAAATAGATGTATAGTATTGTCTTACCTGTGGGCCATTGAATTTAAGCAAATTTTAATATTATTTGCTATGAAATTTCGTCCATTCAGATCGGTCGTTTTTATTTAATGCTGAAACATCTTGATTTTAATTTTTATATGTTAATTAGGGTGGTACATGAAGAACCACAATAAATGGTGGTTTCATGTCAGAGTTACCACCTCATCTATTTGTCAATTATAACAGCTGTTTTAAATGCTAAAGTGAATTAAGCATTTATATTGGCTTGGGTCTGAATTAGTGATGTAGGAAATATTTGCATGTTTTAAGCATATTGAATTGCAGTGATTTGCAAAAAAGGTGACCAAATCTAATAAGTTGATCTGCAGTTTGGCACCAAAAACTAAAAAAAACAATATCTACACTCACATTTCTTTTCACAAATGTCTGTAAGGGATATTTACATTTACATATTTACAGTATTTTGTTATATTACTAGTCTGAATGTTGTCATCCCTGTAGTTCCGGGATCAGAATAGGGCTATGCCATCCCTTTCTTTTGTAAGAGGCGACTAAAAGGGGCTTCTGGGGTTGCGGGCGGCTAGAGTGGGAGCTCTAATCGTTTGGTTAGGCGATCCTGGGAAGGACGGTGGTATGTGTGCTCGCATACCATCGTAAGGACTATATGGAGCGGTGGGCCCTGTCGCCCGCCTGGAGGAGCCTTTTGGGGCAAAGTGCTCAGGGAACTATGGTTGCATTCCTTAATTATAAAACCCTGCATCACTGCCTCCAAAAAAAAGTACAAATGTTGTACCCAGGTTTCTCATAAGCAGTATGCTGCCTGTTCTACTATATGAGTAATAGTTATACCAGTATAATGTGTTCTTGCAGATAAAAGTAGATTTTGAAGCAAAGGAATATGGTGCCACGGATTCAAGCAACTTGCTTGCCTTGCCTTCAAAGAAGAGAGAAACGAAGGTTATATCTGAGAAGAAGGAGAAAACCAGGTTTCTTTCCAAGGCACATCGGAAACGGTTAGAGAAAATTGTTGATAAGAAGAAAAAGAAAGAAGGTGTAAGTGCATATTATAATAATAATCCTTTATTGATCTTTAACTTAAGTTAACAAAGAAAATATAGAAAAAAATTGTAATAATATATATAAAATTAAGTTAATGCCCCACTATGGGTAAAAGCCTTCTCCAAATGTCCCCATTCCGCTCTATCCTGTCCTTTCGCTACCCAGTCTTTGCCAGCTATTTTTTGTATTTCGTCAATTCAACGATCTTTAGGGCGACCTCTTCCTCGTTTTCCCCAAGACCTTTCCATTAGTAAGTGCATATAATGAACCTATAATTTACTAACTTAGACTTGGCTATTGTATGGTCGAAAAGAGGGTTTGGGCAAAAGGAGTGCAGGCGTCAACCGACCAGGTCATGGCACAGGACCGGTCAAAGTGGCTCAGATTAGGGGAGGCCTATGTCCAGCAGTAGACTTTCAAAGGCTGATGGATGGATGACATTATTTTCTTTATAACTATACCAGGGATTGTTAATGCTTACAAAAATCCTTTCTAAAACAATGTTATAGAGGGCAGCACTGTTGGAATCGCTATCTCAAGTCCAAGCTACTCCTGATGAGGTGAAACAATTTACAACCATAGCAACTCTACAAACTATTGGGACAAGGAGACTGAATGAGTACAATCAGACTGCCACAGCACAGAATGCTGAGCAAGCAGAGCAGAAGAAATTCAGTAGTATAGCTGGTAAGGTTCCCAATATTATGATTAATTTATAGCTGGTTTTAAGGGCTGATGGGCTGTAGACTGCCTATTACAGAGGAAGACCCATTAGCATTTCTACTATGATGAAATGTTCAGGCTGGTGACTATAGACAGTATAGGCCTTTTTATTTTACTACAAATTCTATTTACATGTTGATAGTTTTCACTGTGTGTGTTGATTTGTATAGAGATAGTATCATACTCTATATAAGGTTGATTATAGTAGAGTACTAATTCTTAAATCTTATTATTATTATTTTATAAGTTTTTGTACACAGAAAATACATAAAAACAGTCATATAGTAAATATAGTGAAAAGGACAGCTTATTTCTAGATGAAATTTCTTACAGTAGCCCTGAGATCAAAACAAAAGTTCCTTGCAATCACTAAAAAATTTGTTTTTTCCCCCCAATCCACTTGTGAATAACAAAGGATCCAAGTCTTTGTAAATCTCACAAGGGCAAGGATAGCATTTATTAGTTGTCAGCTTGAGTTGGATGCTTTTCATCCACCCCTCATACATGTAACATAACATGTTTGCCTTTAAAATAACTTAGGGAGTAATAGGTAAATGATTGTTTCTCAGTTTAATGCCTATTTGGTCCTCATCTATCATTTTAGGTGCTAAAAAGCGGTTACGCCTATTAAAAATGGAAAATTCAGACAATGTTAAAAAGAAGAAATACGATCCCAATGTAGTAGGTCTAGAAGAATCTGAAGATGAATCATCAGAGTCATCTGATGAAGATGAAGAACCAGAAGTAATAGAGAATGGAAATGATAATGTTGAAGAAGAAAATGTAGGGACCACCAAAACTGACAATGCATCAAAATCTGATGAAAATAATATTGAAGATGTTGAACCAGACAAAAGAAAGAATGAAAAAAATGATGTAAAACCTGAAAATATAGAGAATGTTAAAGAGAAAGTTAAAAAGCCACTAGAACATCCAACAATTCATGTAGAAGTGAAAAGGGATCCTAAGATTCAGGTGGCGAGATTGAAACTACCAATACTTGGTGAAGAACAGAGAATAATGGAGTTGATTAACGAAAATGAGTTTCTGATTGTTGCTGGCGAAACTGGTTAGTGTTATTTGATTTTACTTATGCTTAATCATACCGATATCCAGTATGGAAAATTGTAAATATTGCATGTGGATATTTAAAATACCAGGTTCCTACCACCTGGGGGGCGGCTCAAGTATTACGTAAGCACTATTGGGGGGTGGGGGGGATTTGTTTTGCTTAATTTGGATGACATGGGGGGTAGGGGTCTAGATGATGATTACGACATTGCAAGTTATTTACTTCTTTACAATACGGTACTACTCGACCAAAACAATTAGACGCACGACAGTTGAAACGTCATTAGAACTAGGGATTTCCCATCCCGATACGAACTATATTTTATTACTAAATACCAAAAGTATATAGGTATATCATTATTAAAACATACATCATAGTGGTGTATTTTCTATAGTCGAGTATTTATTAAAGCACTTTCATGTGTTTAATATATTCGCAGGCATGGAATGTTTTCTTTCTTTTTTTATGAGTGTAAGAGACTGATGCCTGTTGCAGCACACATTCGATTTTCGACTTTGGAGACAGGAATACTGAGCCTAATACTCTTCTCTTGTTACAAAATTGCATATTTTGAATGTAAGAGTCCTTTCTCTTCCACGAATAGTTTTTTTCCTACCCATTTTGGGGTTTATTGACGAATAATCAACTAATTTAATAATAACTTTAAAAATCCAACAATCACTCATTAAACTAACATTATAACGAAATAACATTAAACACGTGTTGGCTAACGTGAACACCTAGATGATACACGACTGCACGTCACTAGGGGATGCGCGGGGTAAGAAGCGAGATGCGGAGTATTGAACCACTTTTGTTTTATGCGCCTAATTATTGTGGTCAAGTACAATAAATACTTTTTAAATTTTAAAAATGTTTACGTAAGCATGGGGGGAGGGGGTTAGATCTTTGCTTACTTTTGCTGACGAGGGGATTGGGGGGTAAATAATTGTAATAAATCTGCTTACGCAATATTTGAACAGCCCCTGGTAATTAAAATGTGGTTTGACACCGATGTTAAAACCATCATACCTATTTCTGCCTAATAAGTGCAGTATTAAGCATTGTAATAATACCGGTCTGTCGTGCAGTGGGTTCCGGGTTCCATTCCCGGCCAGACAGGTATATGAATAATGATTTTAGATTCTTGGTCTGGGTGTTTGTGTATTCGTCTTTGTGTGTGTCCATGGCACCCATGACACAGGAGAAAATCCTAATATGGGGCTATGAGTATAAAAAGCGTTAGAAAGCGTAGTGTTTTTGTTTGATGAGTCTATTATGGGAGACTTACTTGTTAGGAACATTCCACCTGAATCCTCAGATGTAGCAACCCATCTGTAGTCAATCTTAGGTATTTGTCTTGCCGTCAACCCATTATTGTCCGACTGCTGGGCACGGGTCTTCTCTCAGAATGAGGGAGTTATAGGCCATAGTCCACCGCGCTGGCCAAGTGCGAATTGATGGACTTCAAACACCTCCGAGAACTTTTTTTTTCACAGAACTCGGGTGTGTAGGTTTCCTCACGATGTTTTCCGACTTCTCGACCGAAAACCAGTGATAATTAATAAATAATACATGCACATAATATCAGAAAAATCAGTGGTGCGTGCTTGGGTTTGAAACTCGGACCTCCCGATCGAGAGGGCAAGTTTTAACCATTAGGCTATCAATGCTCTCATATTATGCATTATAATCACTACATAGTAGAAAACAAAGTTGCTTTCCGCTGTCTGTCTCTATGTATGCTTAAATCTTTGAAACTATGCTACGGATTTTAATGCAGTTTTTTTAATAGAAAGAGTGATTCAAAAGGAAGGTTTGAAGAAACACTGATAATTTTAGATTTTTGTCTTTTTGGCGGAACAAAGTTCTTCGGGTCGGTTAGTAATGTACAAACCTTAATGGAAATATGATGTAAGCAACTGATAACAGAGTAACACCATCAAAATATAAATATGCAGCACATAATTTCAGGTAGTGGCAAAACAACTCAAATCCCTCAATTCCTCTACGAAGCCGGTTACGCCGAGCGTCAAATGATAGCAGTGACAGAACCGCGTCGGGTGGCCACCGTAGCTATGTCTCAACGGGTCGCCTATGAACTAGGTTTGAGTAACATGATCGTGTCGTACTTGATGAGGTTCGAAGGTAACGTTACTAAGGACACGAAGATTAAGTTTATGACTGATGGTGAGTTGTTTTATTTGAGTGTCCCTTTTTTTGTTTGTTCTCGAAGGGAAAACCTTCAAAAGGTACCAGACGCCGTGGGAACGACGCAGGGTTATGTGGGATTGGCCCGGTGGCCGTCCTGAGCGCTACAAAGAGGACTCCGGGATCTCCAAAGGAACGCAACCGGAGTCCTCTAAGCCCGTTGCCTCGTCGGGCTCCTCCCACGTGAGCAGCTGGGCTCACCGCTCCGTCTGGCTTTTACGACGGTATGCGGCCATGCATACCGCCGTCCTTCCCGGGGTCGCCTGATCGAACGGTTCGAGCCCCCACTCTAGCCGTCCGCAACCCCGGAAGGCCCTTTTAGTCGCCTCTTACGACAGGCAGGGCGTACCGTGGCCTTATTCTGAGCCCGGAACTACAAGGATTATTTAAGTGTCCGTAGATGTGGACCGCGGTTTTACCAGCATTTAAAGAAATTTATCATTTTCAATAACTCAAAGAAAATTAGAGATATTTAGTACTTTTTGTTTGATTCAATGAAAAAAAATAAACAAACTGACAGACGAGAATTAAAAAAGCAGTAGTGTCCGAACCAAGGTCGATTTTTGTCCTAAGTTCAAAATGCATTCTTTGGCCGTAGCTTCGGCTTCGACTAAAAATATAGGAATCTTGTGCTTATTAAATGACTAGAGATGCGCCGAATAGTGGTTTCACCGAATACCGAATATTATTCGGTTTGACTGTTACCGAACCGGATATTCGGCCGAATTATTCGGTTTACCATTTCTTATTAAGAAACAACTGCGAAAGTATGTTCATAAAAAAAATGTTGATTTGAGGTTTAAAAATTAGTTTTGTGGTTAAAGAACTTTATTCTCACTAAGAATTAAGAATTCACTTACATGAGAAATTAAACATTATAAACATTAGTATCTTATTCATAAAGTACTGCGATTTTATACATAAAGTGGGTAGCAACAAAAATACATCGTCGACTGAGTGCGTAAACAAGACATGGAATAAGCGCGTCCTAGATACGGCAAAAATTAGTTTTAATATAAGAATGTAATATGTTTAGAAAAAATGCAATTTGATTAATTAAGGATTCAAAAATTTTGATTTGAAGTTTTTTTTTTATTGGCTTAAGTCAACACACTCTTCATAGTATTTCTTTGACTTATAACATAAATCTTAAGTAAAAAGTTTTATCTCTATGTTCTATACTGTGACGTGAGCCAAGAAAATAGAAGTACTCGAACTGAATATATTCGGCACCAAAACCGAATAATTCGGCCGAATACGAAATGAAATGTCTTTATTTTTTTTGTATAGGCCTACGGGGCACTTACAAATTGTCAGTTACATTGTTTTTCTTACACTACCACCGGATCGGAATAAGACCTAAACTGAGAAGATCCGGCAAGAAACTCAGCGGGTTTGTCTTTTTTCTTATTTATATCCATTTTTTTTTACGGATAGTGACAATGATGCCGAATACGCCGAATACCGATAAAAACCGAATGTTCGGCGTATCTCTAAAAATTATTGTTAAAAATTTTTGCATACGACACTTAATTCTGTGATATAAATTTGGTTATTAAAAATAAATCAATATCTCTTGCTTACTTTCAGGTGTCCTCTTAAAAGAGATACAATCAGATTTCCTACTAAGTAAGTACTCGGTAGTGATAATTGATGAAGCTCACGAGAGAAGCGTATACACTGATATTTTGCTGGGTTTGTTATCAAGAATAGTGCCTCTAAGACGGAAGCGAGGTAGTCCACTAAGACTGATTATAATGTCAGCTACATTGAGAGTGGAGGATTTTACTGAGAACTCAAGGCTGTTTAAAGAACCACCACCACTTATTAAGGTAGTTTTTTAGTCTGTTTGTCATTTTTAAATATAAGACAAGTTAAATGATTAAAAATAAATAATATGGAGATTAAGCATTTTGTAAGAATAACACTGTGTGCATTAAACTAGTCATATATATTTTTTCACACTTTTAATTCGAAATTTGTTTGTCGGGCGAAGCGAAACAACAAATTGTACAGCTTATTTGTAGAGTTCCATATTTAGTGCAATGTCTCAGGAATTATTTTCGAATGAAATTCTGTTGGAATCGGGTATGCAGTTCATCTTATGGGAGCATAAGGGAGAAATGGGAACGTTTGTTATTTCCAAGGTGGTGGAACTAGTGTAGTTCGACCGGGGAAGTACCACCGCCACTCCTATTTCTAGCGTGAAGCATTTTTTGCGTTTCGATAGAAGGGTGTGGTTGCCGGCTCACTTTCACATGAGGCGACCATCATAGTCCTCCGGAGTAGCAACGCATCTGTGATTGACTTCAGATGGAACCCATGTTCTGTATATAGTTGATTATGTATGTATTCTGTATGTAGTTGTCCATGGGCATTATCACTTACCATCAGATGGACTGCATGCTCTTCTGCTACTTCGGTCAGATAAAAAAAAAACTCCAAATAAGATTGAACTCTTAATTAAGGTAGGCCATGAATGGAATGGTGTCTTTGGAATGAATTAATGAGTTTTGTAAGATTTACGTGTAAAAATACCTTTCTAACCAGAACAAACCACGTCATATTGAACGTCTGCGTGCCTATGGAGCGGTCGTGCTCTGATAACCGTAACTTGAATATTATGAAGAATGTCGAAAATGTTTCAATAGCGCGATTCAGAATACAAGTGGTGCCATCTATTAATGATTTGTGGAAACTCGCAACACAACGAAAAGCAAACAACAATCACGTCAAAGAGTGTAGTTCGACCAGGGAAGTACCACCGCCACAACTATTTCTAGCGTGAAGCATTTCTTGCGATTCAACAGAAGGGTGGGTTGCCAGCACACTTCCACATGAGGCGACCATCATAGTCCTCGGGGGTAGCAACGAATGAGCAGAGTTCTAACGTCTCAGAGTTTCATGTTTCAATATAAAATGCTTTTACAGATAGAAACGAGACAATTTCCAGTGACCATACACTTCAATAAGCATACCTTTAGTGATTATTTGAAGGAGGCGTACAAGAAGGCGGTCAAAGTACACACGCGGCTACCGGAAGGAGGGATTCTCATTTTTGTAACGGGACAACAAGAGGTATTTGTTATTATTAGCTTTTTATTAGCTTCACCTGTATGTTTGTTTGTAACCGACTTCTTTGGGCGCGATTTTGACCCACTTTAAACGGCCAGATTTCGTTCAAACTTTGTAGATTTATTGAGGACCGATGACAATACACTAATTTGATAAAATTATTCCATTTTTTAATTTGACTAAAAAGTATAAAATAAATAAAGGTTTAAAAAACTAAAAAACACGCTTTTTATAGAGAAAACCGAACAAAAAGATAGAAAATAAATTTAAATTAATTAAAATTAAGAAAATAGTGTTAAAAATTTCAATGAATATAAATTAATAATAGTGTGAAAAAAAAAATATTTAAAAAAAAGCGTGGGGTGCTTTTTAAGTTATTATCGAAATGATAATCACTCTACTCATATCTGTCAATAAAATATCTATAACCATTGACACCATGCACCCCACGCTTTTTTTTAAATAAAATATTTTTTTTTATTCACACTATTATTAATTTATATTCATCGAAATTTTTAACACGATTTTCTTAATTTAAATTCATTTAAATTTATTTTCTATTTTTTAGTTCGGTTTTCTATAAAAAGCGTGTTTTTTAGTTTTTTTAAACTATTATTTATTTTTTATATGTTTTTTTACGCCTGATAGAGTCAACGAATGATCAGACAGCTGGCACATACCTCGGTCAACGAATTAGCCTTGCTATTCAACGAGGTAATGTTGCCAGCACTCTGGGAACTCATCCTATGGACAGTAATTTGGATGCTGATTTTTATTTTTAATTACGTTTCGATGGAAGGATGTGTTTTCCGGCACATTTTTATTTGAGGCGACCATCCTAGTACTCGGGAGTGGCAACGCATCTGTGATTGATTTTAGATAGAATCTATTTTCTATATGAAGTTTGCAAAAAAAATATATCAAAAAAACTACAGTAATGATGTTATTGATCTAAAAAGACATTTTTTTTAATTTTTAATCTAGAATTTAGTTTCAGACTGTATTGGCGAAAACTAAGTTAAATTATATAAGTTAATTAAATAAGTTAGTGTAGGCTTCAGAGTGTATTTGATATTATGTATTATTTGCGTTCGTTCTCCTACAATACATTAATTTTAGTACTAGTATTGAATACATTCGATTTAATTCGTTTTCCTACAAAATTTTACATTTGCGTTTTAGGTGCGTTATTTAGTACGTAAATTGAAAGCGGCGTTCCCGTACAGGAAAGACGTGGACTACAGCAAGCTAATCACCAAGAAGACAACCGAAGTAGATCCAGCGCTCGACTCGGAGCCCGAAGATATAGAGTCTGATGACGATGAGGTACAGTCTTTATAGTAAGCGCGCCAGTTGAATGCAGACGTTAGGAATTCGATAGTGCTGTGACCTAATTAGAATTATTGATGTCTACAATGAGTAGTATTGATACATTTCAACTTTGTCGTAAATTTACCACTTAATATTTTTGTTTATTATACACTTTATTACACTTATATTACAAAGTACCTATTATACGATTATGAAATATCAATGCACAACACACACAATGGTTATCATAATGAAAAACAAGGTAATAACTATCATATATTTTATTGTTATTTTACAAAGATATCAATTTTAATAAAATAATATAATAAAAAAAATGTCTATTGACTCGGATCAGTCGTTACTAAAAACAAAAAACAACACGGATTCGCAATGAACGCTAGCGCAGGCAACTGAAGATATCGCGTACGATAGGTACTAAGAACAGCACTACACTACAGGTACGCGCGGGGAAGCGTGCGGATAACGGGGGGAGATGCTCCCGCTCTTTATCTCAGGCCGCGACTGCGTTCAACTCGCTACTTTCTATGTAGAATACAATATCTAAACGAAAGATTTGCGAACTTTTTTTGTCTCATAGACCACTTTCAAACGACATAGCCAACTTTTGTATAGTTCTTACCTTTTTTTTTATATTACGAGGGGGAAACCGGGATCTTCAACGGAATACAACCAGAGTCCTCCCAGCGCGATGCCTATTTCAGGTTCTTTCCTGGTGAGCGGATACGCTCAACGCACCATGTTATTTATGGTGGCATGCGACCATACAAACCACCGCCTTTAATGGAGTCGCTTGGCTGGACGGCTCGAGCTCCTACTCTAGCCGCCCGCAACCCCGGAAGCCCCTTTTAGTCGCCTCGTACGACAGGCAGGGGATACCGTACCTCATGTCATAGCGCTACGGGAATACCTCGGGAGGAAGCTCATTCCACGACTTACACGTCCGTGGCAAAATCGAGCTTGCAAACGAGCGTTTCTATTTTTAAGTCCATAAGCCTAAATCGAGCACTGGATTTTTTACAGGTGGAGAGGGAAATGAAACGAGCACGCAAAGCAAGGAGGAAAGCTAAGCTAAAGTCAAAGGTACTGCCGAAAATCAATTTGGATGACTACGATATGCCAGAAGACGATGGTCAGGCGGATTTGGTTGGGAACGATGATGATAGTGAAGGCCATTTGAGTGATTCAGGTATTGTTTTTAAAATTTGAAACGTACATCAATATCACTACGTAGTATAAAACAAAGTCGCTTCCCGCTGCCTGACCCTATGTATGCGTAGATCTTTAAAACTACCCTACGGAATTTAATGCAGTTTTTTTAATAGACAGAGTGATTAAAGAGGAATGTTTTTTATGTTATACATTTATAATATAGAGGAGAAATCCTGGTAATTTTAGATTTTTGACTTTTAGGCGGAACGAAGTTGGCTGGGTCAGCTAGTGGAATATAAGTCTACAATCCACACATATAATTTTCCACATTTCATATGACAGACAATCTAGTAGAGGTTATTGTTATTCTCGGCATTTTCGAAAATTTGGGGAAGTAAATGAAGGTTATGAGAAAGTGGTCATACATATAGAACAGAAACCCTAAATTGAATCTGTCAACGATGTGTTGCTGCTCCTATAGACAGATGTTTAACTCACATATAAAGTGAATTGCGTGTACTTCAATTTTTTTAGTGTGTTTTTAAATCCTTTTTATGGCTCCCATTGCCATTCATTTATATTACAAATCTTACATTATAGTTAAGTTTCATTTTAATACCAAATTTAGTATTCATAGATGTCACCAAACGTGTTACATTAAAACTAGTCATAAAAATATTTTAAGAATATAAACTTCTTAGTTTTATTTTTATTACTTGGTGCGCTCCTAAGGGGTCGTGACACACATTTTGAAAAAAGCTGCCATGCCAAATCTTCGAATGTTAATAATGTACTTTTATATTCCAGACACAGAAATAGACAACCTATCACCCGAGATAAAGTCATGCAGACAGCCACTATGGGTGTTACCACTGTATTCGATGCTGGGTTCCCGGGAACAGGCGCGCGTGTTCGGCGCGCCCCCTGCCGGCGCGCGGCTGTGCGTAGTAAGCACGGACGTGGCGGAGACCTCGCTCACCATACCCGCCGTGCGCTACGTTATTGATAGCGGGAAGAAGAAGATGAGGTGATGAGATGCCTTTATCGAGCTTTTATAGGGTTTTAATAGTTTTTATATATTTTTACGAAACAATAAATTAAAATGTGATCTTTGTATTTGTCTCGGACATTCGCTACGTCGTTGACAGCGGAAAGAAGAAGATGAGAGAGAGAGAGGGAGAGAGAGAGAGAGAGAAATTGGAGAGAGCGGAGAAAGCAGTGAATTCTTTTTTACAAGGTTTTGTAGGGTTTTATTAGGTTTAACAAGGTATACTAACCATCCACACCGTACGCTACGTCGTCGACAGTGGAACGAAGGAGATAAGGTAATGAAATACTTTAATGAAGATTTTACAGGATTTTAATAGATTTTACAAGGCTTAGTAGATTCATTAAGTCATGCAGACAGCCACTATGGGTGTTACCACTGTATTCGATGCTGGGTTCCCGGGAACAGGCGCGCGTTTTCGGCGCGCCCCCTGCCGGCGCGCGGCTGTGCGTAGTGAGCACGGACGTGGCGGAGACTTCTCTCACCATACCCGCCGTGCGCTACGTTATCGACAGCGGGAAGAAGAAGATGAGGTTATGATACGTTTTTATCAGGCTTTTATAGGGCTTTACTAGGTTTTACCAGTTTTTTTTTTAATATTTTTGTGTATACAACGTTTTAAATTGCGAACTTTGTGTGACTATTTGTGACAGAGATTCGCTACATCGTTGACAGCGGAAAGAAGGTACGAGTGAAAGAGAAAAGAGAGAGAGAGTAGTAATAAGATCTTTATGTCAAGATTTTAAAGGTTTTTACTAGGTTTGACAAGGTTTAATGGAGTAATGCTAGCAGCTGTTATATGTGTTACCGCGCTATGTAGTCGTTATGGGTTCTCGATAACAGGCGCGCGTATTCGGCGCGTCCCTTGCTGGTGCGCGGCTGTGTGTAGTGAGCACGTGCGCTACGTGGTCGACAGCGGGAAGAAAAAGATGAGATAGTATATATGAAATTCAAGTTTTTATAAGGTTTTACAAGGTTTTTTTATTATTTTTGTGTATAGAATATGTTAAATTGTGAACTTTGTATGCCTAATTGTGGTGGGTGTTCCTTACGTCATTGACAGCGGATAGAAGATAACGTATTCAGGTCCTTTTTACAAGGTCTAATAAGGTTTTGCTAGGTTTAACAAGTTTTGCTCACCATCTACGTTTCGTCGTCGATAGTAGAGAGAAGATAAGGTAACTGGTATGAAGGTTTAACAGGGTTTTACTAGATTTTATAAGGTTCAGTAGATTCATAAAGTCCACCTCAAATTATTATACAAATTTTAATTATTATAATAAATAATAAAAATTGACACATTATAATAGTTAACGGGTACTCACGATGTGCGGTTTTTGAATCCTTTTCGAATTCTTTTTGCCGATATTTCAACCCAGTTGCATGGATCGTGGTCACGGCGAAACGACGAAACTATGAATTTAGATACCAATAAAGGATAAGGCTTACTTGCAAGTGTCATTTAATATTCATCTCAGGTGCAGACGATAGTATATTTTTAATTTCAAGCGCGAGTGAGCTCGGCTCGTTTCGCGATTGAATAAAAACGCAGCTCTCCTTCGTGCCTGCAAGTGAATTCAAATACTAACTCTACAATAGAGCCCGCTAACACCAACAAAGAACCTAACGGTGCTTGTGCACTATGCGTATAGTTTATAGGGAGAAAGTATATTACCTTATCATGGCTATATTAAGTATTCACAGATAACTTGAGATATTTACAATAAATATAAATTCTATCTTCTAGGTGGTAGAACCAGTGTAGTTCGACCGGGGAAGTACCACCGCCACACCTATTTCTAGCATGAAGCATTTCTTGCGCTTCGATGGAAGGGTGTGGTTGCCGGCACACATTATGAGGCGATCATCATAGTCCTCGGGAGTAGCAACGCATCTGTGATTGACTTCAGATGGAACCCATGTTCTGTATGAAGAACAATTGAAGGCAAAAACATATTATATTAAAATATTAGCCTAACTAAAATGTATTTTAATTAGTTAATATTTAATCTACTAATTTGCATCAGGACGCGGTGGACTATGGCCTAGAACTTTTATTTAATGATGTGTATATTGTATAATCTGTATAGTATATGTATATTACATTGTTCACAGGATATACGACCACGTGACAGGCGCGAGTACGTGGCGCGTTGTATGGACGTCGCAGGCGAGCGCGGACCAACGCGCGGGGAGAGCGGGGCGAGTCGCGAGCGGGCACGCGTACCGCCTGTACAGTAGCGCGGTGTTCCAGCACGACTTCCCCCCGCATCACCCTCCTGATCTGTGTCGCCGGCCCGTGGATGAACTCGTGTTGCAGATGAAGTGCATGGGGATTGATAAGGTGTGTAGGGGAGGGTGGGGAGACATAGATATCTCGTTTGACGTTGGTGAGGCACGCAAGGCGTCACGAGTAAAAGTACTCCGTACAATAGTTCGTAAACATCTATTACTTTCGTATAGGTCGGTAGTATTATAACTTTTAGTGTCCGACCGGAAACTTCGGTCGGACACTAAATTCGTGTACCTACCCCCATCAGACTTTTGTCGATGGCCCGGTGTTGCAGATGAAGTGCATTGGTATAGCTAAGTTTGATTTTGATAAAACTATCAATATCTAAACTAAATTCAAACATCTTTCTGTTTCAAACCTATAATAATTTTCTTGTTGCTTATTCTACAATATCTATTATCAAACAATTAATTTTACAAAACGATTTTCTTCCAGGTGGTCAATTTCCCATATCCAACAGCACCGGACAGAATGCAATTGCGTTTAGCGGAGAAGCGTCTAGAAGTTCTCGGTATATTAGAGAAACCTGAAGTCAAAAAGTACAGAAATGACGATGAAGAGGTTAGAAATTTTTTTCGTTATTTTATGTCTTTTAAATTTAATTATTAGCAGCATAATATAATATTACTGACTAGATACATATCGTAAGCGGAAAGGAAATAATGCTCAAGCACCCAAATAGCATTTGTGGTTAGTGAGGTTTGAAGTCATTTTTACAGCACAAAAATCATGTCACCTTTATTTTTAGTGGGATCTTGTCGAGTAGTATGAACTACCAACAACAAGATCCCTCCAAAAACATGGTTTCTGTCTGAAGTAAATTACAGATGCGTTGCTACTCTCGAGGACTATGCTTGTCGCCTCATATAAAAGTGTGCCGGCAACCACACCCTTCTATCGAAACGCAAGAAATGCTTCACGCTAGAAATAGGTGTGGCGGTGGTACTTTCCCGGTCGAACTACACTGGTTCTACCACCTTGAGCTTCACTTCACTAACAGAGGTTGTTCTTCAGACTAATGTTGTCGCGGAATCGATCTTAAAATAATCTCTTTCAATATTAAACGCATACAACATGCTGTTTTTTAAACTTTACTATCGATAAATTGACTCAGTTACAAAAATCATGGTCTCAACGAAACCAAAGACTTGAAGTGTAGCTGTCACGACAGTCCGAGCAACTGATTGATATATTGGAAATAAACCCTTTACCGTTTCTGTAATTCAGTTAGTAAATTTAAAAGAAAAATTACTCATTCATTATTTGTTAAAATTTAATTACTTTAAAAAATCCGAATATACATTTACTGTAATTAAATAACTTTTCTGCTATTATCAATATAATTTCTCCTTCAAACAATTATCTTTAAACTTGTCTAATGTATTGAGTAATTGTTGGCACTCTAAGTCTGTAATGTTATACTTTTGTTATATTAAGACCAATATTATGTAATAAATGACTGTCTGTGTCCAGAATAAAATAAATAAAATAAAATAAAAAAACATGCGTGCGTACAAAGTACACATGTCAGAAGTGAAACTTCTTTGGCGAACTAATTTATAAATCTTGTTTATATTTATACAAATCTAAAACTTTAAATTTCCAAGATTAAGAGGAAGGGAAAAAGGCGTGAGACGTTCGCTCTGTCTCACTTTTTCTCTCAATCTTTCTCACTCGCTTGCTCCCTACTCTCACTCCACGGCTAGTTGCTCATGCTACGTTCGCCCTGTCTTACTCTCTCTCAATCGGTCTCGATCACTCTCTCTCTCTCTTCCGACACTTCCGTTGCATACCGGCGTGACGTTTCATCTGTAAAAATTTTACCCTTATGCGCCTAAAGAAGTTTCACTTCAAAAGATAAAGCAACTAGAAACGAAATATAATAAGTATGTTTCATTTCAGGTATTGAAAGTAACGCCGTTGGGCAAGGCGGTGGCAGCGTTTCCGTTGCTACCTAGATATGGGAAAATGCTTGCGCTCAGTCATCAGCATAACTTGCTGCCGTACACTATAACTCTCGTCGCCGCCCTAACTGTACCTGAGGTGTGTAGACTAACTTATCTCCTGATTAAAGGACATATAAATGTACTAGATGAAATTAAATGAAATGTCTTTATTTTGTAACCATTTCCGCAGCGTTCGCCAAAAAAAGTACCCCGATGTGTACCGTTTTTCGCTATTATCGTAAAGTATTTGTAAAAAATATGAGCAAATTGTAACGCATGAGTATTTATAATAAAAATCTTTATTTGTAAACGAAAACCGCATTAAGATCCGTACATTCGTTCTCGAGATAAGCGTTTAAATTATAATTCGCGTAGTCTAACCTTTTTAATTGAAATGAAATGAAATGAAATGTCTTTATTTTGTATAGGCCTACGGGGGCACTTACAAATTGTCAGTTACATTTTTTTTCTTACACTACCACCGGATCGGAATACGACCTCAACTGAGAAGATCCGGCAAGAAACTTAGCGGGTTTGTCTTTTTCATATGTATATCCATTTTTTTAAATATAATTACAATCCTGTTTTTCTTTTTTACATGGTAATGAAAGTTAGCTCCAGTATCTTGCCTCAGATCATCCACATATCAAATATTTTTTAAACGCGGGTAAAACCGCGGGAACTGCTAGTAAGATATATGCTGGCGCGGACTTTTATTTAAAACTTTTTATGGTTAACAATACTGCCATACGTAGTTCCTACATAACTGTAACCATGTCCGCAGCGTTCGTCAAAATAAGTACCCCGATGTGTACCGTTTTCCTTATTATCGTTTCTTGTACAGTATTTGTAAAAAATATGAGCAAATTGTAACGCAAGAGTATTTATAATAAAAATCTTTATTTGTAAATGAAAACCGCATTAAGATCCGTACATTCGTTCTCGAGATAAGCGTTTAAATTATAATTCGCGCGGTCTAACCACTTTAATTGACTTCCTTTATGTTTGACAGTCGATACTATACAGGTCTATGTCGAGATAACTTTGGGCACTTATATTTTTCTTTCCATTAATTCGATTTAAATATAATATAGCCTCTAGCCATCCTCGATAAATATCCTATTAGATTAAATAAAATAACTCAAGATTTGACCAGTACTTCCAGAGATTAGCGCATTCAAACAAACAAACAAACAAACAAATAAATTCTTCCACTTTGTAATATTAGTGTAGATAAACTTGTATCTAATAACGTAGTGTCGCGGGGTACGTACAATTTGAGCTATTGTAGAGTCTCTGATAAAATAATAATAGCAGCAATATATTCTCAGATAATCCATTTCAAATTATGTTGATTGTAAAGATACAAATGTATGTATTAAAAATGTAGTTATTATGAAAATTTGCTGATTTCATGTTACAGTCCTGTTAGATGTGAGTGTACATTTATTTATTCTTTATGTACCAAAAATTTTATACAAAGGTGGACTTGATGCTATAAGCATTCTCTGCCACCCAACCTTTAGGCAGCCCAAAACACAATGAAGGCGTTATTAATAAAAAAAGAATAATAATAGCGATGAAGTATATGACTTTTAATTTACATGTATACGTCTTGCATGAATGTAAGTGCGTTATTTGATAATTTAATACAGACTTACGCAAGGATTTTATAAAATTTTACACACATACAGAAATAATTTTATATAATGTCAACAATTTATTTATACATTTATAACTTAAATAAGCAATGTTAATGGTAACTTTGATAAGTAACTTTGATTTTTATATTGATTTAAAATATTCTTAATTCACAATGTTTTCATTACATCATTTTTTCGAATTTTTTCGTTTCGTGTAAGAATATTTTTGTATTCAAATCATACTTTTTGTCAAGGTCATGAGTGGCAAATCGGACATCTGGCCGGCGACTGGCAACACCTTACTGCTGGGCGATCCGGGAGTGTTGCTACGTGCGGTGGGAGCGGCTGAATACGCCTACGTGAACGGTGATGAAGAGGTCTTCTGTGCTAAACATGGATTGAGGGAGAAGGTATGTTGGTAGGACTACTACGAATTTTCGTAAGAGGCGACTAAAAGAGGGCCTCTGGGGTTGCGGACGGCTTGAAACTTAAACGCTTTCTACACGCATAGCCCCACAGTAGGTTTTTATCTTGTGTCGTGGGTGCCATGGACACACACAAACACCCAGACCCAGAACAAGAATCTAAACTCATCATTCAGATACCTGTCTGGCCGGGAATCGAACCCGGGACCCACTGCGTGTCAGACTGGTATGCTGCGCCACATGGGTCGTCAAACAGCCGGCTAGAGTGGGAGCTTGAACCGTCCATCAAGCAATCCCGAGAAGGACGGCGGTATGGCTGAATCTCGCGGTAAGCATCGGATGGTGAAGGGGGATGGTACACGTCCCCCAACATGAGAGGCGCCGCGCTAGGGGACACCGGTGGGTTCCATTAGAGATCCCGGGGTCTCCTACAAGCTCTGAGAAAGACCACCGAGATTTTAATGGGTAAAAATCCAATATAACCTGGAGTCTCTCCAAAAGCTTCGGTGTCCCTTTTGAAGGTTTGCTCCCCGTCACAAAAAAAAGTACTAGGAATTTACGTGATAGAACCAGTGTAGTTCGACCGACGAGGTACCACGTCATACTTATTTCTAGCGTGAAGTAGTTTTTGCGTTTCGATGGAAGGGTTGCCGGTTGACCTTTATACGAGGCGACCATCTCAGTTCTCGGGAGTAGCAACGCATCTGTGAGTGACTTCAGATAGAACCCGTGTTCTATATGAAGTTGCTTACATATATATGCCTATGGGCGGCACTGGTCACTTATTATCAGGTGGACTGCATGCTCGTTTGCTGCTTCAGTTAGATTAAATAACATCTTTCCTTTGGGAAGTCGGTTAAAAAACAATAACTGTCGCGCATAGCGTATTCACAACACCACCTATGTTTCAGGCCATCACAGAAATCCGCAAACTACGTAAGCAGCTCACCTCAGAGATAATGCTCAGCGTTTCGGGCGTTGACGTGTCAGTGGACCCGAATATGAAGCCTCCGGACGACAATCAGGCGAGGCTGTTGAGGCAACTGTTGCTCAGTGGACTCGGAGACCAGGTCGGGAGGAAGATTGGGTTGGATGAGGTCAAACAAGGTAGGTCTTATGTCTCCGTACATGTAGTTCCAGGATTAGAATAGGGCTACATGACATGCCTGTCGAAGAGAGCGACTTCACTTTTATGTAAGATAACCATCTTAGTTCTCTGGACTAACAATGCATCCGTGGCAAGAAATCAGTTCGGTAACGGGCTAATGTATAAGCTGACAAATTCGTCCATTGGTCGATATTTTACTATTATAAAAATAAATAATTAAAAAATATATATATATGTCGGAAATGGCGGTATTGTGGCAACACCGGAACGCCAGCGCCATCTAGTGGCGCTCGATAAAGTTAGGGTAGTACCAGTTTAATGGCCGACACCTCAGTCTATCGTTGACGGTCGGCCGAAGCAGACAACTCTAAAATCATCCCGCTTTCTTAGTGCTACGATTAACTTGCCTACTTAATTTAGTTTGATTAATTCAGTGATTGTAACAAGTTTAATTCGGCAATATACTGTGTGTTAAAATCACGTCTGCAATTTATTCTCGTGCTAACATTCTCTATCAGAGCCCACAGTAGGTTATCCTGATACGATGAGCGAAAAAGAACCTTCCCCTCTGTCATATACATAATACTTTCTGAACCCTAGGATTTTGTTGTGGGTACCATGGATACATATAAAGATGAATACACAACCAGAATAAAAATCTACATTCATGATTTAAATTAATATAATATTTCTGGTAAATGAAAATTGTAAGCGCTAAGTTAAGTCAGATATTTATATATTTACACTTTATTATACCTATAACGTTCGGCGCGGGTGTACAATGAAACGACCGTTCTCTTCAACGTGTAGTTTATTAGTACCGTATCAATAACGAATAACATATAGTCACAGTTACACACATTGCAAATCAATACATACCATATACCTTACCTACCAGGCTCTACCAGGCAGCCTATAGGCTAAACAGAAAACATACAAGGCGGCATTATTAAACAATGATATATAAGATATGAAATACTATAGATATCAGGAAATGCTAATCACTAAATAGATTTTTCATTTGCTTTCCAGGTGAAGACAAGCGCAAATACAAATACGCGTACCACTGCGGACACCTAGACGAGCCAGTGCATTTGCACTCGAACAGTATCCTCCGGCGGACGATACCGGAATGGGTGGTGTACCAGGAGCTTTACGAGACCGGTACCGAGGATCGCAGGAAGATGGTCATGAGGAATGTCAGTGCGATTGAGCCTGAGTGGCTGCCGATGTTCGTGCCGCAAGCTTGTCAATTGGGTGGGTACTCATTTTTTATGTTGGTATTATATTTACGTTGTGTTTATTTCTCTTTGATTACTGCATCGTGATATACATTAGCAGCGACTGATTCTCACCGCTCTAGGCTAATTATAAGGACGCGCCCCCTCCAGGTGTGTTATAGTCGGCCTAAAAGTATTAACTACAGCTTGTCGAGCAAAAAAATGTCGCCAAATCTACATCTTCCGGTGTGTTAGTGTTTTGTCTCGGTCTAGTTGAAATATTTAGGGTAGATGCATGCTACATTAATAGCGCATGCTAGGCTGCAGCCTAATTAGCCTAAGGGTTAATCAAGCCCTGTACATTATAATGACATCGCATTCATACATTAATATTAATTAAAATATCCAGGGAGTACTTATATTTGTAGTTGTGTTTTTTTCTATTTGTTGAATGTCTCGCATTGTGATGCATTACAATGACATCGGTGTGATACATTGAATATGAATTTTTGTTATATATGAGGTGACTATCTTAGACCTCGGGAGTACACATTTGTGACTGACTTCAGATAGCATCCTTCTTAGCTGTATGAAGTTGTTAAGCATTGAAAATACAAAAAATATTTACATAATTTACACTGTTATATAATCCTTTAAATTATTTTGTAGTTTTATTTTTATGCGATCTTAAAGACAATCAATGTAAAAACAGAAAATTTAAAAAAAAACATAGGAATTATCATTATTACCTATTCTCAGTCCTTCAAACATATATTTACAAATATACGTAATGTATAGACACGCTGAGTTTTTATTATCGTTATACTTGCAAATATGTGACATATATAAACACATTACACATTACAAAAAATTTGTAGGCTGAAGTGGCAATGGGCAGGCCACATCGTTCGTAGGACAACCGATAACCGATAGGGTAGAAGAGTCCTCGAATGGAGACCACGCCTCGGCAAAAGGAGTGCAGGCCGCCTCCTGACCCGGTGGACTGAAGACCTGAAGAAGACTGCGGGTAACCGCTGGATTCAGATGGCTCAGGACCGGTCGAAGTGGCGCAGATTAGGGGAGGCCTATGTCCAGCAGTGGACTTTCAAAGGCTGATGGATGGATGGATGGATGGATGGATAAACACATTGGGCTTACATTTTTATTAATTCTTTTTCATTGTGATTTGCAGGTGAGCCACTGTCAGACCCAGAGCCAAGGTACGACGAGAAATCTGGCCGAGTGAAGTGCCACTTCAAGGGTACCTTTGGCAAGGCGTGTTGGGAGCTGCCGACTGTAGAAATCGATTTCCCGGATAAGATTGAAAGATACAAGTAAGCTTCTTTTACACACTAGCTGTACTTATACCCTGCGCGCGTTGCTACGTCAACACAAAAAACAGAATCCTTCGAGGACTCATGCACAACAACTATGTTAAACATCGTGTGATTAAATGCGTATTTTGTGATCCTTTACAGACAAACAATCAATTTTACATATAGATGTAACTAGCTGAACCCTGCATCTTCACCCGCGTTAAATATATCGATGTATCGATAAATGATATTTTCTCGTGGGAATAAGATATTTTTCCACAAAGAAAAAAGCCTATATATTAATCTAGAGTGTCAGCAAACTCCCTACCAAATTTTATGAAAATCGCTCCAGTCGTTTAGATGTGAATAAGTAACATGCATACACACTCACAAACTTTCGCCTTTATAATATTAGTATGATATCAAGATGGTAGAAAAAATATATGCAAAGACAAAACCCGCTTAATTTCTTGCCGGATCTTCTCAGTTGAGGTGGCGTTTTGATCCGGTGGTAGTGTAAGAAAAAAATGTAACTGGCAATTTGCTAGTGCCCCCGTAAGCATGTGCAAAATGAGGACATTTCATTTCATTTGAAGTCCACTTTTAGTTTATATGTGCTTCAATTTTGGAGGTATTAACAGATGGTAGAACTTATATGGTTCGGCGTTCTACCATCGCTATACCTATTTCTAGTCAAGTGTTCTGAGTTTCTGTACAAGGGTGTGGTTGCTAGTTCACTTTCCTCTGAGGCAACCATCTTAGTCCTCAGAAGTAGCACAATCTTTGATTGATTTTAGTTAGAATTGAAATGAAATGTATTTATCTTGTATAGGCCTACGAGGGCACTTACAAAGTGTCAGTTACACATTTTTTTACACTACCACCGGATCGCAACATGACCTCAACTGAGAAGGTCCGGCAAGAAACTCAGCGGGTTTGTCTTTTTTGTTATGTTGTATTATGTTTTTTCAATCATGTTTTTCTTAAATTGCAATGAAAGTTAGTTCCAGTATCTTGACTTACAGTTACTAAAGATGGGGCAAGCCTGTTGGGCAAAATACGCTACACTTTTTAAATATACTCTAGAAATGTATATTATTGCTCAGCCCGAAGCTGTTTTATCGTCTATCTTAATCAGAAATTTTATAATACGCTTTACGGCAAAGTTTAGTCTTAATCAATGCTTTAAATTATTTATTGATAAATTTCTGATTTTAACAGTAAGATTATTATAAGACTCCTGTTTCCTAATTCCTGTTTTATATGAAGTTAATGACGGATGATCACTTATCATCAGGTGAACTACATGCTCGTTTGATACTTCAATTAAACAAAAACAAAACATTACATATGTCTTTCAAAGTCAATTACCACTTACCGCCAAGAGCAGACCATGGGCATCTGCCAAAGAAAGCGAATGTTCTATTTCGTTTCCATCAATGGGACCCGGGTTCGATTCCCTGTCAGACAGGTATCTGAATGATGAATTTAGATTCATGTTCTGGGTCTGGGTGTTTGTGTATTCGTCTTGTGTGTGTCCGTAGTACCCACGACACAGGAGAAAATACTAGTGTGGGGCTATGAGTGTAGAAAGCGTGTTTCTATCAATAATGCCCTTTCCAGGTGGTTCGCCAGATTTCTTCTCGAGGGTTTGGTGTTTCCGAAACTCCGTAAATACACACCATCGTTACTCTCTCCACCGTCCACCATGGTCAAGAGTTGGGCGAAACTGCAACCCAGGACGGAGCTGATACTGAAGACCCTTGCCGCTAGACGAGTGGGCACTAGGGACCAGCTGAAAACTGCTTGGGAGGAGCAATCCAGCTGTAAGTATTTTTAAAGGTAGAATATTGTTTGACCGGGACGGTATAATCGCCACACCTATTTGAAGCTTTACGCAGTTCTTGCGTTTCGGTGGAAGGGTGTAGCGGCCGGCGCACTTTCAAGTAAGGCGTCCATCTTAGTCCTCGGGAGTAGCAACGCATTTGTAATTGAACTCAGATAGACCCATGTTCTGTTGGAAGTTGATTACAGATGTCCATGGGCGGCAGGAACCACTTACCACCAGGTGGACTGCATGTTTGCTACTTCTATCAGATAAAGAAAAGCTAAAATATCATATAACATAACAAACGAACAAACGCTTTCTACACTTATATCCCCATACTAGGATTTTCTCCTGCGTCGTGGGTAGCATGAACACACACAAGCACTCAGACCAAGAACATGAATTGAACCTCATCATTCAGATACTGTCTGGCTGGAAATCTGTAATCAACTACATACAGAACATGGGTTCCATCTGAAGTCAATCACAGATGCTTTGCTACTCCCGAGGACTATGATGGTCGCCTCATGTGAAAGTGTGCCGGCAACCACACCCTTCTATCGAAACGCAAGAAATGCTTCACGCTAGAAATAGGTGTGGCGGTGGTACTTCCCCGGTCGAACTACACTGGTTCTACATGGAAATTGAATAGCTAAATGTATTTTTACGTTTTCAGATTTATTGGACGAGTACTTGAAGTGGTTGCCGGAATCAGCTCATAACGAAGTCACATTGTACTGGCCGCCACTATAATTTAATACAAACTTGTTAATGTATATATTGTACATAAATAAAATTATTACATAATTGTATTCCTATGTATTATTTTAAATGCCTGCGTATTAGTTTTCATTTTAAAATTTGGATTATTATCTATCGAATTCCTTTTGTAATAAAATAACATGAGTTTATTAACATAATAAACTAAAGTTAGTTAGGTTTATAAAATAATATTAAATAGCCTAAATGTATAATAATAATTAACTATAATCCGGTGCAAAATAATGTTTTACAAAACAGAATTTATTTTCCTCTCGTTCTTTTTATATACTAGTTGAACCCCGCAGCTCCGCACGCGTTAAAAAAATGGATGTATCGATTGTCCCGGGGGAATAAGATATTTCCCACAGTAAAAAGTAAAAAGTAGCCTATAATTATGTTAATACAGAGTGCCAGCTAACTCCCTACCAAATTTTATGTAAATCGCTCTAGCCGTTTAGACGTGAAAAAGTAACAAACATACAAACTTTCGCCTTTATAAAATGAGTATGAGAGTATGAATTGTGTGAGCGAAACAAATGACAAAGCAGCCATTATATGTAAAAATATGAGCCAAGAAAAAGACGGTTAAATAATTTTGACGGTTTTGCAAAAATCGTTGTCAGAACCTGTAGTTTTCCTTGTCCTAAATATTTGAATTTATATTTTCAACTCATGACGATGTCCACTCCTGTTCTTCCTTGTGCTAAAAGGCAAGAAGCCATAAAAACAATATTAAAAAATATATCTTTTGTTAATAGAATATTTGCCAGAGTGCACAAAAACTATGATTTTACCGAGATGTTACCATTGCCACACTTATTTTAGCGTGAATACAGGTCTTGCGCTTCGTTGAAAGGGTGTGGCTCACTTACGATGAAGCAACCATGTAAGTCCTCAGGAGCGCCAACGCGTCTAGTGGTAAGTGGTCACTGCCGCCCATGGACACCTGTAAGCAACTTCATATAAAACACAGGTTCCATCTGAAGTCAATCACAGATTCCTTGCTACTCACGAAGACTATGATGGTCGCCTCATATAAAAGTGTGCCGGCAACACACCCTTCCATCGAAACTCAAGAGCTGCTTCACGCTCCGTACCTCCCCGATCAAACTACACTGGTTCTACCGTCTGATAAATGCTATTTGTGCAATCTGGTATTGGTGGTATCTCTTATTTGTGCAATTAGAAAGCGTTTATTATGTTTACTCCAAACAATTATTGTTTACGTTTCAGTTCATTATTTTTTAATGTTAACAATCTTGAGAAAATTATAAATTCTTAGTAAGTAAAGTAGAACAGTTGACATTAATTAATCAAGGGCAATCAACCTTTGATGACTTAATAACTTTGGCAAAACGAGTTTAATGACCTTAAATTAACAATACGTTATCACAAATACATAAACTACTCGTACAATTTGTTTATTACGTATTTCTAAAGCAACTATAAGTAAATTAAGTTGATTTTATTGCAGTAGTAGTAGTATTAATGCAGTAGTAGCAAACGATGCAGTCTACTTACGTAGAGTCAGTAACTCAGTACAACATATTGGAGGTCGTAGATCGTCCTACCCTAAAGCCATGTTGAGTCATTTATTTTTTTTTGTTTTCGAGGGGGAAACCTACAAAAGGTACCCGACGCCGTGGGAGCGACGCAGGGTTATGTGGGATTTTTACCGCACTAAAACCCTCCCGGTGGCCGTCCTCAGCGCTGAAAAGGAGAATTCCGGGATCTCGAAACGACTTCAACCGGAATCCTCCATGAGCGCTGCCCCATCGGGCTCCTCCCAGATGGGCGGCTGGGCCCACCGCTCCGTCTAGTCTTTACGACGGTATGCGACCACACATACCGCCGTCCTTCCCGGGATTGCCTGACCGAACGGTTCGAGCTCCCACTCCAGCCGTCTGCAACCCCGGAAGCCCCTTTAAGTCGCCTCTTACGACAGGCAGGGGATACCGTAGCCCTATTCTGACCCCGAGGCTACAGGGACGATGTTGTGAGTCATTTAGTCAGTGATCAATTTGATTCCTAATATGTTGACATATTATAGACTCAAATAACTTTCCGAATACGGATAAAACGGCTATGGGTCAATAGTCACTCACATTCGTCCCAGAACCACCCTTTGGAACCGGAACTACACGGGACAATTTCCAAGCATCTGGGTATATATTATTTGTTAAGCACAGATTAAAAATGTGAAGCAGCTCAATGAACGCGGAGCGGCAATCCCTGACGATGTAAGGCGGGATTCGATGTAGGGCGTCTGGCCCTGCAGAACGTTTCGGTTTTATTTTTTCGATCTTTGGTAGTTATATTTTTCACATCTATAACCGCACTTAAATCTTTCCACGACCCTGCTCTACAACTATCGTAAATAAGCTGAGGCGGAATGTTGGAGTAAACTGACCTAAAGTACTCAGCAAACAAATCGGCAATTTGACTTTCATGAAATGGTGTACCATCAGACTGGGCCTTTTTTTTCGAGGGGGAAACCTTCAAAAGGTACCCGACGCCGTGGGAGCGACGTAGGGTTATGTGGGTTAACCCCACGGTGGCCGTCCTCGGCGCCATGAAGAGGACTCCGGGACCTGAAAAGGACTGCAGCCGGAATCCTCTAAGCACGTTGCCCCATCGGGCTCCTCTCAGATGGGCGGCTGGGCCGACCGCTCCGTCTAGTCTTTAAGACGATATGTGACCACACATACCGCCGTCTTTCCCGGGATCGCCTGGCTGGACGGTTCAAGGGTTCAAGCTCCCACTCTAGCCGCCCGCAACCCCGGAAGCCCCTTTTAGTCGCCTCTTACGACAGGCAGGGGATACCGTAGACCATCAGACTGGACTACCGTTACACCTTTCTATTTACTTCGCTTAGTACCTATGTATCGCCAAAAAGAGGATCGTTCATCTGCTCCTTAAAAGTGTGAAAGTAAGCCTTAATACTCAATAAGCGCCCTGTATTTCGAAAACCTACAACGATATTTTCGTTGTTTAGTTTTCCTAAACAGATGGTGGTATATATATTTTGTTTTAATGTAGCGTTTTGTTCGCAGTGAATACCACCTTGGGTAATTGTACCTAGGTTGTACCAGCCCACGCATTTTAATAGGAACGCAGCTATCTATACAGGTCTTAACTATATCGTAAAAGCTATTAACGACTTCGTTAACACATAAGTGAATAATCTGTTCCCAATTAATGTCCGTAAGGCTATTGTACAATGCTGGAAAATCAGCCTTTGAAAAACCCCATTCAGTACTAGAACTGATCTCTGTCCGTTCACTACATACATATAGTTATATAGTATAAGCTATTTATAATAAAAACTTGTATAATAACTATTTTTCATTCTTTATATACAATTTACTTTCGTATTTTATTTTAAATTTACACCAGAGGGTTTCCGGTTTTTACATAATCACGTAAGCATTCAAACAAGCAAGCACGCGCTCAAGCAGGCACGCAAGCACACACACACGTGCTTATGCACGGACGCACATACATGCACATACACGAAGATGTTAGTTCTGAGGACACAATACATCTAAGATCAGCTTCAGGCCGTTATAATTAGAGATGTCCATGGGGAGCAGCCATCACTTATCATGAAGTGGACTGCATGCTCATTTGCTACATTAATTCTACTGCAGCAATGGTCTAATTTAACAGTAATGTATGCTGTTATTTATGCCACACTATGTTGTAGTATTTTTGTAAATAAATATTTCTATATTTTTTTCTTTTTTTCTCTATTTCTTTATTTCAAATAATAAAGCATAACTGATTGGTTGACTTTTATTGTGCAAGTTGTTCAAATAAAAATAATTTCAATTACATAAGGTCTTAATAATAAAACGGATGTGGAATTAACCCCCTCACAGAAATTGATGTGGCGGTGGTACTTCCCCGGTCTAACTATTATTAACGGTAACTATATTAACGGTTGATGGTTCTATCTGTAAACGACTGTTGAATTGCATTCTTATTTGTTGCTGTCGTAGAGTGAAGTCGTATAAAAAAAATAGAATGCCCGGGTATCGAAGCCGGAACCCTTGAGAGTTTAATTGGTAGACAATCATGCATCACGATCATGAGAGCTACCGCACTTAGAACATATCCAGATAAAGGTGAAGATCACGAATGCCAGTATCTTATCGTAACGTGATAAATAATCGCTTTAAAGATCACGTACTAAGCGAATTATCAGTTCGTCAGAGATGAAGTTGAATAATGATATGCTTAGAACTTGCAAATAGGCGTTTTATTGTAGGTACGTATTTAGTGGAATTCTCTGTAAATTTCGCTTAGATAAATACAGTACTAGTTGGTATATTAATGAAAGATGCTGATTAACATTTTGTCACGTATGTACGTTAGATACACTACATCGGATACGTAAATAATGTATAAGGACCATTTAGCGCTGAAATTCTAAGAGCTAATTGCTGTACTTCTGACTCGTTAATAGGTAGTATAGGTAACCTACATGGCGCCTCAGATCAGAAAAAGGGATAGGGATTTATTTATTTTATTTTATTTTTTATTTTATAAATTTTTGTATACAGAAAATACATTAAAACAGACATAATAGAAGTACAGTACAAGGGACTGCTTATTTCAAACTATTTTTTTTCTACATTTATTTTATCAATATGGTATCAAATTAAATGAGTCTAGTGAATGGGATACTACAAAAGTATATATGTTAAATAGAACATACACTTTTTAATGTTAAATAAATAGAAAGGAATTTCCGTGGAAGAATGATGATATTGAACTTAAATTTAATAAAATTAATGTCGATTTCTTGTACGAAATATTCATTTGTGCACACGTGATACACAACTGCACACGCGGTATACTTATTACTGGCTTAGGAGATAGCTCCAATCAAATCTATATCTTAATTATAGGCGCCGGCAGAGTATAAGATTTATAGGTACCTATATATTGTACTATGCATGTTCCATCAATAGCAGGCACAAAACATTTTTTATTAGTAGCAAAACTGACTTCCACTTGATAGTTAGTGGCCACTGTCGTTGTCATTGTAGGTGATAAACCCCACATAATATTGATTTTACCTGAAGTGCACAGCTTAAAGACCACAGATACGGAACTACGCCTGAGGAATTAGGCGGAACGCCTCAGAGGTGTATCTCCATAAACACACTTAAACACGCTTAAATTTTTTCCTGTGTCGTGTAGGCTGCAACACTAAGCTATTCCTCCACGTGTACTTAGCGTGGTGGACTATGACCTAAAACCTCAAACTGAAATAATTCTCGTTTATATTATATTATAATATTATTTTATTTATATTCTCGTTTATTTTTCTCAATATTTTTTCCCTAAAAGGAAAAAAAAAATTGAGATGATGCGATGTGCAAAACGGCGATAAACAATACTCATTATTTCGTTCTATTAAATGTTATGAGTTCAGTTATATTTGTGGTTTAAAGCTATGCACTTGTATATAAATTTGCTTTTTTGTTCTCGAGTGATTTTTACCGCAATAAAGGGGCAGCCTTCCTCCGCACTGCGAAGGGTACACCGGGATCCCCAACAGAATACAACCGGAGTCCCCTGAGCGTGTTGCCACACCGGCCTCTACCCAGGTTGACGATTGGGCCCATTCTACCTTCTGCTCTTTACGATGAAATGCAACCATACATACCGCCATCCTTCCCGGGGTCGCTTGACTGACAGTTCGAGTTTCCACTATTGCTGCCCGCAACCACGGAAGCCTCTGTATAGTCCCTACTATAGGCAGTACTTTAGGCACATTCTAATCCCGGATTTTTTGTTCTCGAGGGGGAAACTTTCAAAAAGTACCCGACGTCGTGGGAGCGACTCGGGTTATGTAGGATTCTTACCACGCTAAAACCCCCCAAGGCGGCCTACCTCGGCGCTGCGAAGAGGACTCCGGGTACTCGACCGGACCGCCGCCGGTGTCCTCTCAGCGTGTTGCCCCATCGGGCCCTTCCCTGGTGAGCGTGCACCGCTCACCGCACCTTCTGGTCTTTACGGCAGCGTGCAATCCCACATGCCGCCGTCCTTCCCGGGGTCGCTTGGCCGGACGGTTCAAGCTCGCCCGCAACCCCAGAAGCCCCTTTTAGTCGCCTCTTACGACAACCTACTGCTTAACATTACGAAATGGCACATAAAAGCAAATGTCAAGTAGGTACCTACTCTTTGTTGCAATTGCGTTTATAATAAAAATGTCTTGCGGTGTATTGATGTGGGTTCCGTCGTCCTATGTTCAAATAATCGCGAATTTGAACGCTCTTTTACTTTCAATTTTAAAGTGAGAAACATGTGTATTATAAAATATAATTATAAGGTTTTGTGTATGCGATTAAAGTAGTAAACGAGTATGCGGTTCACACCGATCTAAATAGATATAGAATATTCTTATGCAAAAGGCCTAAAGGAAATTGCAAATGAAATTATAAACATTATAACAAAATTAATAAATCCCGCTGCACTTTTGATAGAGCTTTAGAACAAAGGAAAGGTAATAAAAGCGTCTTCAGATTGAATATGTATTACCAACGTTATCTGGTACTACATTTTATTAATGAAGTAAATAGCGATGTAGGTATTAAGTAAATACCGAGTTAATCGTTGCACTATTATCATGTGTCTGCTGTTTGAAATTATTCTTGCAGTTTGTGCTTCAAGTGATGATCTATGGTGCCGAAACTTTGTCTTTCACTGTGGACCTCATTTGAAGTCGCTCAGCATGCTATGGATAGGGCTATGTTAGGAATTTCGCTACGAGACATGATTCGAAACGATGAAAGAAATATTAATCAGTTGAAGTAGCAGTTGGCCGCACACATTGCTCAAAGGACTGGTAACCGTTGGGGAAGAAATATCCTCAAGTAGTGACTACATTTAGGCAAAAGGAGCACAGGGCGCCTCCCCGAGGTAGCAGTCTACCTGAAGAACTAAGGGATAAACCGTTGGATGGAGTTATTTATTTAGAGGAGGCCTATGTCCAGCTGTGGATCTTAAGAATGCAGATGCATAGATAGATTAGCATTTGCACATTTCATGAGTATCATTGTGATGTCTACCAGTCCTACCACCAGTCTCTAGTGAAGTGAAGTAGATAAAGGCCTCCAGACGGATTTTTAAATAAAGATTTCGATTTAGTTTAAACCTTTTCATGTCCCTCTATTGAACAGTAGTTCTCACCTTCCGAAGATGCCGAAGATGAAACATATATTTCTGACGCAGTTGTGGATTTCCTGCTGCCATTTTGTTACGTATTATATACCTATCGTTTGAAAACTTTAACAACCATGACATGTATATGATAATAAATACAAATTATGTGTTTTATATGGAATCGTTCATAATGATGTATGTTTTAAAGTTTGCTTAGCTTTGGTATTTTTAATTAAGATAAGTGAGGATTTCCGCCAAGCAATTATACCACGCCGTATAATGCATTGTTCAAGTTCAGTGTTCTATACTGTAGCGAGTTTATATTTTTACAAAGATGACTTTATCCAGATAACACGATTTTATTCAGAACACTATGTATAAAAATTAATTATCAACGAGTAAAATTAGGAATACGAGGCCAATGTGATATCCTTCTTTTTCGGAGATAAGGCGAGCCCTGTACCTTCAGTTCGTAATGTTTCCTAGACACAATATTTACACAGGTATAAATACGAACAAGGTAATACGTAAATCGTATGCCGAAATATTCACTATTATTATTTTTTTGCGGTCTGTGAGACTCATGTGAGGTGGTTAAACATTTTTTTAAGTTTAAGGAAGAAACGAGTACGCAGTCTACCTGATAATAGAACGCTTTTGCATGAAGTTGCTTACGGTTCATGGGCCACAGCCGCCCAGGAACCGTTGAACAAGGGTTAAATCAGGAGTTGATCAGAGATACGTTGCTACTTCCGAGGACTGAGATGGACTAAAACGCAAGACCTGCTTCACACTAGAAATAGATGTGACATTAGACATAGAAACAACTGTAATAAATTAAATTTCATTACGAATAAATCAGTATTATTTTCAGTATCAATATTATTCAGTTCAATAAAAGAGAAATCAAAGCGGTCAACACGCGCTCAGTATGGCCACAATATAAATATCTACAGTAGTCTAACTCCTTAGAAGCGCACGAAACGCAAGTTATACCTACGCGGCTCGATTTCGGTTTGCATTCGGTCTACAATCTACTACTACATCATGTGCCGTAGAGACGAGCGGACTGTGTAACGGTTTTTTGAGCAGTGATTTTTTTATTTTACTAATAATATGGCGAAGAAGAATTGTAGACTATATTGTGCTGTTTTTGGTTGTTTGAATTCTACATTAACACATCCAAAGATAACAATTTTTAAATTACCTTGAAACTACGAAAGGTAAGACAATTATAATGTTTTTTAATGTACTAGAACTACCTTCTTTCTTTGTTTCTTTTTTAATAAATTGGTTTTTAGCTTTTCTATCGAATGTAATACCTGGATCCATAAATAATTAAAGAATATTATGATAAAGGGAAGTGACATAGGTAAGTATGTGTGTCCTACATGCCATTGGCGAAGTGTATCTCTTTTCAATAAAGTACATAGTTATAGGTAAGTGATATTTTTGCAAAAAATAGAATATTGTTCGATAAATAAATAACTACATAAAATAAATAAATCATTTTAAATTCATAATTACTTTTTTAAACCTTTTTTTTTGTTGTCGAGGGGGAAACTTTCAAAAGGTACCCGACGCCGTGGGAGTGACGCAGGGTTATGTGTGATTTTTACCGGACTAAAACCCCCCCGGTGGCCGTTCTCAACGCGCTAAAAAGGAGGACTCCGGGATCTCGAAACGACTTCAACCGGAATTCTCCGAGCGCGTTGCCCCATCGGGCTCCTCCCAGACGGGCGTTTGGGCCCACCACTTCGTCTAGTCTTTACGATGGTATGCGACCACACATACTGCCGTCCTTCCCGGGATTGCCTGACCGAACGGTTCGAGCTCTCACTCTGCAAACACGGAAGCCCCCTTTTAGTCGCCTTTTACGACAGGCAGGGGATGTCATAGTCCTATTCTGATCCCGGAGCTACAGGGATGACAGACTTGCCTGAAAAAAAAGCTCTTTTTTATATTTGTGGATATCTCCTAAAACGTTGTTTGGAGAAAGATGATTGTCAAGCCTTGAAGTCATATATAAAGCCCGATCAAAGAAGCCATAATTTCAACGAAGAGAGTCGGTATTTAGGCTACCGAGACTACTGCAAAAATAATTTACAAAGTTTTTTAATAATACCCAGGGATGATTTTGTGCAATATGTAGAAAAATTGGAGGAAATATTTCGAACTTCATTTAAAACAACACACATAAATTGTAAAGTAGCTGCAGGTATTTATAACCAAATGAAAGATATTCCTTTTTCTCCACCATGTCAATATTTCCCAAAATTATTTTATATTATGCTTTTTATCCGAATGCGAATTTTTTATACTATTAAATTTAATAATAAAGCTTTTCGTACGTCTCAGTCGAGGCGCAAATATTTTTCAGTGTCAAATTTGTAATTATTATTAGTAAAATAATGATTTGTTATTAAAAGTCTCACATATTAAAAAAATAGTTTTTTTTTATAACCTAAATCTACGACGACTAATTAAAAAACATTACATGTATTCAACACTTCCTATACAATTCACATGAATTATATTTGTTTAAAAAATAAATAATAGTTTAAAAAAACTAAAAAAACACGCTTTTTATAGAAAACCGAACTAAAAAATAGAAAATAAATTTAAATGAATTTAAATTAAGAAAATAGTGTTAAAAAATTTTATGAATATAAATTAATAATGGGTTTTTTTTAAATATATATTTTTTTATTCACACTATTATTAATTTATATTCATTGAAATTTTTAACTCTATTTTCTTAATTTAAATTCATTTAAATTTATTTTCTATTTTTTAGTTCAGTTTTCTATAAAAAGCGTGCTTTTTAGTTTTTTTAACTCTTATTTATTTTCTACTTTTTAGTCAAAATAAAACATGGAATAATTTTATTAAATTAGTGTATTGTCATCGGTCTTCAATAAATCTACAAAGTTTGAACGAAATCTGGCCGTTTAAAGTGGGTCACAATCGCGCCCAAAGAAGTCGGTTACAAACAAACATACAGGTGAAGCTAATAAAAAGCTAATAAAAATATATAATAATTACTGTCAAACAACCAGAAAGAAAGTATTCATACTGGTTGATGTTATTAAAATACTATAGGCAGGCAACCCTAACGCAATCTTTCGCCCAACGCCTCCGTAGGTATAAAATTCAAGGACACGGCAGAGTTAGAGTACTGTATGATATTTATACTGTGGTATGGCGCAACTTTTACTGCCGAACTGTTTACTCATCAAATCGTTTTATCATTCCAGCTCACTCAATCTGTGTCTGTTAGTGACTGTACGTAGCTCGGACAATGAGGACTGTTGTTTTGTGACAGTGTACAATCATGTTGAAAAATCTGATCTTTACACTCGTTACTTTCAAGTTCGTGTGTTGTTTCGCGTTACCTTTCGAGCAAGGCTCGGAAACCGGTTCTATTTCTTAACCGGTTTCGGTCATTGACCCCAAACCTAAATGAATATCGGTTAAAGGTTGTACCTAACCGGTTATTACCGGTTTATGCGAAGTACCGGTTTTTCACGAATTTAGGTTTTGGTTGCCATAATTAACCGGTTAAAACCAAGTTTATTAATATTCTACCGCGTTTTAGACATGCTCTGGACGCTGCGCTCACTATCACAAAATATACGCAATCGCACGCGCTTAAATTTTTAAACGACTTCAAAAAAGGAGGTTTCTCAATTCGACCGTATATATCTTTTTTTATATTTGTTCGCGGATAACTTCATCGTTTATGAACCGATTTTGAAGATTATTTTTTTGTTGGAAAGGATACATTCCAGGAATGGTACCATGATAAGACAACCAGGATCTGATGATGTCATTCTAGAGAAATCGAGGGGATATTTCAAAAATCGTAGGGGTGACTAGTGCGTTTGTTATTTTTTCTATTAAACAATTTAAAGTACTATAATATAATGAAGGTCTGGAGTCGATCTGATGATGAAGCCGAAAGACAGTCGAGGGAACTCCTCAACGATTTACAGCAATTACCTTGTGTTTGAGCTTGTTTAATTTTTATAGATGGAAACGTTACACCTGTCTGGTCTGATGATGAAGACGAAAGACAGTTAAGAAACTCTTCAACGGTTTACAGCAGCTACCTTGTGTTTGGGCTGAATTCACTTATATTGATGAGAACTTTGCACTAATATGGGTTTTAAATGTCATTATTTAAATACAAATATCACTATATAGTCACTAAAAAGCGTGAAATAAAAACTTTTTAACAAAAAATATCTACCGACTTAAATGTCACTAAAAGTCTATAATAATTTCTATTAATTTTGGTTTAGAACACACTTAGTACTTAGTACATAGTCCCGAAGTCGGCGCTCATATAGGACATAGTGCCGTCCAGCGATATTTGTTGCGAATGAGGCCTACAGTGAAGGACAACGTTTTAGCGCTGCAGGCCATCACTGGCAACATACATTGCTTGAATAACTTAACTATTGACAAATTGCATTGTGGACGAGAAGATACTACGTAATTTCCCGAACGCAGCCCAGCCGAGTTGGATTCTCCGAGTGACCTCCCTCTCAAAGTTGGACTTACCCATCCGTTTGTCCCAGGCAAATATACTCGTCAACAACTTCGAGAGAAGTGCCGTCAACAACTACCAGTACGGGTGTGACATGGACATTAGACATGATTTTTGTCTTGTCCATGTTCATCTTAAGACCCACCCGTAGTGAGGCACTGTTAAGGTCGCCTGGCATAGTGCTGAGGGCCGTCAGCGAATCTGCCGAGATAACTATATCATCGGCAAATCGTAGGTGTGTGACGTGTTTGCTATTGATGTTAATACCTTTCCACTCCATCAGCTTGAACAAATCTTCCAACGCAGCGGTGAACAGCTTCGGTGATATGACATCGCCTTGCCTGAATCCCCACTTAGCTCAGAAGCGCAATGGGCCTATAGTTCTTCAAAAGGGTTTCATCGCCTGTTTTGAAGAATAGCACCACTACGCCTTTGCCTTCTCTTCCGGGGAGGTCCCGCTATTGATGACAGAATCAAACAACTTTTGGAGTGCCACTAGTACCGGTTTACCATATGCTTTTAGCAGCTCTGTTGTGATTCCGTCATCTCCCGGTGCCTTGTTGTTTTTCAGCTGTTTGAGAGCCGCTCTTATCTTGTACAGGCTGACGTCCGGGAGGTAATCAGTATATTTTCGGGTCAATTTGGCACGTTTGTCGACCGCCATATTTCTACAACTGTCCGTAGTGTTTTTTAATTTCTCCCAAGTCCCAGAACATCGGGTTTAGACGAAACTATATCGAGTCTGTCTTCAACCTCTTCAGCGGGCTCTGCCCAACGCAGAGGTCCCTGGCGAACACTCTTGAGCCTGGGTTTTCGCTCAATAGCGTCTTTTATGCGATGTGTGTATGAGCACGCCAATCGCGTCGCCTACTCTGAGAGATCTGATTATTGAGCAGTCTGTATTTCGACATTGAGGTTGGAGACTGCACACATAGTTCTCCCCTCTCCCTCATAAGACGGAGAGTATGTTCTGAGAGAACCCGAGACCTATAGACACCACAGAGACATCATTAAATATGTGCCGTTTGTCTGTCTTATCCAAGTTCACTTTCGCCCTCTTCTTGAAGAAAGAGTTTATCATAAAGAAGTCTTCCCTCTCCAAGAAGTTGGCAAGCAAGTGGCCTCGTGTCGTGACTCGTGACCTTCCGCTCGTCATCATTCCGTGTGCCTAATCTGGCGTTAAAATCCCCCCATAACAACGGTTAGGTGCGTCTTTGAGGTATGTATGGGTCTACTTACGTCCTCATACCTTATCTCGACCTCATAGTCTGGGTGTGTCAAAGTCGGCGCATATATGTATGTACCTGTATGACCTTCAGCGAATACCGTTTAGATATTCTGAGTATAAGATACGCTACCCTTGGCGACACACTGTCGACTGTTACCACGTTGTTGACGAGGGATTTGTGGACGAGGAACGCGTCACCACCCTGGGACAGATGTTCGTCCTCCCGGTGATACAACAAGTTGCCTGATTTTAGGATTATCGTGTTTTCTCCCTGTCTTCGGACTTCAGACAATCCCAAAACACTCCAGTTTAACTTGTGCATATCGTCGTCCAGCTCCTGTATCTTCTCGTCGATACTCAGTGTCCTGGTGTTGTATGTTGCCAGGTGCAGAAGTCGTCGATTACGGTAGACGGATCTCTGCCGGAGATTCTTAGCACCCCCTGCCCCACCGTTACCTTGGCCGCTACCGTAGCCCGGAATGGCGGGGCTGCTAAGGACTGGGGGCCGGTTACTCTGCTTAACTTATTGTTAAACATTTCGCTTCGACCGGATTCTCATGAGCATTGACGAATCCGGTTAACTTTGGAGCGCTGTAGCAGCGTTTTAGATGATGTATAAAATAAAAAAAAATATGGTGAATAATTTTCCTCAAAAGATCATGTACAAGATGGGTCTGAAGTATTTCTTTTTTTTTGTAAAACATATAAAAGTTGTAGAAAAATAAAGAAGAAAATATAAAAAAATTCTTACTTTTTTGCTTATAACTTCTTTAATTTTTAAATTAGGGCAAAAAGTTATATAAACTTATCTGTAGGAAAAACAATTTGCTACAAATTATGACTTAACATTTTTTTTTTAAGATGCACAGTTTCCGAGATATCGCGAAAAAAGTGTTTTTACCCTTTTTTCGACCAGTGGCGACCCCACAAACTTGGGGTTAAGCTTCTATTGAGCCCCAACAGATGTCCCAAAAGTAAAATAGCGTTCTCTAAAAAATGCAAAGCTCATGTAACATTTGAATGGACTATTCCACTGCTATTCCTTCATATATACTTCCACTGTCCTATCAAAATTTAACGTTTTTATATTTTTTCTGAAAATAAAAGATATAATTGAGAATTTTCTTAACACTTTTATTTCGATTCAGACTCCATCTAACAACAATGGATGATAATAGTATGCGCCCGATGCGATGCTTCGGCGTAAACATTTCAAAACATGAATCTATCCGATTCACTCCAGTTTATTAAAATAGGAATTATGGAATTAACCGGTTAATTTGGGTGACCAAACCGATCGTACAAAAGTAACCGGTAACCTTTATCATTTGGGTTAATTATAAACCGTTCACCTGTTTAACCGGTAAATGAGAGAACGATTGTATTTACCGGTATTTAACCGAAATTAACCGGTATTTTTAAACCGGTTCCGAGCCTTGCTTTCGAGGGACTGTATCGGCTGGACATTATACATTACAATGATTTCCACGCAAGGTTTGTACTTATTATTTACTTCTAATATGCATAAACGCTAGTTTAGTGTCTCAGAAAAATGTTTTGTATCATTAGAATTAGCTAATAGCTTTTCTTTACAACTTTGTAGAATTACTTACAATAATTTATTTAAATTTTAGTTAGAATGTCTTAGTATATTTTTTGAGTGAACATGGCTTAAAGTTAAGATAATGTATACTTATACTTATATAAAATTCTCGTGTTACAATGTTCGTTCCCGTACTACTCCGAAAAGGCTTGACCGATTCTCATGAAATTTTCTCACCATATTAAGTAGGTCTGAGAATCGGCCAACATCTATTTTTCATATCCCTCAGTGACAAGTGTTGTCCACCCTTAACATTTTTTTTTTTTATATGGCAAAACAACGTTTGCCGGATCAACTAGTAATAATATAGACCTTATTTATTCCGAGAAAGTTAAGTTACCTGTGAATTAAATAAGAGCCCAACAAAATGTTATCATAAAAAACTATTAAGTACGATTAAACCAAGGTCTCATATTTCAAGTTGGCGTATTGCATTAATTAAATAAAATGTGCCTCTCTATTGAGGTACTTAATGAATATATTTTAAGGATAAAGGCGAACAATATTTTATCACAATGTTTAACAAAGATTTTGTTAAATAAAGGCCCATGGAGCAAACCGGTTGTAATACTTGTTTATTACTGGTATACTTCTGATAGATAGGTAGATAGGTACTGGAGCTAACTTTTATAACCAATGTAAAAACAATAAGGCAATAAAAAGATATAAAATTATAAAAGAAAAACCCACTGAGTTTATTGCCGGGTTTTCTCAGTTGAGGTCGTGTTCCGATCACAATTTGTAACATTTCATTTCATTACGTAGTGGGTTTCAAGTTCGATATCCGCAAAAAAAAAAATCAAAATTTATGTTATAGGTTTAAATTTCTTGTGTGTGTGTCCATGTTCATGGGCACTCTTGGTGATGGATACAAAGTTCCAAGGGACCTCCCTCTCCGTTGACAAAAGCGTGGGGATCCTGGGCGTTGACATCTCGTGTGATGTGCAGTTTCGGAGTCATTTGGAAGGCAAAGCCAAGTTGGCATCCAAAAAGTTGGGCGTTCTGAACAGGGCCAAGCAATACTTCACTGCGGGGCAACTCCTTCGGCTTTATAAGGCTCAAGTGAGACCCCACATGGAGTATTGCTCGCATCTCTGGGCAGGGGCGCCCCAATACCAACTTAATCCACTTGACTCCGTGCAGAAACGCGCGACGATTCGTCAACGACCCAAGGATCACCGATCGGTTAGAACCTTTAAGCCTGCGGAGAGACATAGGCTCCCTCTGCGTGTTCTACCGGCTTTACAACGGTGAGTGTTCCGAGGAACTTTTTGACCTGGTGCCTTCGTCACCTTTTCTTCACCGCACCACTCGCCGAAGGATGAAGTTCCATCCACACCAACTGGACTCGTGGCGGTCCTCCACGGTTCGGTTTGCGCGCTCGTTCCTGCCGCGGACGTGCAAGTTGTGAAATGAACTTCCTCCTGAAGTATTCCCGGCGCGCTATGACATGGGGTTCTTCAAGAAAGGTGCGAAAAGAGCTCTCCTTCACAGCCGGCGATGCATTGGCAACTCCTCTGGTGTTGCGAATGTCCATAGGCGACGGTGACTACTTTCCATCAGGTAGCCCGTCTGCCTTATCGTTAGGTTAAATTATAAAAAAAAAAAGTAAAATTAATATTTTGAAGGTGGTAGAACTAGTGTAGTTAGACCAGGGAAGTACCACTGCCATACCTATTTCTAGCGTGAAGCGTTTCTTGCCTTTCGATGGAAGGGTGTGGTTTCACACTTTCACATGAGACGACTATGAATAAGCACGCCTCCAAGAGGACGCAAGGCTTCCCATCAAGGACGAGCCCGCCGCGAAGGGCGGCCAAGCTGCCTGGGGTGCAGTGAAAAAAATGCGCAGGCGTATCCCTGCCTCCCAGCGTAAGCTGTCGAAGGGGTGTCCCTTCGATAGCTTAGTCAGCGTCAATGGTTTGGTCGGTCCATGGTCGCGGCCGGACTCCGACACACTCTCTCCGTTGCCCATCGGAGAGGCCTATAAAAGGTTCCCTGACGTTAAAAAAAACTGTGTGACTTTTGTCTTTTCGATCATTATTGATCAAAACATATCAATGTTAATTTAGAATTGTTATTTATTCCAATGTTATGAAAAATAGTCAACCTTTGAAGGAAAATCGAGTAATTCATCGGCACCGAGTACCTAAAGGTACTTCCTACGCGTGATGTCACTCAGGTCACCTGATTGTGCGTCATACCTAGAAAGACGAGAATCACTGTACCGTTAAATTCAAATGGCTCAGTTCGAAGCGGCCCAGATTAAGGGAGGTCTATATCCAGTGGACTTTCAAGGGCAGATGGATGGATGGATAAATATTCATATGGAATAAGAATGAGCGCCGACTTCAAGAAATAATTTATTTTTTGACTAAAAATCTATATGTGTTTTAATTAACAAAACAGATTAACATAGAGATTAAGCAGCGGTATTTCTTACAATGAAAGTGGGGAGAGTATAATAACATGCCGAATTGTCTATCATCAATGCGTGGTTATCACTAACTTCACTTGAACTATCTGTTTTTGTCAGTGCTTGTGCGTACCTCGGACAGTGAGTACCGTTTAAGACCTGTGACAGTGAATGTGTGGAATTATGTTAAAAACTTTAATTCTTACGTTATTTACCTTCGACGTTGCATATTCTATTGCGGTACCTCATGAGGGTATCTATAGACTGAACATCATTCATTATAATGATTTTCATGCACGGTTAGTATATTTGTTTATATAACTTATTATTACTAAAAGAATTATTTAAAGAAATAGATATTCTTACTGTTGTGTGCCAATTTATATATGAGAATTTGATGTATGTTAAGAAAAATATTAATAATTTTGCTAAACATTGTAATACACATAACATAACAAGGAACAAGCACTATCTCTCTGCACATGTTACTCGTCTTCACAAAATTAATAATTCTTTTATGGGTCAATGTACACGCTTTTAAAATAAACTTCCTGTCGAAATCAGAAATTTGTCAATGAATAAGTTCAAAGCATTGATTAAGATTAAACTCTGCCGTAAAGCGTATTATAAAATTTCTGATTACATAGAAGACAAAACAGCTTGGGACTGAGCAATAATATACATTATTATAGTTTAATTAATAAATGTCAAAGTGTAGCGTATCTTGCCAAACAGGGCTCTCTTTTACCAAACTGTAAGACAATATACTGGAGCTAACTTTCATTACCATGTAAAAAATCATGATTGTAAATTGTAATTATATAAAAAAAAATATATAAATAAGAAAAAAGACAAACCCGCTGAGTTTCTTGCCGGATCTTCTCAGTTGAGGTCATTTCATTTCATTTCATTTATATACTTGCTACGAGCTTATCGTTATAAGTACCTAATAGTTTAATTTTTGGTTATTAATTTTAACTTAGCAGTTATTACATCATTAACCCATTATTACCCACTACTGAATAAGGGTCTCCTTCAAGGTAAACGAATTTAAACCCATCGCACTGGCCAAGTGAGAATTGGTGGACTTAACAGACCTTTGAGAACTTCTTTTAAAAACACTCTCAGGCAGGTAGTTTTCCTTACGATGTTTTCCTTCACCATAAAGCAGAGACATTATTTGTAATGGACATTATTTAAGAAAAATCAGGTGTTTGACTGGGATTTGCACCTTTGACCTCCTGATTGAGAGAATGCGTTGCAACCATAAGGCTATCACTGCTTATTATTACATCACTCGTTATTACGTCAGCAGATTATTTATTTTAAAAATAATTTTAAGGTTCAGAAGTTCAGAGTTATTTTTGAACTCCTGTGCATATTAAATTTATGATATTTTTTTATCACTTCAACTGTTACTGGAAACCCACACTTATTATTAAAAATATTCGCATTTTTATTTAATGGTATGATTGAATACATCAAGAATTTTACAAGGTGGTAGAACTAGTGTAGTTCGACCAGGGAGGTACCACCGCTACACCTATTAGCGTGAAGCATTTCTTGCGTTTCGATGGATGTGGATTAGTGTAATGAAAGTACTAAGTTTTATTCTAGGCCTTTTTGGATACTTCGTCTTTAACTTAACACGTTCGCTAAGTTACGAGATCTATTAGATCTCTTGCAGGACTTTTTTATTGTGCGTGGACTAAAATCCCGTTGTTTCACTCCTTGCGGGGGCTCTCACTTGTAAAGCTCTTTACGTATGAGCAAGACAAATATACATATCTGTTTTCTATTCTATTCTATTCTATATAATGAATTATAAGAGACAATAAAAAAAGGGATGGATTAGGTCCCTAACGCACAGTATTATAATTTCAAGTATATGTAATTGTAACTTAGAAGATATAAATTATTTTCAAATTGTATTTTAGGAGACTGATTAGGTCTCCAACGCATCCAATGACCAATTAGGTTTGAGATCTTTTAGGTCAGTAAAGCACCAGCTGAAAGTTCTTTAAAAATGATGTCGCAGCTAACGTGTTGAAATATATAAACTGTGCGGTTATTTATTCATGCAAAATAGCGATATGTGTATGTTATGACTAAAAGCAGAGAATGCTATGTATAATTGGTATATTATCAGTGCCCCTCTATTTAAGTACGTGATAACTTCATGTATTAATAAATAGGTGAACAACATTCAAAGATTAATTTTACAAGGATAGTTGAATGAGATTGTTAATAAGAACTTTTTTGCCAATTTTGATGACCGTAATGTACTCAGTGATGGAGACTTCAGTCTATCAAGTAAATGGACTAATTTTGATCATTTTATTTTTTTATTTAATTTGATATTCAAAATCAAATATTTAAATAAAAAAATAAAATGATCAAAATTAAACACTAATGGGAACAACTAGGATATTATATACGTAGGGTATTTTTCCTATCACGCGGGCCTATACCCGAAGTGTGACTTAACTTGTTAGGATGTAGCAAACATCAATCGGCATTCGCCAGGCCATGACACATCTATCCATCAATCACCCTTTCTAGGACCAATGCTGTACATAGGCCTCTCTTAAATGGCGCTAATTCAACCGTTCCTGTTCCTACTAAATCCAACGAATTCCCGTCTTTTGCCGTTTTCCTGTCTTTATCAGGCAATCGGTCCACCTGGGGAGGGCGACATGTGCTCTTTTTGCCTAAACGTGGTCGCTACTCGAAGACATTTTTCCCTACATCATCGGTTACTAGTCCTTCGAGCGTTGTCGCAGTATATATAGTATGTGCTATATGTGTGGTATATATGGTAGGATAATTATGAAACAATGGATAATCAGTAACGATATTGGTCTAAAAGTATAATTGAATTTGTCTATATCGTTGGATTTATTTATTAAATTGTGATGGATTTATATATACATGTATATATTTATTTTATTTATATATTATATGTGTTTAACATTCATATTTATTTAATTCATAGTATATGTTTATGTATATTATAATAGATTTAAATTAATAGTCGTATACTTCATCGCTATTTTTTTTTATTACTATCGCCTTCATTGTGTTTCGGACTGCCTAAAGGTTGGCTGGCAGAGAATGCTTATAGCATTAAGTCCACCTTTGTACAAAATTTATGATACATAAAGAATAATAAAATAAATAAATAATGATAAACATATTTAAACGATTCACGTAGAGACAAAAACTCGCGCGATAGGAAATCAGTGTTTATATTTCTTTTGCTACACATTCTGCTCTGACAAAAACACTTGCAATAACCTTGACGCAATGCAATTAATCGCCTCAGTATTGAGTTTGACGTTTTTGTTATATAAGTAACTTGATTTAAATCTACCACAGACCTTTTAAACTTCACAAAAAGTTAACTAATCTCTATCGATATCTAATCTAGCTGAATATGTAGATTACTATGATATTTGCTGTCATAAAACAGAATAGATCCCAGTTAAAGTCCTTGAAAATATGAATTTAATGATGATGTTAAGGTTTTTTAGTAAAAAACCATTCATTCGTAGATAAGTACACAGATTTTAAATACATAGTAGACACATAGATTTTAAATCTTTATGAAAACTGTCATAGACCTCAATTGGATAGAGTTAGTATTGACATCGTTTAAACTGTTTATTTATATCTGTTATTCTTATACCACAAAAACTTTTTTGCAGGTGGTAGAACCAGTGTAGTTCAATCGGGAAATAGCACCGCAACACCTTTTTTTAGCGTGAAGCATTTCTTGCGTTTCGATAGAAGGGTGTGGTTGCCGGCATACTTTACACGAGGTGACCATCAAAGCCCTCGGGAGTAGCAATGCATCTGTGACTGATTTCAGATGGAATCCATGTTTATGAAGTTGCTTACAGATGTCCATGGGCGGCAGTGACCACTTACCATCAGGTGGACTGCATGCTCGTTTGCTACTTCAGTCAGATAAAAAAAAAACGATTTGATCCATCTATAAGATGTTGTTATCATAAATCCGTTTCTTGATTTTAGATTTGAAGAAACTGCAGTAGAGACTCCAACATGCCGGTTCAACAACAATTCTTGCCTGGGCGGCTTCCCGCGCCTATATCACGAGATCCAAGTCCTGAGGAGAGAGAAGCCGGATTCCTTGCTCCTGAACGCGGGAGACAGCTTCCAGGGCACCTACTGGTATTCCTTACTCAAATGGAACGTCACTCAGAAGTTTATGAACCTGCTGCCACATGATGCTCATGTAAGTTACACAAATAATAGAATAGTAGACGCTCATGAACTTATATAGTCTAATATCTCTCCCTATTATTATTATCATTCTCTTATTCGTTTTTTTATACCATCTTTGATGATGTACAAATACTTATATCAACCTTTGTACTAACATTTATTGTAACTATGGGTTTTAGAACGTATGGTTCGACCGGTAAAATACCATTGCCATACTTATCTCTAGCGTGAAGCAGTCCTTGCGTTTCGTTCGAGAGGTGTGGTTGCTGGTTCACTTTTATATCATTTTAGACCTCAGAAGTAGCAACGCATCTGTGATTGACCTTAGATAGAAATAAGAAACCCAGTTCTAAATGAAGTTATTTATAGATGTCCGTGAGCGGCAGTCAACCACTAACAATCAGGTGGACTGAATGCTCGTTTGCCACTTATTAGTCCTTGAAATTTTGTGTATTACGATTTTATTAAGGTTTCTTCTATCAAGATCAAGATCATTCTAACCTATCGATAAGAAATCCAAGGTTTTTGACCTTTACCAGATAGCATCTATCTTGTTCAATGAGGAAATTGTGCGCTTCCTTTTCATTCAGGATGAAGCAATCTTGCAACGTCAATTGTATGAAACGATATTTGTGATAACACGAATAATTGCCGCATTTATATGAGCTGTACCTTGCACGGGTTACTACGTCACCACAAAACCTTTGTGGTTAAGGACATACAGACAAACATTCATTTTTATATATAATGATTATTGTCGTGTACAAAGGTCGATAAATTCTGCATATTATTTTTTGTTGTATGAATCATACACTTTGTTTGAATACTCAAGAGGGATCTTATTCTGTGACAGAATTCGCGTTTGCAACTGAAATATTGACCAAAATAATTATAACCTATTTATTGCAAGAAACAAAGTGAGTACAAACCAATTTTTCATAAAAATACCCTGATCTTTGTGTATTATAGGGTAGGCCTCCTCTAGTGTCCCTGTAGTTCTGAGATCATAATAGGGCTTCAGCATTCCCTGCCTGTCACTTCCAGGGTTGCAGGCGGCTAGAGTGGGCGCTTGAACTGTTCGGTCAGGCGATCCCGGGAAGGACGGCGGTATTTGTGGTCGCATACCGTCGTAAAGACTAGACGGAGCGGTGGGCCCAGCCGCCCATCTGGGAGGAACTCGATGGGGCAACGCGCCCAGAGGATTCCGGTTGCGAGATCCCTGAGTTCTCTTTATAGCGCCGAGGACGGTCACCGAGGGGAGTTTTAATGCGGTAAAAATCCCACATAACCCTGAATCCCCCCCACGGCGTCGGGTACCTTTTGAAGGTTTCCCCCTAGAAAACAAACAAAGGCCTCCTCTAGTGCTTTTCGCTGTAGTCTATTCTATGGTACACTCATCCAAAAGGACCAGTTGTCTACCTAAACAATATAATAACTCTTATCAAAGCGTCCTCTGATTAAATATATATCGTATCGTTGCAGGCGATCGGCAATCACGAATTTGACGATGGTCCAGAAGGACTTGCACCATATCTGTCAGCGCTGAAGGCTCCAGTCCTCGCCGCCAACATGGACACCACGAACGAGCCAAGTCTCCAGGGATTGTACAAGTCTCATATAATAGTGGAGAGAAATCGAAGGAAGATTGGCCTTATTGGTCTCATTACTACCGATACTAAGGTATGTTCAAGTACACTAATCTACATATATGAAGGTAAACTGCTTAATGGCATATCAATGCACAGTCCAAGTACTGTGATTAGAAGCATTAAATTGAGGTAAATATGAACACTAAGAAAAAAATCTAGATATTTGGCCTTTAAAGGGACAAAAATGTGGATAAACTTTATATGAAAGTCCTCCTATTATGTAGCTAACTTAATGAAACTTAGTATTTAGCTCTCTAGTCTTTCTATAAAATTAAAAGTGATTTAATTTTATATCTTATAGTGCTTTAAATATGTCTTTATCGATAAACGTTCTCCTATATGCGTGGTAGAGTAAAACACTATGACGTCGTATCAGCTTGAAGTTTATCTGCATTTTCATCTGCTTTAACACAGAACTAAATCCTAGAATATTCTATACAAAGACTTCAACCTAGGCTGCAAGTGTAATTGTGCCATCAAGTCGCTAATATTATTATTACATCATCTTAAATTTCTTATGCATTCATTCGTATTGTAAGTTACATTTTCCTTATATTGTAAAATAAATTACCAGAAGAATAGACACTATAATTCATAGCGGTTGTAATTTACATAGTAATAAAAATAAAGCAATGGAAAATTATTTCAATATTGATCTTGGAACAAAAGGTAAATATTTAAGATCTTGGAACAATTAGTAGTAATTATTTAATATGGATGATAAATGGATATTCTTAATAGAACCAATAGACCAGTCAATAGAAATAATAGACCAGTTAAATTTAGATTGGTACTTCGATAAACATATAATAACTATAACTTACGGGATTTTTCCTGTCACGCGGTTCTGTAGCCGTGAGGGAGTGATATGCAGAGGCGTGAATTAACTCGTTGTGATCTTTTCACGTTATATACGTGAGGACTAAATGACAAGAAAAGTATTTTACTAATGACTTTACAATGATATGCGACCACACATGCAGCCGACCTTTCCGGAGTCGCCTATCGAATGGTTCTCTCCTCGGTCCTAGAGTTAGAGTGGGAGCTTGAACCGTTCGGTCAGGCGATCCCGTGAAGGACGGCGGTATGTGTGGTCGCATGCTGTTGGAAAAAAACAGACAGAACGATCGGCCCAGCCGCCCATCTGCGAGGAGTCCGATGGGGCAATGCGCTAAGAGGACTCCGGTTGCGTTCCTTTGGATATCCCGGAGTCCTATTTGTAGCGCCGAGGACGGCCACATTTAGTGCGGTAAAAATCTCACATAACCCTGCGTCGCTCCCGCGGCGTAGGGTACGTTTTGAAGGTTTCCCCCTCGGGAAAAAAGTAAAATAAACCATAGATGTTAGCCACTTGGTTTTGGAAGTACAGTCTATATGAAAGTTTAGGATTAAATTTAACTGGAGCGTTTTATAAAGGATCGGTTAGGTTGGGTTGGAACATAATAAAAGAAAACATAAAACCGAACACAGAATGGAAGTGCCCTGCGAGCGGGCGCGCCCAGTTCATATAAATTATTTATATCTATTATCCTAATAAAAATAAGCTTAATCATTTTTTTTAAATTACAAAATCTGAATCTAATGTTTCTTTTAGGTTCAGATTTTAAAATGATTAAAAATTGATTTCTTTCTTTCTTTGGTGAAACGAAGTTCGCCGGGTCAGCTAGTTTAGATATTATATTTTATTTTATTTATTGTTTATGTACCTTATCAATAATGTACAAAGGTGGACTTAATGCTATAAGCATTCTCTGCCAGTCAACCTCAAGATGTAAGAAAAACATCGAAGGCGGTATAACAAAAAAGAATATTAAGACAGAAAATATTTAAACATATAGTTATATACGGGTATTCACATATATATACTACATACATAAATACATATAAAAATACATAAATATAATACATTTATACATACAATATAATAATAAATACGTCCATACACACAGAAAAATAATTGTCTTCAATAACATTAACTACATTTATCTATTAAATAACCGCGAAGTTATATCATTAATTTTCTTAAAGCAAAGGTCAATATTTATCAATACTAGGCATCGATATATTTATGCATAATTACTTAGAATTACATTTATGGAATTTAATGATAACTACGATAAGTTAGTAGTAAATCTTGGAATTTCCTAGTTTACAATTGGTTTTATATCGATTCCAGATATAACTTATATGAGTTATTGATTTTATTGCGGAAACTTATTTGATTTTGATTTATTTACCTAAGCGATCGTTTCTCTCTTGATGTTGATTTGAAGGGAGGAGGTTGCTTGTTGAAATTTTAATGTATATTAAACGTTTTTGAAGAAAACTATGAGCTAACTATTCCAATGGAAAAATTTTCACATGTTTAGACTTATACATGTTTAGACGAATATTCCCCCGACTCTTGACCACAGCCTTAAAAATAAACGCTTTCTGCACTAGCCCAGTAGGACTTTCGCCTATGTTGTGGGTGCCATAGACACATACAAAAACGAATACATAAACACCCAGACCCAGAACAAGAATCTAAACGCATCATTCAGATACCTGTCTGGTCGGGAATAGAACCCGGGACCCACTGGGTATCAGACCGGTATGGTAACCGCAGCGCCACGCGGGTCTATAATACATTTAAACTATAAAAGACGAACCAATTTTTAATATATCGTATATTTCGGTTTCCAGACCTTATCATCAGCCGGTAACGTGGTGTTCACGGATCCACGAGAGGCGACGGCGAGGGAAGCGAAGGCCTTGACGGACAAAGGAGTAGACATCATCGTTGTACTGTCACATTGTGGACTTGAGATGGACAAGTAGGTTGGATGTTGTATACAGAAACTATAAATTTGGATGCAGCTCACTCGAAGGACCCGAAGATATTTGATGTAGTAGAAAGATAAGGTGGAATTAATCATGATTCATTTTATCTAATAATTACTGCTAAAATAGCAGAAACCATAAAAAATCCCAGTAAACTTATTTCTCTCCTTATTGTAAACACTATTTATTGAAATGGGTAACAGAGGTTCGAGGCAAGCCTCGTTACATCTTACCAAGGGGAGAGTGGTAGTCTAAACATGGTCAAAAGCAACTCTCGTAACCCTATTGAGCACGGAGTCCATCAGATTTTTTTCTAATTAATTACACCTGAAGGTGGAAGAACCAGTGTAGTTCGACCGGGGAAGTACCACCGCCACACTTATTCCTAGCGTGAAGCAGTTCTTGCGTTTCGATAGAAGGGTGTGGGTGCCGGCACACTTTCACATGAGGCGACCATCATAGTCCTCGGGAATAGCGACGCATCTGTGAATGACTTCAGATGGAACCCATGTTCTGTATGAAGTTGATTACAGATGTCCATTGGCGGCAGTGACCAATTACCATCAGGTGGACTGCATGCTCGTTTGCTACTTCAGTCAAATAAAAAAAAAAAACCTGAGACATCTTCAACCATGTCGTCATTATCGCCATTAACTCCACAGATTCCGAGTACATCCACGTCATCTACAGTAGCAATTCTTGAAATAGCTACTATAGAAAAAAATTCCTCGTGATTGGAATCACTTCTTGTGGCACCACCACCACCATCACCATGTGGCACCATCTTGTTGGCGTAAATACCTTGCCTTTCCCTGAAGCCTGAATCATTCCAGCTGGAGAGCGTGTTACTTTAATAAAAGTGGTCGATTTTGGTACACTTGAAGTTAAAGCTGGACCTCCTTATATTTATATTGGTTTCTGGGTAACCCACATTCTAAATCAGAAGTTTACACAGCTGTTACAAAGCTTAAGAAAGTGGGGCAGCGTGTGCGTCTCAGTTGATGTTTAGAAACAAATCTGTCTTGCAATTTGGTCGGTTAGAACACTTTTTAGATACATTAAAAAATGTTATAACCAACAAAACTGCCAGCCAAAATTAACGAGAGTACACACTGGCGAATCCAGTATTTTGGTTTAGAGTGAGGCAACAAACCGTTGTGAAACTTAAAAAAATGGCAAAATACTTAGATTAAGGGATGGACGCTCGGGGCCTGCCATTTACGAAGTTGTAATGTATAAGGGATGCAATGTACCTGACGTACTTAAGTATGGCAGAGATGAACCACTAGACTCTCCTCCTAGAACCACCAGTATGTACACAACTGTTTTAACTTACAGAGAAATAGCCCGCGATTACGGTGAAAACGTGGACATTATTGTTGGTGGTCATTCCCACTCTCTATTATGGAATGGTCCGTCACCGAGCAATGAAACAGTGGAAGGACCCTACCCAGTATTCATTCAACCTACCGCTGATAAGAAACATAAGGTAATTTTATAAGCATACATTTTTTGTTTTATTTGACTGAAGTAGCAAACGAGTATGCAGTCCACCAGATATTAAGTGTTTAGTGCTGTCCACTGGACATCTGTAAGATACTTCAAATAGAATATGGGTTCTATGTGAAGTCAATCACAGATGTTGTGCTAGTCCCGAGGACTATGATGGTCGCCTCATTTGAAAGTGTGCCGGCAACCACACCCTTCTATGGAAACGCAAGAAATGCTTCATGCTAGAGATAGCTGTGGCGTTATTACTTCCTCGGGAGAACAACACTGGTTCTATCACCTTGGGATCATAAAAAGTATGTCTGAAACTTTGATCGAATATATACTTACCTATACTCAAGAGCTGCTTCACGCTAGAAATAAGTGACGTAGTGGTACCTCACCGTTCGAACTACGATAGTTTCCGACCTGAAATTTTATACACACTATAGAAACTTCATCACCGATTGTCGTCGACTGTCTGAAATGTTATTGCCGATAGTCAACAATTGCCGCTAACGGTCGTTTATTGTTGGGAACCGTTACCGGATCTCGCCTATGATCACCGTATATTGTCAAAAGTAGTCGCCTTCTAAAAGGTACCCGACGCCGTGGGAGCGACGCGGGTTATGTGGAATTCTTACTGCACTAAAACTCTCTCGGTGGCCGTCCTCAGCGCTGCGTAGGGGACTCCGTGATCTCTTTCAGGCTAGTCCTTGGTGAGAGAATACGCTCGCCGCACCTTTTGTGATTTACGGCGGCGTGCGACCCAGGGTCCCAGGGTCGCTTGACTGGACGGTTCGAGCTCCGACTCTAGCTAGCCGCCCTCAACCCCGAAAGCCCCTTTTAGTCGCCTCTTACGACAGGCAGGGGACACCGTAGCCCTATTTTGGTAACTTAACCTAACCTAACGATCACCAGTACTCGATATTTTTAATTTTATGAATTGTCTTATGACGATATTAACCAAGGCCGCTTTTACACTATGTAAATTACAGATAATACGCAACTAGAACGGGCCAAAAGAATTCGATTATGACTCAGTGACACTAGAGTTTGTACTCAGGGTCATTCATACATTACAAATATCGTAATGTCGAATTTTTTTTATATCAAAGTACTAAACGACCACGCAGTAGTTTTAATTGTAAGGTAACTCTCTTATTCTGAGACTATGGCCTAAAACTCTATTATCTGCAGGTGGTACCACCGCCACACCTACTTTAAACGTGAAGCATTATTTTGCGTTTCGATCGAAAGGGTGTGATTGCCGGCAAACTTTTAAATGAAGCGACCATCATAGTCCTCAGGAGTAACAACGCATCCGTGATTGACTTCAAATATAACCCATGTTCTATATGAAGTCGCTTACAGATGTCTATGGGCGGCAGTGGCCACTTATTATCAGTTGGACTGCATGCCCGTTTGCTGCTTCAATCAGATAAAAAAATCTGAAAGAAAATACCTGCCCAGCAGTTGGACAATGATAGGCTGACGATGACAACTGATTGAAAAATCAATTATTTTATACATTTTATTGCAGGTCCTCATAGTCCAAGCGTCAGCATTCACGAAGTATATGGGAAATCTATCGGTCTACTTCGACTATAAGGGTGATTATGTCAAATGGGATGGCGGACCACTGTTTCTTGACAGATCGATACCTGAAGGTAAGCAAAGACATTTTTTAGAAATATAGTATTTTAATATTATCTTTCTTTTGTATCATACATTTAAGGATGACTTACTCTAGTTTGAAATGGAATTCACGGATAGATT